>CM060692.1:22163964-22663556 GCA_030686995.1 Artemisia argyi
TTTCCTAATTCTTCCTAAAGCATTCGCTTTGATTCAATATTTTATACCTCCAAAATGAATGTTATAAAATAACAGTAGAAAAATATTGTTATATTATTCTGAAATTATGGAACTATCACCCTTAAACATTTTTGTTAGGGAGAGGGGGGGGGGGGGAAGTTTATTACAACGTAAAGGTAACTTTTCTTTCATAACTTGAAACTAGTTGCTTGAAGCATTTCCTAATTCTTCCTAAAGCATTTGCTTTGATTCAATATTTTATACCTCCAAAATGAATGTTAAAAAATAACAGTAGAAAAAATATTGTTATATTCATCTAAAATTTTGGAACTGTCACCCTTAAACACTTAAACTTAAGTGTTAAAAGGGTAAAATTGTTAAGTTGTATAAGACCCAATACACATATAATTGTACTTTTGTTTCTTTCCTTGGTGTTCTGCAACTCACAAAGCTACCGCACTTTGTTTTCTGATACATATTTTCCCCCCTAAATATTCCAAGTGATATACGTAGAGACAATTAACGACTCAATTTTTTTTTTTTGGGGGTGGGGGGGGGGGGGGGCTCAACCCCTCCTAGCCCTCATGAAGTTCCGCCCCTGTTTCGTGACTTGAAACTAGTTACTTGAAGCATTCCTAATTCTTCCTAAAGCATTCGCTTTGATTCAATATTTTAAACCTCCAAAATGAATGTTAAAAGTTAACAATAGAGTTATATTGTTCTGAAATTTTGGAATTGTCACTCTTAAACACTTAAACAAAAGTGTTCAAAGGGTAAAAATCTTATGTTGTATAAGAACCAATACACATATAATTGTATTTTTGTTTCTTTCTTTTGTGTTCTACAACTCACAAAGGTACTGCACTTTCTTTTGCTGATACACATTTTGTTTTTTTCCTAAATTTTCCAAGTGATATATGTATCGACAATTAATGACTCAAAATTTTGAGGGGGTCAAAACGCCTCCTAGCCCTCATGAAGTTCCGCCCCTGGTTCCGGCGAGCTTGTTTCCCGAAGATTAGTGGCAGTCAGATCCGGCAATGAGTAAATGGTTATTTTATTTTTTATTTTGGATAGATGGGTGTGGATAACACTTTTGGTGTTTATTTTTGCAATTTTATAATGTGGACCATTTTAATTTAGAAAGAAAAATCTTATGTGTTTATATCCTTAAGTCATGCTTGATTGAGGTCACAATATTGAGAACATATATGAATATGTGAAAAGACCATACGAGGAAGCATTAACAAATTTCAGTAGTGAATCATTAAACAATGAAGACCGCATTAAGGGTGCGTTTATTACGTGGGTTTTGATGGGTTTAGGATGAGAGATACTAAAATTCTATTGTTTGGCATCTTCATAGTGGTCTCAAGTGTAGGTGTGATGCAAAAATCTCAGCCCCCATGCATTGCTAGGTTTTCTCTCTCTTCATTTGTACTTTCATCTCTCAGCTACACAAATAGAGTATTATTCTTTATCTTATTTTAATTGTTTATTTAAAAATAAGGTATCATATTTTAAATAATTTATAAAATAATTATTAATTTTCTCTCTCCTCATTTACTTCAATACAAAATCCAAATTCAAAACCCGTCTACAAACCAAACGGGCCCTAAAACTAAATTTAAATAGGGGGTCACGTATACTAGTAACCTTCATTTGAGAAAATGAATCAAAACATGTCCATTTACCAATGTTTGTAAAAAGTTGGCCTTTATTTGGGCAAGCAGATAGAAATATTGTGTGAGTAATTCTATAAATAATGTATTTGTGCTTCATTATAGTGAGATGTGTTTGAAGTTTATATAAAGAAACATGATTTTTTTAAAAAGAAATGAGGTTGAAGATATATACATTTAATTGTGTTTTTGAAATTAAAAAAAATGAAAATGTTTGAAAAAGTGGAGGTTGAAGATGACAAGGTAGAAATTAACGAAAGTGCACTTATATGCAAAGATTTAACGAAGAGACACTAATGGTCGTTTGGTCAAAGGACTAGTCTGTTGAAAATGGACAATCATAGGGACGGTCGGTTTTATTATTAAAGTTAAAGGACGAAAGTTGAAAAAAGATGTAATCCGAAGGACAAAATTAGCAATTAACTCTAAAAGTATGTATGATAAACTCTTTTTTGTTCTATGGTTAACATCCGAAACGACTAACGTTTCATTTACTTTCATTTTGATAGACGAATACTCAACGAACTTATTTTCCACAAAGTCACAAGTCTTTTTGTCGTATGTCTTTTCAATTCTTCCACAACATGTGTATCAAAGTCGATGTAAACCTGGACCACCTAGATATTATTGAAACAGGAAAATTTTAACAAATACAGCATACTCAAATCCATTTCTTATTGGATTGTTTCATGAAGACTTGTAATTACTCTCACTTTTGTATATAAGTCTTGTTCGATTATTTTCGCAAGACAATATCGGAGTCAAAGTAAACCTGGACCACCCAGAAGCTGTACTAACAGTCATATATTATTAACTAAAGGTAGGCCTATGTACTATAAAAAAAATGTTATCGTAAAAATTAATTATGATTTATGGATTACTGTGCATAAATATAAAATCATAATCGTAACAGATAAAAGTAGGGTTGCAGAAATCCGTTTTCGACTACCACAATAATGTTTTTTCGTCATCATTAAAAAATAACGGTACATTGGTTTATACTAGACGAATACCCGTGCATAGCAACGAGATTTTATAGCGACAGATCGTTTAGTGATAAAAGAAAGTTTATCGGTTATAAATTAAAAATAATAAAAGTTAGGGGTGTCAAATCTTGCCCAATTTGTAATTTTTGGGCGATTTTGACACTTTTTTAAAAGTTTGGGGCGTTTTTTGCCCCCTTGCATTTATTTGATGGGCTCTTACAAGCAAAAGATAAAAACAGATATTATTAGATGGGCTTTCGAATAACACAATTCAACTTTCAAGCAATTACTCTAATTTTTTTTCCGACCAATTCACTTGTAACTGGTAACTATAAAACATTCCAACTATTTTAATTTTAATTTATCTCATTTATTAACGATTTTATGCATAATTATTTAATATTCTAATTAATTGATAGATATATTTTATGCATAATTATTTAATATTCTAATTAATTGATAGATATATTTAAGGCTTTTAAAATCATTTTTTGATGTAGTCGTTTTAAGTGTATAGTGTTTATTTTACCGAAGAAATGCTTAGGAAAGTATTTCCCCGGGTTGTGTCCCAACGAAGGTGTGAATGGAATTTCGAATTTCCGTTTCGTGAAACGTATCGTGAAAGTGGTAAAAAGTGATTTGAATGAGATTATACTAAGAAATATGAAAATGAAACACAAATAACCAACTAAGCACGTAAATCAAATAAACAAACTTAAAACGTAACGAAAAATCGAAAACGAAAGCTTAAACGTAAATAAAACGTAAACGTACGAAATAAAACACGACTTTTAAGCTACGCTACTCCTACGGACTTGAAAATAATTTTGAAAAGTTAAAAATGATAAAAGAAAATTTTAAGAAAAAGAAAAATATTTTTTTTGACTTTTTATTTATTTTTTATGAATTAAAAACTATTTTATCTAATTAAAAATTAAAAGGAAATGAAAACAAGGTGAGAAAAATGAAAATAAAATTTTGAAAATTATAAAATAACTAAAAAGTAATTTTAAAACTAAAAACTAATTTTTTTTTTTGGCTTTTTATGTAATTTCTAGGAATTAAAAACTATTAAATCTAATTAAAAATTCAAATAAAATTCAAAATAAATGAGAAAAATGCAAAATAAATTTCTAAAATTCTAAAATAATTGAAAATAAATTTCTAAAATATTTTTGGATTTTTTCTTGGCTTTTTCTATTTTTTGGATTTTTTAGTAATTAAAATGCATTAAAGATTGATTAAAAACTACAATTTAATGAGAAAAATACTAAATAATGCTGGAAAAATTTGAAAAAAATCTGAAAAATCTAAAATAATATAAAAGACTTAGGAAAAATAAAAGTTCTAAAAATTTTGCTTAAATAAGCTGTATGGACACAATAAGCAGTTTGGAATAAGCTAAATAATAAGCACTTGAGCACCAATTCAAACCAAAGTTCACAGAAGGTCCAAACAACTTAAATAAGCACAATGAAACTAGAAATGATCAAATAATCACTTAGGATAAGCAGATGGGCTCAAAATCAGTCCTAATAAGCACTAAGGAATAAGCAGCCTAGCACAATGAACCACAGAAAGCTAAGAAACAGTTTAGCAAACTTATAGAAACACAAAGCCACCTATTCAACTCAAATAAGCACTTAGGAAAAGCAGAAACTATGATAGGCAGGTTATAAACTAAGACAGAGAAAATTACCAAAAAGCCCTACTTCAAGCTTATTTAAAAGCACCTAAATAAGCTATAAATTAAAACCTAAAGGCAGATTCAAGAAAACTATACTACAACCTATCTGAAAAACCTAAAAAACCTAAATCTAATGCCCAATTGATGACCTAAATGTCCCCTAGATCAGCACCTATTGAAGCAGGTATGCAAGCAATTTTGACTTTCAATTTGCACAAACAGTTTGACCAAATCCAATTTCATATGATCAAAGCTATCCCTAGGTGTTGTATTAAGCTAATTTGTGAACTAGTTAAACTAAATGAACCTAGATTTTACTCAGATTCAACAAGATGCAGTAGCAGAAACAGTAAAGGTAAAACAGAAGTAGGAATTCAAGCTACGTTTGACCGTAAGCAAAGTGAACTACCAATATAATGCTAAATCTGATCTTTATAAGCCTAATGCAAGCAAAGGAACTCAAAATTTCAGCAAAACATCAACAATATCCACCAACAATAATCAAATCCAAACAGTCCTGTATGAAAATAGATGAACCTCTTATGAACCTAATTAGTATCACATTAATTCAAAACTTAAAAGCAGAGCTAAACATGATCCAATCAAGCTTAATTCAATACAGCAAGTCAGATTCACTAACAAAATCTCACAGCAACTTTCATCAAAATAGAAGACAGATAGTAAAACATGAAAGCAACAATAAACCAAAAACAGATAATAAACTAAGCAATTACTAACTAATAATGATACCACAACAGAAATAAGAAACTATTTAATACTAAACTCAATGAAACAGTAACAATAAACACAGATCTATACTAGAAATATTAAGCTTGAAAGAATGAAAATGAGACTGACTATCCACCTCTCAGCCAAACAGAGAGGTGCTCCCTCACAGCCTATCTCTAGACAGGCCAATGGCTCCTCTTTGGCTGCCTTTATTCCAAATAAGTAGTGCTTATTAAATAAGCACTCAAATAAGCACTCAATCAGTTTACCACTTTGGACTTGGTTTTAGGTAAAACAGTTATATAAAATAGAAATTAAATCAACTACCAACTAATGATTTATGCTAAGTAAAAAAATTGAAATAAAAATAAAAGACAAATTAAGGCAATAAGCTGTAACTTAAAATTTGAATTATATTAATACTAAAAATTGAGTACAACTGCTTGAAAATGGAAATTACATCAAAACTGAAATGTAAATAACAAGAAATTTTAAAAGTGGTCAAAATTCTTCTAATAGCATGAAAAATTGGACAACTATTTTGAATGAGGAAAAGGGCTTATATAGCTGAGCTGAGGAGAGCCATGTCATCTATCCGTGTGAAGTTTGTGCTTCTTTGAATCCATCTTGACCCTTTGATCAAATTCCAGATGCTTCTGATTAATATCGTCCCTTGGATTGATTGATTGATGTGACTTGATCCTCCGTGTGTAAGCTCATTGGTCCATGTGTCATTCCTTCTGACTCCTGACATGTTCTAGAATACTAATGATTGGGTAATTGTTATTCACAAGAGGTAATTTGATGGGGGTTGATTTCTAGGGTTCTAAGGGAACAGTAGTTTTCTGGGCATGGTTAAAAAGGGGGGCGGGTTATTTGGGGCGTTTTGTTTTTAATTAAAACTTTGGGTTGACCGGGTTGTTTAGGGGTTGACTCCGGGTATAGGGGTGTAATGGTTGGATTGGATCGGGTATAAACATTAATAGGTGATGGGCTTTTTATTATGGGCTTGTAGGGATTTTGTGGATTATTATTTTTAGTGGATCCGGTTGTGATATTTAGGATTTAGTAAAATTATAAGGATTAGGAGTTTTTAAAATAACAAGGACTAACATTGTATATTCTCAAAACTCCAAGTACCAGCAAACTTCCTTCCAAGGGCTTAAAATGATATTCTCTGATTCTTGAAGGACCATAATTGACTTTTCTTTAATTATTTCTTCAAAGGACTATTCTTGACAAACTCTGAAAATGCAGGGACTAAAATTGCCATATCTTTCAAACTTTGCTCAGGGACTAAATTTGTACTTTTGTGATTATCTGAGGACTTCTATTGACAATTTGAGTTTTCCTTTATCATTTTGCTTCCCCGGCTCCGGCTTTTGACCTTTTTCCATTCTCGTGTTCGTTTTTGTCGGTTTTGCTCTGTTTTTGTTCATTTTTCACATATCCGTACCTGCACATACACAAATACAAAAACACACATTGTCTTGGCATATTTGATTAGTATTTGGTATTTTTTGTCTGAATTAAGGCCTAAAAAGGATGTGTGATTAAGCACTCATTAATAATTATTTAATATTCTAATTAATTGATAGATATATTTAATTAGTTGCATTTTTATTCATTTTTCCCAGCAGATTTTCTCAAATTTGCAGTCAGATTTTTTTATTTTTTATTTATTTTTTATTTTTTTAAGAAAAAATAATTAAATATAGTTATGATTTAGATGTTTGATCTTTTTTTACAAGATGAATTAAAATGGTTTTTAGGACTGTTCCGATTGTTTTTTAATAGTTGAATTATAATTTGCTCGTTTTAGCCCGTGCCCGTTTGACCCGATTTATAATTTGTCCGTTTAGCCCGTGCCCGTTTTAACCCGTGCCATTTTAGCCCGTGCCCGTGCCCGCCCGTTTTGCCACCTCTAATAAAAGTTTGAAGATTTGGGGATTAAACATAATGTTTTGAAACCCGGTTGAATCGTTCCGGTTGAAAAACGGGTCGATTTAAACCGAGTCATGCTTTTAATAACTGAACCCGTCGTGTATTAGTCCTTGTATTCAAAACTATATGTTTTTCCCAGTTGAACCCGTTGGTCCGGTCCAATTTTCAAAACTACATGCAACATCAACTTGTTAGCTTGTATGAAGTTTTGTGTGTTTTATCAATTTGTATAATGTGTATAATAACATATACTTTTCATTTTAGGGTGTTTTAAAAATAACATTAATTAGTGTGTTTAATTATTTTATTTTATGTTGTAGCTTGTTTAAATTGTATATTGTGAAATTTTTATTGTACTTTTTAGTAAGGGTGTTTTAATTGATTGTTTTTAATTTGATATAGATGCTTTTAATTGGTTGTACCATATGAATAAATTATTGTAATTTTAAGTTATGGGGTATTTTAATAAAAGTATTAATTACATAATTCATTTTCTCTCACCCTTGACTTTCAAGATTTCACTTTTCAAGGTTTGACCATTTTCTCTTTATATGTAGTATAGATATTAGAAAGAAAGAAAGAAAGAAATTCAGCCCCTCATTATCATTCCTTGTATAACAACCACTAATTAGGGTGCGTTTGGTATCCTCCTATGGGAATGAGGGAATCATAGCGGTAATGATTCTAAGTGTTTGGTTAACATGAGGGGCCCATATTACAGGGGAATGAAACATGGATATTATCCATACTCCATAGGAGTCCAAGAGGGGAGGAATGACTCTATCATAGGAGAGGGGCCCACCACTACTATCAAACTCATACCCATTGTGATTCACGGGAGCATACCAAACGCACCCTTAGTAGTACAAATGAATAAAAAATACACAACCAAAATCCACCATGGCAAATGGCAATCACAGCAGTGTTAATTTCAATATTATCAATCTTGTTAAAACTTGTATTTAGAGCTGAGCATTGGGACCGGACCGGACTGGACCGACCAAAACCGAGACCAAATTAGCTTAAAAGCCGAGACCGGGGACCGGACCGAATGTGGTCGGTCCAGTCCAACAAGGCAAAATAGTTGGTTTGTGGTCCGGACCGGACCGGACTGGACCGACCAAGACCGAGACCGAATTAGCCCAAAAGCCGAGACTGAGGACCGGAACAAATATGGCCGGTCCGGTCCCGGTCAGTCCGTCGGTCAATCCGGTCCTTTCGGGCGGTTCGCACAGCTGTACTTGTATTGTTCTCCTTAAACAGTAGCTCCTCACAAAATCTACTAATCGCTTTTGAGTTTTAAGTTGGTAGGTCGTGTATTGTTTAATACAAGATTGGCAACGGTCGCCGCGTTGCAGGCGTGCCTGTTTATTTTGTCAAATGTTTTTTTAGTGGTTGCTTTTCATTTCTTTTTTTTTTGCTGTATAGGCAAAATTCTGAGTACAAAGTAAGATTCTATACGCTTCACTTAATTTTATTTCCGAATAAATTTTATATATATATATATATATATATATATATATATATATATATATATATATATATATATATATATATCTATATATATATATATATATATTCTAAACACTTTGACCATTGTTATATAAAAGTAGTTCCCAACTGACCTTAACGCGGGCTACGATGAAACTCAGTTCTTTTATATGAACCATCCGCAATCTGCATAGTTGAATCCTCTAACATCAACTGTGACAACTTGATGAAATACTTTTGCCTACATAGCTATGAGCCATACTTTCAACTGTGTGCATCCAATAATCAAATCATTAAAAATTACATCTTTTACCAACAATAACAAACAATTATCATATATGTTAAAGCTAATAATCATATTTAAAACACATACCAAACACCCTTTAATCTAAAACAACATTTCGGATGAATTTTAGTTAACCATTCTGTGACGCTCCAACGTAACTAATCAATTTTGCTAATTTGCTTGCAGCTTGCTCCTACCTTTTTATTGTCTTTTGTGGAGCCACAATAAATGTTCCATCCTCGATAATTTTCAAGTAAAAAAAACAAAGAAAAAAAGAAATTATAGAAACAAAAGAATGCATTGAATACAGATTTATAGTTAAATAAACACTAAGGTATTGCGATCAAAAGGCAAAAACGCCATAGTATATGTGGAGCATATACAAATTTGAGTCTGTTTGTCATTTTAAATAACGAAAAGTGAGGCTCAGGTCTGCAAGTGTAGTGATAGTATGCGACGCTCATCATGGCTGCAACCACATTCCATGTGGGGGCTGCCCAGCCAAGATGTGTGCGTCAGTAAACTACATTCCAAGAAAACACAATTGCATAAAATCATCATCATTGCCTATTATCTACTTGATAATGTATAAATGTGTAGACTATGGATATCACCGACAGTTGAGTGGTAGGGAATGCCTCCAACATACGCCTTCATATAATTACTCATCTTCTTTACTACATGATATATGGGGAAAATAAGTAAAAAAAATATGGCTTAAAACTTCAACACAATTTTTTTTAACTATTTCTAAACCCATATTATAAATCTATAAAACTGTAAATCTGTGATACCAACGTTAGACAGTCTTTGCAAACGTGACTCTCTTATAAGGAGTTACCCGCATATAACAGGACCGCATATAAGAGAATGAATATCAATGAATGAATTACGTGTTCTTTCCCCGAGCATACATTACAGTTATAAGACATATCAGGTGATATTACAAACTAAGCATACATGTGACAACCCGTAAAATTCCTGATATGTTCTATTTCAGCGAAACGACAATTTATTCTGACTTTGGTGTTAATTACGAGAATCGAGGCCTATTTATACTCGTTTTGTTGGAAATGACATTTTAAGCGCAATGACAAAACTTAAAAGTTCTCGGGAAATAATTATGACACGACTTTTGAGTCTCGATCGCGCTTCGTTAAAAATAAAGGGAAATATTGTAACTAAGTCCCTAAGGGGACTCTAGGTTGCACCACTAGTCCATAAAGGGTTCCCCTATATATAACCCATCTATTCCATTAATTTTCTAGGGTTTGATAACCCCATTCACTCCATAGCAGCCGCCCACCTCCTCATCACTTTCCGGCCGTTTTTAGGCCATCTGAGCCTGCATGTAGTTTGTCTTTTAGTAATAATGTAAAGGCTAATAATGTAAGGCCTGTCGGCACCTACAATAATGCACATTAGTGCGTTAGATGTAAATTATTAGTGTACAATAATGTAATATTAGGTAAGCAGTGACGTAGGTTGTAACTATTACACCTACTCTCTCCTTGTATAAATAGAGGTTAAACCTCATGAAATAAAGTGTGTGTTTTGAAGATTAAACCACTGAGTTTACTTGAGATAATGAAATCTCAATTGTCTGTTGAAACAAAACTCGTTTCTGAATAGCAGATCCCTATCAAAAGACTAACAATTATCATCCACCAACAATAAAATAATCCTCTATTATCACTCACGAACGATTCAATTCATTCAATTGAAACCAAAATCAACGAATCATGTCAACTTCAAATAGCAAAACCACTATTCACCCAATAACCTATGTTTTCATTCAAAATGAATTATTTTCATTTTCAGGTACAATTCGTCCGTGAATTCCGCGTTCCATTCCTGGTATCAGAGCTAACAGATGATTCAAAGACAATTGAAAGAAATAATAGACGATTCAAGGAGCAAGAGAACCATGGCAACATTCAAGAAAATAATAAAAACAACAATTACGAAGGCTTTTTAAGACTTCTTAAATTACAGGCAGACATCAAGAAGGTATAATTTAAAGTTTTAATAATTTTAAAGCTTAAGAATATATTTATTAAAATATGTCAGATTTACCAACTATAAATAAAGAAGATATATCTATTATTGAAGAAAAAGAAGATAAATCAGGATTTATGATAGATACTATTATTAATAGAACAGCTATTAGAAGATCAAAGTTTACTTTATCTGAAAAACATAATTTTGATTATTCACCATCACTTAAAGAATTTTTCTCAAGAAAAAAATATAATATATTTTGGAAAAATTATGGGAGAAGAACCAGTTCCTATTGAACAAACCCAAGAAAATATTGTTATTCCTATAATTAATAAATAACAAATAAACAAAAGAATGAAACAAATGAATGAAAAAGATAGATGTAAAATAGCATATATTCATATATCAACTATACAAGTAATATTAAAAAGTACTTTTATGGGTTGTAACACACCTATTGAATTAGAATTAAGAGATGATAGAATAATAAATAGAGAAAAAAGTATTATTGCTAAAGGAAAAGGAAATTTATCTGAAGGAAAAATAAAATTTGATGTTAATATACAAACAGGAATAAGTTTAAAAGATAAAGATATAAATAAAATTATTACTTTAAGATATGAATTATTAAGAATATCATTTATGTATAAAGGAAATCATCCTTTTACAATAACATATCAAATAAATTATGCACTCACTAATTCACATCACAGTATCACTTTTAAAACAGACAATAGAATTCACATAGATAAACTTTTTGAACCATTATTAAGTCTTGAAACACCAAATTTATTTTCAAAACATAAATATATTGATAGAAGAAATTCAACATTTGAAATACAATCAGTATGGATACCAACAATTGAAAAAACAATTTCAGTAACAAATGGAGAATCTTCCAATACTCAAGAAGAAATGAAAGAGATGATACGATCATTAAGTTTGAGAATATGAGTGATACAAAAATACAAATGAATAATAAATACTATAATCATTTTCTAAAATTCTTATATTCACAAAGAAAAACTACGTTACGAGAGATAAAATTTGTCAGAAATAAAATAAAAAGAAATAAAAAATTAATATATATTGGTTTTCAAAATATTGATATAAATTGGTATTTTAAAACATTAAAAAATAAGTTAAAAGAAAATATGAAAGTAATACAAGAAGTTAGATCAAAATTAATTATTTGTTAATATGAGTCTTTATCAAGAGAAACTTCGAAAAGCAATTAATGATCAAAAAGAGGTAGTCAAACAGTTTAAAATACATATTCAGGAAACTGAAATAGAATTAAAAAATGAAGTAAACGTTTTTGAAAAAATACGATTTATGAAAAGATTGCGAACACTTCGTAGTACAAAATTAATTTGTGATGAAAATCTTAGAAGTGTTATGAAACAAATATATTAAATAAGATGAGTGAAACATTGAAAGAAAAGTTAAACCAAGAATTACAAATTATTAACACTGAAACATGTGTTTGTCAATTAGAATATATTAATCTAAATCATTACAATAAAGAAGAATTTGAACAACTATACGTTGTTATAGCAAATAAGATAGAAAGTAATAATAATAAAGAATTCAATAAAGAAAGAAAAAGATTCCAAAACAAAATATGGCAACAACTAATTCAAATAAATACAAAAGAAAGTTTTGAGTCAAAATTAGATTTTGAAGACAACAATTCATATCTAGTTTTTAAGATATTATTTGAATATTATGAAAAAAGAACCAAATTAGCTACCACTAAACTTACATGGGAGAATATATGAGAATACGAAGAAATTAATTCATTTGAAGTTATTTTTATACCACCGTTTCCAAAAGAAATAACAAATCCATTAGCTTTTATGATTTCAAGAATGAGAATTGTTGAATATTTAAATGAATATAATTTAAATGCAACTGACGAAGAAGAATTGAAAAAACAATTTTTGGATTATAATAAAAGAATGGAAAAATATTATAAAAGTGAGTCAGAAGAGTTAGATGATTACTATGATGATAATGATTTCGACTATTTTGGAGAACCATATTACGAAACGGATTAAGTCATCTTTTTACTGTAAAAATATTTCTATAAAAGGACAAAAATGAATAAAAATAAAAAATTAAGGGATAATCCAAATGCAACATTCATTGAAGTAACAATTAAAAATAAGAAAGTATTTGCATACGTAGATACTGGAGCATCGATATGCTTTGAAAAAAGAAAGATATTAAAAAATTGGGAAAAATTAACTAAACCACAAAAAATAGTTATAACAGATAAATCAGTACATAAAATATGATATGTAGGAAGAATGGTACCTATATATATTAATAAAAGTAATTTTATAACGCCAACAATTTACATGCATGATTCAGGCATAGATTTAATAATTAGAAATAATTTTTTAAAATTATACCAACCATTTACACAGACTGATAAATTTGTCATTATAAAACATATTGAAACAGGAGAATTAGTAACAACACCAATTGTTACACGAATAGAGTATATACGAATGATAACACGAAATATAAAATTTCAAGTAGAAATATTATTAATAATGAAAAAAGAACATATAGAAAAAGCTTTAAAAGAAGTATGCAGTGAAAATCCATTAGATAATATAAACACTAACAATCAGTTAATTTCAATAAAATTAAAAGATCCACTAGTAGAAGTAAATGTACCCAACAGAATACCTTATACTATGAAGGATGTTAAAGAATTCAAAGAGGAATGTCAACAATTACTAGATAAAGAAATAATAAGAGAAAGTTCAAGTCCTCATTCAGCACCAGCATTTTATGTTGAAAATAAAAATGAAATTAAAAGAGGAAAATGACGAATGGTTATAAATTATAAAAAAATGAATGAAGCAAGTATAGAAGATTCTTATAAATTACCAAGAAAGGATTATATTTTAGAAAAATTAAAAGGAAATACACATTTTAGTACATTTGATGCTAAATCAGGATATTGGCAACTAAGACTTGATGAATCAACTAAACTATTAACAGCATTTTCATGTCCCCCACAAAAACATTATGAGTGAACTGTATTACCTTTTGGTTTAAAACAAGCACCATCAATTTATCAACGTTTTATGGATAATAATTTACAAGGATTAGAAAACTTTTGTTTAGCATATATTGATGATATTATTGTTTTTACAAAAGGAAATGAACAAGATCATATAAAAGCAGTATCAATTGTTTTACAAAGAATAAAAGAAGAAGGTTTAATTTTATCACAAAAGAAGTCAAAATTACTTCAAAGTGAAGTACAGTATTTGGGATTAAAAATTGCAAAAAATGGAATTATTTCTTTGATGAATAATACGCAAGAAAAGTTGAAACTTTTTCCAGATAAATTAGAAGATAGAAAACAAATTCAAAGATATTTAGGATGTTTGAATTATATAGCAGAACAAGGATTTTTGAAAAATTTAGCAAAAGAAAGAAAGGTTTTACAAAAGAAAATTTTTGAAAAAATCCGTTGGGAATGGACACCATCCGACACCCAACTTGTGCAAAATATTAAAGCTAATGTACAATGTTTATCAGAATTATATAACCCGGAAACAAAAGATTTTTTGATTATTGAAACAGATGCATCCGACAACACTTGGGCAGGATGTATGAAGGTGATTCAGAATGGAAAAGAATTACTAGGATTAGACATTGATGGAATTCCAATCCTTCAATCTAATCTATCAAAAATACAATGTATTGATGGAAGTCAAATTCCTCAATCTGATCAAGGACTATCTAAAGCAGAATTACAATCAGAATCTGTTTTAAAAACAGAAAAATACAATTCTAAATTATGCAAATATATTTCTGGAACATTTTCAGAAACTAAGCAAAATTATAGTACTCATGAAAAGGAGACACTTGCGTGTCTAAAAACTTTGAAAAAATGGAAAATTGATCTTTTATAAACAAGATTTGAGTTACGAACTGACTCAAAATATGTAACATGATTCTGGAGATACAAATTACAAGAAGAATATTGGTGAGGTCGACTAATCCGTTATATATATATATATATATATATATATATATATATATATATATATAGGGGGCTTTAATTCAGAACCCTGTTAAGTGCGGGAACTGCAAGAACTCCAATTTTGCATTAGAAAACATGCATGTTCATATAAAACATGTATGTTTTCTTACATACACCTTAATACAAATACTTGCGTAATATAAATGTTCATATAAAACCATTTTGCATTGATATGTTGCACTTAAGGGTTTTATATGAACATGTATGTTAAGCAGATATGTGTATTAAGGTGTATGTATGAAAACATACATGCTTTATATGAACAATACATGCATGTTTTCTAATGCAAAATTAGAGTTCTCGCAGTTCCTGCACTTAACAGGGTTCTGAAAACAAAGATACACTATATATATATATATATATATATATATATATATATATATATATATATATATATATATATAGAGAGAGAGAGAGAGAGAGAGAGAGAGAGAGAGAGAGAGAGAGTGAGGATCACGTGCGGATTTTGGATTTTAGTGCGGACGTACGGACAGATCTGTACCGTCCATCCAGATCTGATCTAGATCTAATCACACACACATCACACACACGCGCTATTATCGCAGTACCAATTGACCATGCAAATGATTTTTTTAAATTTTTTTCCTTTTGAGCGCTCCTTACTATTGTTGCCTTCTTTCATTTTTTTATTTTTTCAGATTTTTCTGAGCACTTTTTTGTTTTTGTGATTATGAGTCCTACCACAATATTAACAATATTATGAGTTCTACTGTGATATTAACGATATTTACTTAAAAAGTTACTTTGATATTTGTGAAAAAACTTAATATCACTGTTTTTTTATTATGATATTAACAAAAGTTTCGGTGATATTAAAAAAATTAACTTTGATATTAAGAAAGCATGATAATTATGGTGATATTAACGATATTATGATACGGTGATATTATAAACCAACCGTGATACTAACCTTTTTTTTAATGTAAAAATGAATCGTGATATTAAAAAACACATGATAGTTACGGTGATATTAACAATTTCATTAATAAAAAGTTTTTATGATATTAAAAAAGTTATTGTGATATTAAAATTTTAATTAAAAAAAAAGGCTTATGTGATGTCAAAATCTGATTTTTACTTTTTCACAAAAGTCAAGATCTGATCTTGTCATATCTTGACTTTTGTAAAAAAAGTCAAAATCAGACGCTAATATCACAATACCTTTAACGATGAAAACGATTTTTTTTTTGAAATTTTTTTCAGCGATTCTTAATTATTTGTTGTCCTTTTTATTTTTTTTTTATTTTTTCAGATTTTTTTGAATTTAAAAAAAAAAAAAAAAAAAAAAAAAAAAAAGCTAATATGATAGTAACGATTTTAAAAAAAGACGGGATATTTACGATATTGCCACTTCGCCTTTTTCAGATGGTTGACTAGATGGAGGGCTAAGATTCGTCCGTACCATCTGCACTAAAAGACAAAAACGTACCTGATCCTCACCCTATATATATATATATATATATACATATATTGGTGGGGGGGGATTTTGGGGGGCACAACCCCTCCTAGCCTCATGAAGTTCCGCCCTTGATCATAATTATTAAAACCTTCTATATCTAGAGCATCAGGTGGTCCAGGTTAGGTGGACTTCGATTGGAACACTTGTTTACTTGACTTGGTGGAAAATAAAGTTGTTTTTAAGTATTTGATCCAGACGACAAACATGAGAGTAAATTAAACGTTCTTCTATTTGGATATGAAGCATAGAACGAAAAAGGAGTTATCATACATTATATCTATTACACTTTCCATTTCAAAATCTGAGGCACCTAATTGGTCCAGATTTACTTGGGCACAATAATAAATATGCCGTAAGAAAAGGGAAACAATTGACATCAAGACTTATTCTGTACATGACAACATTACAATCTTTGTCTAAGTAGCTATACACACAAATTACGACCGGCAATGGCCATTGACTTAACAAGATGAATCTGATCCATATATACTTAATTTATCATGTAGAATCACGATCAGTAACGTTATCACAAATGCTCATGGTCTAAATGTCACGTAATACTGTTCGATGTTCAAGTATATCTGTATATGTGAGTGCAACAGATTTTACAAAAAAACTCACCTAACTGGGTACATAATGAACAGGATGATTGATGTTTTAATGGCTCATGTTTGATGAACATATGAGTAAATAAAGAGTAGAAAGAGCGTCATCACCTAATACTAAAAAGGTTTTTTATGGTGCAATTACAATTAATAGATGACTAACTAAGACTCTCATGAGTTATATTACCGACAATCTTGCATACACGTCAATAACACATAACTTGCAATTCTATCAGTTACAACAACGTGTTGATGCAATTCTAAAGATAGGTATCAAACAGGACTGTATAAAACAGTGATTTGTGGACAAAGCAAGTTATAGCTGTAATTCTAAAGATAGGTATCAGCTTACTATTAGCCGATTAGTATATTAGCCCATTAGCATTATGTTTATTATTATTGGACTTGGCCCATTTAGGGTATTTACTATGTATGTCGGTATATACATTATATATACCGGAGGCTTATGATTAATGAAAGCAAGGGATTTACCAAACACTAATATGGTATCACAGCCTACTAAGATCCTCCCCAAAACCCTAAAAACTCCATAAACACGCCTCCATTTTTTTTTTCTTCTCTTTCTCAGTTGCATGCCTACCGTCCATTAATTCTCATTGTTTTCTTATTACATTCACGTACATGTAATACTTGCATGAAACCAATACTTTTCATCACTGCTATTATTTTTCTTGCATGCTGCTGCCAATTGCAATTATTATTATTTTTCTTTTTGCTTGCTTAAGCTTTGCTGCAATTCCGTCATAGCATCATGAACGGAGACACAACACCGCACAAACCGACCGAGTCAAACCCATCTCGCGTGCCTCAAACATTACAGAATCGTGGCTCGCCTCAACAGCCACAGATTGCACCACAACCTGTTACTTCTCCCATGCCTTCTTCGGTTTTTGGAATGGCAGGCATGCATGTTAACCCTTATAATTTTTGCACGCCTGTATTTGGAATAGCACCATTTGGTATTGGCTTAGCGCCTGGTAGTGATCCGTATGTACCACAAGCCCATCAGTTTCAAATTCCACAGGCCCAACATGCAACTGCTATCCAACAGTCAATGCAAGCACCTCAAGCCCAATATAATATTACACCCACTATGCCACAAGCACATATTGCCTCTACTGTTGGTTCGGCCCAACCATTTTAGTACCCAACACCAGGCCCACAGTTTGCTACTAATGCTAACAATGTTTTTTTTCCAGGCCAATTTGCTTATACAGTTCCTAGTTCTGTTCAGTCGCAGGCTACATTGCTTCCTCAAGTTTTTCATACTACGACTCTTCAGGATCCCGCTGCTTGGAACATGGATACTGGTGCATCCTCTCACTTGGCTGACAATACAGGTATTCTCACTTCTGTTAGTAATTCGTGTATTTATCCATCTGTGTATGTTGGAAATGGCGCATCTATACCCGTTACACATACTGGACATAGCTTATTATACACGCCCGATAAGCCACTGCACCTTAATCATATTCTTGTCACACCACACATCATTAAAAATCTGATTTCTGTTCGCAAATTTACCCGTGATAATGACGTATCTGTTGAATTTGACGCATATGGTTTTTCTGTAAAGGATTACCAAACGGGCAGACTACTCCTTCGTTGTGATAGCACGGGCGATCTTTACCCGGTTACGCAACAACCATCCACGAGTCCTCCGTTTGCTTTACTTTCGTTCAGTTTATACTACGTGGCACAGACGCCTCGGGCATCCCGGTGAAGATGTGCTTCGTCATTTGGAGTCTAGTAATTTCATTTCTTGCAATAAGTCTAAGTCATCTGCTTTGTGTCATGCGTGTCAATTAGGTAAACAAATTAAACTGCCGTTTGTTAGTTCAGAATCTAACGTTGCTTCTATTTTTGAAATTATTCACTCGGATATTTGGACTTCTCCTATTCCGAGTGAGAGTGGTATTAAGTATTATGCTATTTTTTTGGATCATTTCTCGCATTTTGTTTGGGTCTATCCGTTGCATAAAAAATCGGATTTATATGAAAATTTTGTTACTTTTCGCGCGTATGTAAATAAACAATTTGGTGTAGATATTAAGGCTTTACAATGTGACCATGGGGGTGAATACGACAATGCTCGCTTTCATGACCTTTTTCGCCAAAACGGGATTCAATTTCGCTTTTCTTGCCCACACACATCTCAACAGAATGGCAAATCTGAACGCATGTTGCGTACCATTAACAACCTCATCCGAACCTTGCTTTTTCAGGCTCACATTCCCCCTTCCTATTGGGTGGAAGCTCTTAACATGGCTGCTTACATTTTGAACATCCTTCCCTCTACTGCCATTAACAATGAGCTACCCTTTACTAAGCTTCATAACAAGCCACCATCTTACGACAACTTACGTGTCTTCGGGTGTCTATGTTATCCCTATATCCATGTTGACCATAAACTTCAACCCCGCTCTACACCTTGTGTATTCCTTGGATACCCTGCAAATCATAGGGGCTATCGGTGTCTAGATTTATCCTCAAACAAAATTATACTCTCACGGCATGTAAGATTTGATGAGGACGTTTTTCCCTTTGCCTCCATACACGAATACACATCACCTACTTATGATTTTTTGTCAAACATTCCATTACCCATTTTACCAACCCCCACCGTCGCTCCCACACTGCCCGACCCATTACCTTCTAGCCCATCACAACTTGTTCCACCAAACCCATTATTTGCCCAAACACCTGAGCCCAATAACCATGTTAACGAGCCCCATCCTCAACAACAAGCACACCAGGATCCGCCCACTCCTATCCAACACCACCAACCCGCTATCACCCCGGACCAACCCACTCCCCCCTCTCAATCGCAAACGCAACAACCACATACACCCGCGGCTAATCCCTATGCTATACCCGAACACACCGTCAATACTCATCACATGGTCACACGTGCTAAAGCCGGTATTTCTAAACCTCTTGAGCGTATGAATTGTCATGTCACAACCGTGTCTCCTATTCCCAGGTCTCATGTTCATGCTCTTCGTGTTCCTCCGTGGAAACAAGCTATGTTAGATGAATACAATGCATTAATTACTAACGGTACGTGGGTACTTGTGCCCCGTCCAGCTAATGTGAATATTGTTCGTTCTATGTGGCTTTTCAGGCATAAGTTTCATGCAGATGGTTCATTAAGCAGGTATAAGGCGAGACTTGTTGCCAATGGTCGCAGTCAGCAGCAGGGGGTTGATTGTGATGAGACTTTTAGTCCTGTTGTTAAACCTGCTACTATCCGCACTGTATTGAGCCTAGCGGTGTCTCGTGCTTGGCCTATTCATCAACTTGACGTGAAGAATGCTTTCCTTCACGGTCACTTATCGGAGACAGTTTACATGCATCAACCACCTGGGTTTGTAGATCCTGCACGCCCAGATTATGTTTGTCATTTGCAGCGGTCATTGTATGGGCTTAAGCAAGCCCCTAGAGCTTGGTTTCAGCGGTTTGCAGGATTTATTACTCGCATTGGTTTTCAGCATAGCAAAACTGATGCGTCACTTTTTGTCTTCCATCATGATGCTGATACGGCTTATTTACTATTATATGTGGATGATATTATCTTAACTGCTTCTTCCACTGCCTTCCTACAGCGCATTATTAGTGCTCTTCATGGAGAATTTGCTATGACGGATCTTGGTTCTCTTAATTTTTTTCTTGGTATTTCTGCTACCCGCACAACATCTGGTATGTTTTTATCGCAGTCCAAGTTTGCTGAAGAGATTCTTGAGAGAGCTCATATGCAGAAATGCAATCCGTGTCGAACTCCTGTTGATACAGAGTCCAAGCTTGGACCCGATGGTACACCATCTGATGATCCAACCTTATATCGGAGCTTAGCTGGTGCCCTTCAGTATCTTACCTTTACGCGCCCGGATATTTCATACGCGATTCAGCAGGTTTGTTTGTATATGCATGACCCTCGTGACACGCATTTTCATGCTTTGAAGCGTATATTACGCTACATTCGTGGCACTCTTGATCATGGCCTTCAGCTGCATGTTTCTTCTACTGCTCAACTTATTGCCTACACAGATGCCGATTGGGCAGGTTGCCCGGCTACTCGCCGATCGACTTCGGGTTATTGTGTGTTTCTTGGTGACAATCTCATATCTTGGTCTGCTAAACGTCAGGTGACGTTGTCTCGTTCGAGTGCTGAAGCAGAATATCGTGGTGTTGCTAATGTGGTTGCTGAGACAGCTTGGGTTCGTAACCTACTGCGTGAGCTTAATACCCCATTGTCTACAGCTACTATTGTTTATTGTGATAATGTAAGTGCAGTATATTTATCCACCAATCCTGTTCAGCATCAACGTACGAAACATATTGAGATTGACATTCATTTCGTTCGTGATTATGTGGCTTCGGGACAAGTTCGTGTGCTTCATGTCCCTTCTTGTTTTCAGTATGCTGACATTTTTACTAAGGGACTGCCTGCTGCTTTGTTTCTTGATTTCAGATCCAGTTTGAACGTTCGAAGGCCTCCCGCTCAAACTGCGGGGGTGTATTAGCCGATTAGTATATTAGGCCATTAGCATTATGTTTATTATTATTGGACTTGGCCCATTTAGGGTATTTTCTATGTATGTCGGTATATACATTATATATACCGGAGGCTTATGATTAATGAAAGCAAGGGATTTACCAAACACTAATACTTACATGTCTAACATAGTTGCCTTTTAAAAGGTACGCTAAGACGGTTTCAGTTTTGTAGACTTGTAGTATTTTGGCTTTTGAGCCAAAAATGACCACAACCCTCAAGGTTGTATACTTATAGTGTAAAAAGACTTCTTTCTTTTACACCTTTTTTTGTTTAAATTCGTCGGGTAAGGTTGAAATCATTAATTTGAATTATGAGCTGACATTTGTGTTTAGCTAATGGGCCAGCTGGTTCCTTAACCAAAGTAAAATAGGAGCCGACATAATGAACAATAAATACACGATCTAGCAACTTAAAACTCAGAAGCGATTAGTAGATACAAATCCAGGCAAGGTTTTAGATTCTATGCATATAGATGATGATGATGGGAATTCTGTTATTGAGGTTCGAAAGTCATTTTCAGTCCCTGATATTTTAAGAAGAGCGTTCACAGATGCATTTGGAGATGATGACGATGATGGTCTTCTTGATCACAAGCTCTTCGGAATAGCAGTTTGTGCTGTCTTGTTAGAATCTGGCTTTGTGGATACTGATCCTGCTTTAAAATTATCAAAGAATAATAACATTAATGTTCAAGAGAGATTTTACTATGCTCTTCCGAACATTAAATAGTGGAGGTAAAATTGAATATGTCAAGATGGTATTTCAGAACTTGGGTAAGTATTGCAAGGTTTATGGGTCTTTAAATAAAGGAACCAGGGTACACCTGTTGCTTGTAGACAAAGATAAATTACCATTTTTAAGTGTTGTATGGGCTGAAAATGGACAAATGGTTGATGAAAAAGAAGTATTCGAGTTTTAAAGAAAAACCAAGGATGGGCTCGCGTTACTATTATTGATCAATTTATGTGAAAAAACTGGTTCTGCACTTCCACCTTGTTTAATTAAACTACCCGCTGAGCTCAAACTAAAGATATTGGAATTGGTTTCTGGTGTTGATATAGCAAATGTGGGCCCAAAATAGATCATATCTATAGTGTAATACGTACATTTGAAACGGTTTAATACAACATTTGGATCTAACTTTTACAAAGTAATGTCTTCATTTTAATAAATCAGGGCCCATAAAAAACAAAGCAAAGAATGATACCTAATTTCCTTTTGATACATTTCTTATATGTGAGGCCTAAATAAATCGAACTTAAATAACATCATATCTATTAAAAACTTGTATTTCTAGAGGATCAGGTGGTCCAGGTTAGCTGGATTTCAATAGGAACACTTATTTGCTTGACTTGGTGGAAATTACAGTCGTTTTTAAGTATTCGATCAGGACGACCAACTTGAGAGTAAATTAAACGTTCATCTTTTTTTGGATGTAAGGCATAGAACAAAAAAGGAGTTATCATACATTATATCTATTGTAGTTTCCTTTTCCAAATCTGAGGCACCTATTTGGTCTAAAATTACTTGGGAACAAACATGCCGTAACAAAAGGGAAACAGATGACACCAAGATTATTTTGTACATAAACACACTACAATCTTTGTCTAAGTAGCTCTACACACAAATTACAACCGCAATGGCCATTGACTTAACATGATGAACCTGATCCATATATACTTGATGCAGTCATGTAGGATCACGATCAGTAACGTTATCACTAATGTTCATGGTCCAAATGTCAAGTAATATATATTGTTCAATGCTCAAGTATATGTGAGTGCAACAAATTTTACAAAAAAACTCATCAAACTGAGAACCGGTACAATTAACAGCATGATTAATGTTTTAGTGGCTCATGTTTGATGAACATTTGAGCGAATAAAGAGTAGAAAGATCGTCTAATACTATAAAGGTCAATTTCATGGTGCAATTACGATTAATAGACTAACTAAGACTCTCAATGAGTTATATTACCGACAATCTTACATACACGTCATCAAACACATAACTAATTGCAATGTACCACTACAAGAAAAATGCTTTTTGGCGACATTCATACGACATATTTAGCGACGTATGTGAAGCCAGCAACACAACTAGCAACTTTAGGTGGTAGGTCGCTATATACGAGTGGCAAATTTTTGTGACTTAGTCTACCTCGACACTTAAAATTTGCGCAACTATAGCGACTACTTAATATGTCGCTAAAGAATAACAACTTTATTATTATAAGTCACAATTTATGTCAGTTTATTTCTAAGAAACATCGCTAAATTAGCGATCGCTATCTCAATAAAAGCCGCCACTAGTGTTGCACTTTAAGTCTTTTGTGCATGTTACTGTTCACCAGCCATATTGCCCTGGTCACTATTTGGTATTGAAATACAATAATAACAATACTGATGATAAGAACATCATCAACAACTTAAAATGTATAACAAATGAATGGTTATTTTCCATATAATTACAGCAATACCATAGCTGGTAGCCTTTGTTTTAGGTGGAAAGCACATTTTGGCTTTTAGTTGTTGTTCTTTTTTCCCTTCCTTTCCTTTCGTGTATTTCTCTTTTAGGGACCCCTTTTTAACCAACTTGTTGATTGGTGGGTTGCCTTAGTTTGTATTCTTGTTTTTGTTTTAGTTATCAAGCTTGCCTATCTTAAAAAAAAAAAAAAAAAAAAAAAAAAAAAAAAAAAAAAAGAGTTTCAATGTTCACAAATCATGTGAAATAACAAGTCATCAAGAATCCCTTGAATTTATCTTTAGCCAACCATGCACCATTAAAAGTTGGTCTGCAATCAGGCAGGAGGGCCTCATTAAGAGCTTCTGCAAATGCTATATGAGGATGACCAGAGTGGTCTGTATATTCAACCTGAGTAGAAGCAAAGCAAATAACAGATAAGATGGTGCATCATACAGTGGATTCTTAAATGCAATGCAGTCATGAACATCTACCAATATCTAGCAGTAGAGTTGAGAATACAAGCGAGCGAGCAGGCGGGTGGGCCAGTTGGGTAATGGGTAAAAAAGATCTGATTTGAAACTGGTCACTGTTTCAGTATGGTAGGAAAGCCAGATCTGATTTGGATGACCCACAAACACTTTTTGGTCCACTTTTAGAGTGTTTAATAAACAATTATTGCTTAAATTATGATTACAAAACAACGTCATTACAATAATATGATAAAGTTTCGAATAACACAATTGAAGAGATGATAATGATACTTAAGGGATTTATACAGAACGTTATTTTTAATTAGTAAATTTTACACTTAAAGTATTCATTTTTCATACAGATACAATCTATGTTTAAAAGACATGTAGATTGCAAACACTGAAGACCAGGATCAACGCTAGTCCAGTTTTGCAATATAGAAGAGCTTGAAGTATATACCTCAAATACAGAAGCCCAATAATAATCATAGCGGCACCTGAATTTCTTCTTTTCAGAAGGGTAAAATACATGATTTGCTTTATAATTTAGTAGTCCAAGTTCACAGACTTTTGGTGACCTAAGAACACCTGCAAGACACAGAAGAACCATCATATAACCTTATCTTCCGTTTTTGTGATCATGCAAGTTATCGCAGTATATAAACTTCATATAACCTTATCTAGATTATACAGTAAGCATGTAATTCATTTGCATCTTTGAACTTAGAAGTTCGATCCATCTAACAGCAAGAGTAAAAGTGTCACTGTTTCTATAATCGAGGTAATCGCAATACCCTCCCAAGGTCCCAAAAAATCATGATATTCAGCCTTGACTTGCCGGACAGGACATGCATTCCCACACAACCTGTCATTTCGCCCCCTGCCTGCTACCATGGATGGCATGGGAAACCAACTCACACGATCTAAAAGGTCATATCCCATTAGCTAAAACAGTGACTCTCGCATATCACCACCTATAAGTACACCAGCTCCAACAACCACAACTATGCTCTAAACTCATTCCTAACAAAAAACTCACATTATCCTCTAAACTTATTATCCTTGACTGATCCACGTCCTGAGACATTTCTAACAACCCCATTCACCACCAAACACCACCTACCATGGTTTCAAGTTTCAACCATCATTATAAGGTGACACATAATACGCACACAACAAAGAAAACTTCCAATTCCAATTAACAAACAATCTAACACAAATCAGGCGAACATGACTAGAGTATATCTAACTTCATCTTTAAAAGTGGCTATTTAGTCATAACACAGACATCCTAGGACAACAATTACAATCTTTGCCATTAACCATAGAAAACCAACTACAGCAATTTCAACCACCATTATCACAAGGTAGTGCGTACGCAAACGCACGTGTACCTAAAACCCTAACAAACATCTAATACTACCCAACAAACAATAATTTACCTTAAGATGAATAAAAGGTATATGTTTAGGTGATGCATATATGGAACAGTTAGTGTGCATGTTGAAAACCGAAAATGACCTACAAGTATTCTACAAGGTATACCACTTATTCAACGGAATAAAACTACTTTTGCAAGATGAGATGGAATCTGTTCGATTATTATCTCAATAAAAGTCTCATTTTCTGAATAAAAACAATTTAGGAGGTTCAAATGTTGGTATTTGTTAAAAATAAAGTTCTGGTGATTTATGACCAATCAAACCCATTCCGCGTTTTAGCTATCTTCTATCATTCTTATCGACTGGCTTATGCAGGTTACCATTGGAAAACAACGTGGATATGTAGTTTCAATTTTATTACGTGATGGTGTGCAGTTTTGAAAACCCGTGGAGCCTGAGTACATCATATTTTCATTTTCTCTTTTGTTGAATATGTATTCTATTATTTCCAAATCATGGCGATATTTCACACTTGTGGTTATGATGTATGATGTTATTATCCCATGATCTACGTAGTCAACCTTTTAGTGAGAATCATGATCCTTATACATATAGTGTACTATTAGTTTTATTTCAAGATTTTTAAACTTATTACACCATCTTTGAAGTGAGTAATATATAGGTGTTACTTTACTTCCAGAAAGGTAAACCCACTCCTTTTTTATTTACTGTATTGAAAAAATATTCTTCAGTGACTATTGACTTAGATTTTTATTCCGGTGTAGATGATGTTGAAGATATTGACAGTCAAAGAGGTTATTGAAGTATATATACTTTGTAGGGAAATAGATGAATTGTGGCAATATATCTACCCACGTCACCATTTGAACACCAATTCTTTTGACGCACTACAACAATCACTACTTTTTCCGGGGACATTTTGAAGCTTTCAGCGGGGACTTCTCTCCGTCCAATACTTTTGGCGGGGACATGTCCCCGCTGAAAGTACGCCGGCAAAACCCCTTCGCTGTAAACTTTTGGCGGTGACGGACACCACTTTTGGCGGGGACACGTGGGACCCACACTGCCAGCGTGGACAATTTTGGTCAGGTCAAACATGCCAGCATGGCACTACTTTCGGCGGGGACATGTCCCCGCCAAAAGTGTTTTCCGTTGTTGTGATTAACCCCTTAATCCTTGATTTAAATAATAATTAACACACTTTCCACGGGGACATGTCCCCGCCAAAAGCTGTATCCAAAGATATTGTAGCAAACTTTTGGCGGGGGACATGGTGACTGACCCATTTTGCAGCAAATTGCTGCAAAATGGGTAATTTTCAGATTTTTTCTGGAAAAAATCTACAATAACCCAACCTGTGTTACAACCACAAACATGCTACAACATCACAAAATATGCTACAACACCACAAAATGGTTCAAATTCGCTAAACATAATATTATAAATTAGAAATTCGTCAAACGATTCAAAAATGGAATACCGTTTTATTCATTACATCACAAATAAATTTCGTGCCTGAAAAAATTAGTAGAAAGCGTCAACCTAAATTGTAAACTTTAAAATATAGAACTCTTAGTATCCTCCAAAAGTAACTTTGCATCTCTTAACCATCATAACTACCTGCGAGAAGAAAAACACCATTGATCAGTTGCTATATTGATCAGTTGCGAATCAATAATCAGTTTTGCAGCTCGCACGAAACTAACTATTTGACACTTAATTCAAAAATAGTTCAGGTCATTCAATAAATGTACTCGAAAGTTCACAAAAGTCAAACCACAAAGGATACTTGCGCAACCATATTCACAAGAGCAATCGTAATATTTTGCTACAACCTACAAGTACACATAAAGAAACAACGCACCATGAAACACGAGACATACATACTTTAATCTTTATTTGCTAATTCAGTCTTACAACTACCATTAAAACCACATATAATAACGAAAGCCGCCAAGCAATAACTTTACACCACTCTACTTTGATAACTTCAAACACAAACTAATCCATTAAAATACTTATCTAATTATCACATTATCCGAACAATTCACACATGCTTCCACAATACTTGAACATACTACCATTTCACACATTTACGCATACTACACATTATATAAATACTACCAATTCATGCACTTTCAACGCGAACTCTTAAATGGACAATCAAACAATAACAACTCAATAATCACACATTTAAAACTAACTATACATTATACAAAATTATAACTACTAAATAAATTAACAAAAAAAATAAATTACTTACAGTAGCAATAAAGGCGGCGGCGTGTTGTGGTGAACAGCTGCAGTGCGTCAACGTCGGTGTGTCGTGGTGGTGCTAACAAACCAAAACTATAATTATTTACATAAACCAAAATAAAATTAACACAAACACAAACCAAACTAAAAAACATTTTACCTATTGGTGGTGGGTCGTCGACGGCAGCAGCTCGTGGTGGTGGGTCGGCGGCGGCAACAACTAATAAATCAAAACAAACACAAACCATAAAGCAAATTTCAATACAAACAAAAATAATAAAACAAATTAAAAATAAAATCAAACAAACATAAACCAAAATCAATACATATGGTCCGGCTGTGGTGGTGGTCCGGCTGTGGTGGTGGTGGTGCGAGTGTGGGGGTGTTGTGGTGGAGATGGTGGTGCTGGTGCAATGAAGTAGTGGTGGTGTAGTGGTGGCGTTGTGGTGTAGTGGTGTGGTGGTGTTGATGGTAGTGGTGGTGGTGCAGCAGATCGAGAGAAGCAGCAGAGAGCAAAGGTGTGTTTGTTTTTTTATTTTTTGTAAGTGTTGACTACTAGATCTGCATCTGTTAATAATTGAGATCACATTTTTGGCGGGGACATGTCCCCGCCGAAAGTTTTTACCAATCGCCAAAAGGTTTGGCGGGATAAAGTAAATGTACCGAGGGAAAATCAAAAAATTTTGGTGAAAACTTTTAGCGGGGACATGTCCCCGCCGAAAGTTTTTACCAATCGCCAAAAGGTTTGGCGGGATAAAGTAAATGTACCGAGGGAAAATCAAAAAATTTTGGTGAAAACTTTTAGCGGGGACATGTCCCCGCCGAAAGTATTTTTGATAAAAAAAAATTATTTTATACCATGTTAATTAACTTAAATCAATATTAATTAAATCATTTAAATTTAAATAATTTTTTTCTAAATCATCTTTAATTAATTTAAATATTTTTTAAATTATTTACATCACTTTTTAAAATTATTTACATCACTTTTTAAAATAATTTATATCATTTAAAATAACTTAAATCATTTTAATTAAGTTAAGTCAATATTAAATCTTTTAATTTCAATTAAAAAAAATTTAAAATCATCTTTAATTAACTTAAGACTTTTTAAAATTATTTACATCACTTTTTAAATCATTTAAAATTATTTTTGATAGGTCCTTGGTTAAAAGAATGAGTCGGGATGATATGGTCATACATCAGATGTTAAACAAATGAGTCGAGACGATATGGTTATACATGAGATGTTAAACGGACGAGTCGAGTTGTTATAGATACGAATAATACGTTAAACGGATGAGTCGAGTTGCTATGGATAGGCATAACATGTTAAAAGAATGAGTCGAGTCATTATGGATAAGCATAACATGTTAAACGAATGAGTTGAGTTGTTATGGATATGCATAACATGTTAAACTGACGAGTCGAGTTGTTATATATATGCATAACATGTTAAACGGACGAGTCGAGTTGTTATGGATATGCATAACATGTTAAATGAATGAGTCGAGTCGTTATGGATAAGCATAACATGTTAAACGGATGAGTCGAGTTGTTATGGATAAGCATAACATGTTAAATGGATGAGTCGAGTCGTTATGGATAAGCATAACATGTTAAACGGATGAGTCGAGTTGTTATGGATACGCATAACATGTTAAACGGACGAGTCGAGTTGTTATGGATACGCATAACATGTTAAATGGACGAGTCGAGTTGTTATGGATACGCATAACATGTTAAACGGATGAGTCAAGTTGTTATGGATATGCATAACATGTTAAAGGAATGAGTCGAGATGATATGGTTATACTTCAGATGTTAAACGAACGAGTCGTGATAATATGGTTATACATGATATGTTAAACGAATGAGTTGAGATGATATGGTTAGACATCAGATGTTAAACGAATGAGTCTAGATGATATCGTTATACATGAGATGTTAAACGAATGAGTCGAGATGATATCGTTATACATGAGATGTTAAACGGACGAGTCGAGTTGTTATTGATACGCATAATACGTTAAACGGATGAGTCGAGTTGCTATTGATAGGCATAAGTGCATAACATGTTAAAAGAATGAGTCGAGTCGTTATGGATAAGCATAACATGTTAAACGAATGAGTTGAGTTGTTATGGATATGCATAACATGTTAAACAGACGAGTCGAGTTGTTATATATATGCATAACATGTTAAACGGACGAGTCGAGTTGTTATGGATATGCATAACATGTTAAATGAATGAGTCGAGCCGTTATGGATAAGCATAACATGTTAAACGGATGAGTCGAGTTGTTATGGATAAGCATAACATGTTAAAGGGATGAGTCGAGTCGTTATGGATAAGCATAACATGTTAAACAGATGAGTCGAGTTGTTATGGATACGCATAACATGTTAAACAGACGAGTCGAGTTGTTATAGATATGCATAACATGTTAAACGGACGAGTCGAGTTGTTATGGATACGCATAACATGTTAAACGGACGAGTCGAGTTGTTATGGATACGCATAACATGTTAAACGAATGAGTCGAGATGATATGGTTATACTTCAGATGTTAAACGAACGAGTCGTGATAATATGGTTATACATGATATGTTAAACGAATGAGTTGAGATGATATTGTTAGACATCAGATGTTAAACGAATGAGTCTAGATGATATCGTTATACATGAGATGTTAAACGAATGAGTCGAGATGATATCATTATACATGAGATGTTAAACGGACGAGTCGAGTTGTTATAGATACGCATAATACGTTAAACGGATGAGTCGAGTTGCTCTAGATAGGCATAACATGTTAAAAGAATGATTCGAGTCGTTATGGATAAGCATAACATGTTAAACGAATGAGTTGAGTTGTTATGGATATGCATAACATGTTAAATGGACGAGTCGAGTTGTTATGGATACGCATAACATGTTAAACGGACGAGTCGAGTTGTTATGGATACGCATAACATGTTAAACGGACGAGTCGAGTTGTTATGGATACGCATAACATGTTAAATCAATGCGTCGAGTTGTTATGGATACGCACAACATGTTAAATGGACGAGTCGAGTTGTTATGGATACGCACAACATGTTAAATGGACGAGTCGAGTTGTTATGGATACGCATAACATGTTAAACGGCCGAGTCGAGTTGTTATGGATACGAATAACATGTTAAACGGACGAGTCGAGTTATTTTGGATATGCATAACATGATTAACGGACGAGTCGAGTTGTTATAGATATGCATAACATGATTAACGGCCGAGTCGAGTTGTTATATATATATATGCATAACATGTTAAACGGACGAGTGGAGTTGTTATAGATATGCATAACATGTTAAATGAATGAGTTGAGTCGTTATGGATAAGCATAACATGTTAAACGGATGAGTCGAGTTGTTATGGATACGCATAACATATTAAACGGACGAGTCGAGATAATATCGTTTATTTTTTAATCATTTATTTTTATTTGAAATCATTTTTAATTAGTTTAAATTATTTTTAATTTATTTAAATAGATTTTAATAATTTTAAATGATTTTTAACTTAATTAAATCATTTATATATAAAATCATTTTTTTTAATATCCCACTTTTGGCGGGGACATGTCCCCGCCAAAAGGTCAGAATTTATTCAAAAAGTGTTGGAGGGAAAAAAACGCGGGAACAATTAGCCAGCGAGGGAGAATAAGAAAATTTGGTCAAACTTGGGCAAACTTTTGGCGAGGACATGTCCCCGCTAAAAGTTTGCGTTGAATTTCTCCTACTCGGTCAGCCATTTGGTGTGCCAGGTCAGCATGATTTTTGTCATTTAGCGACTTTTGGCGGGGACATGGGTGTCCCCGCCAAAAGTCTCCTCGCCCGTCCTACTTATTGTTGTAGTGACGTATCATTTTTTTTTAAGAGAAATTTTATAAACTTCACAAAAAGGTGTTGGAATTATTATATCATGACATTCATACAAATAAACCAACAACATCAAAGTGAGCATGAGCGGAAGCAATTATAATAGATCGAATAACATGTAATTAATTAATCAATTATTTAAATCGTAAACGTACCTTTGTGATTTTAGCCCGAACAAGAATCAATGCAATCTTCCGGAACCAAGAACCCTAATTAGGGTTTATAAGGATTATATGAATTACCCCTTACCTTTTTGTAATTCAATCCAAGAATCAAACAATAGTGTGTTTGAATCACGTTCTTGTACACACGTACTAATTCAAGAAAAGTATTTGCAAGTAATAAACACAAAACCTTTTTGGATCTTATAAAAATCGAAACCCTTAAGGGTTGTTTGATAAGAATCGACCAAGGAAGAAAAGAGAGAAGAAAACACCAAGATGTGTGTGTACAAGTTATTAGAAAAACCTACATCTTGGGTTTGCTTATATACTACACAAGACTTGGAGCTCAAGGCACAATGGAGGTGGGTTACACCCCTTGGCCGATCGGTTTGGAGCCCAAAGAGGGTGTTCCGGAACCTTCTCTTGTTTCCATGTTTTGTCTAGTATTTACTTTCCTAATCTTCGTTTAATAAATAATTAGTCATTAATCAATAATACTAATTATTATTATTTGTTTTGTGTTTAATAATTAATTATAACATTTTATAAATAATTATTACATTTTCTCTTCATACGTATTGTGTGCAATCCCGTGATCTCAAGTTCGATCCTAACACACAACTATTATTATTTTGTCTATAAAACCAACAGCTCCCACTTAGACATATCATAATAGTGTGATCACATCGGTTAGCGTCTTGCAACACGCCGATGCCTCTAGTACAACTTGAGTAAGGCTCCTGGAAAACCTTTTAATGATTTCTCATTATTATTATCCCTTTGTTTCTAATACCATGTCAAATAAGGATATGGATCTAGGTCATTCCTTAATTAACCATTCTGTTTCTCGTTTTTAGAAATTGACAAGATTACCAAATCTTTTGAACCTTTCAAGAAAGACCTTGGGCGTGGCCACGCAAACACCTTGACAACCCTACGAGGGGCCCAGCAGTATTAAACTCCAAAAATTAATTTGAAGGAACAAATTCTTTATTGATTACAAGCAAAACACACAAACTTTGTAACACTTCCGAAAACAACCCTTATGACTACCAGTTACGTATAGCGTTAAGTTGTTCCACAAAAATGTACTACATTCATGACCGTTATCTTGTATCTCAAGTCTAAGGATAACTTCTTATGATTTACTTAATGACAAGATCCATAAAGTAACATCATATAGTTGGGATAAGTCCTATATTCAGTATCATCGAATATCGTCTGAAATGGCATGCCTACGCATCAATATACTTTAAGTATATTATACCAACTTCAGATTTGTCTTAATTTAATAATATTCCCATATAATTAACTGACAACGGACAATTTAGAATAACTCTTATTCATGGATTTAAACATGTAAAAATAGGACAACAATAATTAACAATAGAAATAAACATACCAACATACTTTATTTCATTAAAATAATAATTGTTTACAATATCCTTTATCCAAATACTAATCACAGTTATGCATGAAACTACAAGCCAATTTAAGTCCAATTCCATTGGCTAATTCATTAAGCTTCTCTTTCGCCAAAGCCTTAGTGAACGGATCAGCTAAGTTTTCATCTGTGTGAACCTTCAACAGATTTATTTCACCTTCGTCAACCTTTTCACGAACAAAGTGATACTTTCGTAGAAAATGTCTGGTGCCTCTCATGACTCCAGGTTCATTGGCAAATATGATTGCAGCAGAATTGTCACAATACATATTAATAGGTAATTCAATTGAAGGCATAACACCAAGCCCAGAAACGAATTTCCTAATCCAAACAGCCTCCATAGCAGCTTCTGAAGCAGCAATGTATTCAGCTTCTGTTGCAGACATCGCAATCGTACTCTGCTTCTTGCTCCTCCAGTCTACAGCTCCTCCATTGATAACAAAGACATAACCCGTCTGAGACTTCGAATCATCTTTATTACTTTGAAAGGATGCATCACAGAAACCTGTAACACAAAGTTCTGCAGCTGGATTTCCACCATATACCAAAAACATATCTTTTGTATTCCTCAAATACTTAAGAATATGCTTAACAGCAATCCAATGTTTATCACCTGGATTCTGTTGAAATTGACTGGTAATATTTTGAGCAAACGCCACATCAGGCCTTGTGCACTTAACCGCATACATAATAGATCCCACAGCCGAAGCATAAGGAACTTTACTCATGCGAGCCACCTCAGCAGGTGTTGAAGCACAAAACTCATTACATAAGCCATGTTTTACTTCCATCGGCAAATATCCTTTCTTGGAATTTTGCATATTGAATCTTTTCAATATTTTGTCAATGTAAGCACTTTGACTTAATCCAATTAACCGCCTTGATCTATCTCTATAGATTTTGATTCCCAAAATGTATGCAGCTTCTCCTAAATCTTTCATAGAAAAGCACTTTCCAAGATATGCCTTAACCTTTTGCAAACTTGGAATGTCTTTTCCCATGATCAATATGTCATCAACATATAAAATTAGGAAAGTTACATTATTACTCCCACTAGCTTTGTGATACACACATGGCTCATCAAGATTTTGAGTGAATCCAAACTTTTTAATTTCAGCATCAAACCTCTTGTTCCATTGTCGTGATGCTTGCTTTAATCCATAAATGGATCTTTTAATCTTGCAAACACGATTTGGAAATTCTGGATTTTCAAACCCTTCTGGTTGTGCCATATAGATGTCTTCATCTAAATGACCGTTTAAGAAAGCGGTTTTCACATCCATTTGCCAAATCTCATAGTCATAGTACGCCGCTATAGCTATGAGAATTCTTATAGCTCTTATGTCTGCTATAGGAGAAAACGTCTCCTCGTAATCAATTCCAAAAGTTTGAGTAAAACCTTTAGCAACTAGACGAGCCTTATAAATGTGTGCATATACATCCATGTCAGTCTTAATTTTGTAAAGCCACTTACTCCCAACTACCTTGGCACCAGGAGGTAAGTCAACTTCTTCCCAGACTTCATTGTCATGCATGGATTGTATTTCCCCATCCATAGCAGCTTTCCATTTAGCTTTTTGAGGGCTATTAATGGCAGCTCTATAACTAGTAGGTTCATTAAGATCCCCTACTGTATGCTCATCAACCTCTACATTAAGACATAGACGGTCAGGAGCTTTCACAGATCTTGAAGATCTGCGAATGGGAACTACTTCAACTTCCGGTGGAGGACCCAGACTTTCCGGTTCTATAGGAAGTGTGCTAGTGTTTTCTGAAGGTAATGCATTATTTAGATCATCTTCTAGATCATATACTCTCCCACTGATTTCTTGAACCACAAAATCACTTTCAAGAAAATCACCATATCTTGCAACAAACACTTTGTTCTCAGGTGGGTAGTAAAAGTAGTAACCCATAGTTTCCTTAGGGTATCCTACGAAAATGCATTTTACAGATCTTTGTTGGAGTTTATCTTGTGAGTCACGTTTAACATACGCCTCACAACCCCAGACCTTTAAATAAGACAAGTTCGAAGCTTTTCCAGTCCATACTTCATATGGTGTCTTATCAACCTTCTTGGTGGGAACCATATTCAAAATATGAACAGCTGATTCAAGAGCATAATCCCAAAAAGACAAAGGAAGATTAGTAAGATTATACATTGATCGAACCATATCCAACAATGTACGATTCCTTCTCTCAGATACACCATTTTGTTGTGGAGTATATGGAGATGTGAGATTCTGGACAATTCCATTCTCAGTTAAGAAATCTTTAAAATCTTGACTAAGGTATTCACCACCTCGATCAGAACGAAGAGCTTTAATCTTCTTTCCCAATTGCAATTCTACTTCTGCTTTGAAAACTTTAAATGTTTCAAACACTTCATGTTTATGCTTAAGTAAATAAACATAACCATAACGGCTGAAATCATCCGTAAAAGTTAAGAAGTAGACAGCACCTTTCCTTGACACATGTCTGAGTGGTCCACATACATCCGCGTGTATCAAACCAAGTAGATCTGAAGCTCTTTCCATATTATTATGAAAAGGTTTCTTCGTCATCTTCCCAGAAATACAAGATTCGCATTTATCAAATGACTCATCATTGATATTATTCAAAAGCCCTTCACGTTGCAACTTTTGCATGCGAGTCTTGCCTATATGGGCAAGTCTACAGTGCCAAAGGTAAGACGAATTCAAGTCATACTTCATTCTCTTACTTATGCTGTACATCGAATTATTATTATTGTTGGAAGTCACACAATTATTCATATCAATTTCAAACACACCATTCACAGCAACAGCATTAAAATAAAATACACCATTTAAAGAAACAGAAATTTTATTGCCATCAATAGTATGAGTAAAACCAAGATCCAACAAACATGAAAAGGAAACAACACCTCTAATTATAGAAGGTGCATAATGACAATTGTTTAAACAAAGTACTAAACCCGAAGGTAAAACTAAATCAAACATTCCTATGGCTTCAACTGCTGCTTGTGCTCCATTTCCCACATGCAGAAATTGCTCCCCATAAGCTAGTCTCCTTTCCTCTCTAAACCCCTGCAGTGTATTACAAATATTAATACCACATCCAGTATCATATACCCAGGAATTTAATTTATGAGATAAAGTAAATAATTCAATGACAAATAAGTTACCTGAAGTGCTGGCGCCCATGTGCCCAGTCTTCTTAACCTTATTGTTTCGCAAGTCATTGAGATAAAGAGGACAATTCCTCTTCCAGTGGCCCATCACCTTGCAGTAATGGTGGAAAACCTCGTGAAAATTCGTATAATTAACTTCGGTTAATTATATAAATAATCCTTGTCATTGTTGTAATTACCATTTTTACGGGGAAATTTAAAATTTTCTTTATATATTAAAGTGGTCACGATTACGATATTGTCAAATTCGTCAAACGACAAAACAAGTTATCGACAAAATTAACAAAACATTAATTTTACTAAACTTAATTAATAATACTAATTACAAAAATCCAAACGGGCCTTGTTTCTAATTAAGCCCAACCGGCCCACACCACAACCCAATTTCAATAATAATAAAAATTACAAATCGACCAAGTAAGCCACGAAACCCCTAGTTCATTTCAAATTCGTACACACGACCTATGTATATTTTTGCACAATCTCGTTAAGCTCCTAGCCAAATATTAGTGTGTCGAATCTCACGTTCACACATTGAGATTTGATACGTTTTTACGAGGCATTTCGTTTAGCCATAAATCGACCCAAACGATTTGTGATTTATTCATTTCTTATTCGTTTTAATCCCCGTTTGTTTCTAAATGATCCTAATAATGTTTCTAAGATGATTATATGCTCAAATGTCCAATATGATCAAGTATATACGAGTGATGAACGATTTTGTAAATCGTTTATACATATATGGTTATGTCGACATGCATACATGAATCACCACAAACATATTCCTTCTTTTGTGCTCTCACAAACAATATAAAAATGCATATAGAAGCTAGTTCACTGACATGCAATCGTCCTTGTGTTTCTTGAGTGAATTTACAAACCACACGATTCGTTTCAAGATGATACATATATACGACATGCATGCACTAGTTTCATATCATTTCCATACTCTTTCACCTAAACGTTTCTTCCTAAAAACTACTCCTACAAAACCTGGAGTCGAAGGTTATATTAGTTGGGACTCAAGAAAGGAAATCGGGTTTATATACATATATAACGTTTGGGTTATATAGTGAGACTTGATATTCTTGTGTTCTATCTTAACACTTTCGGTCTTAATCACCTCTAAAGTGTTTGTAAGTAGTTTTCAACCTTTTTCAATCCATTTCATACGTTAAATATTACTCATGCATAATATCTATATTTGTTTCATCGTTTATCATTTTAGTATATTTATACACGTACATATTTGTTTTTAGAACACGAAACGTGACTAGCCTGTATCTTGGTAGGCCTAGGAGTCACGTAGCACACTTGTTTCACCTTTATTTTCATGTTACATGCATATAACGAGACCAATTCAAATCATGTCACACGTATAAATTACCCAAGAATACTTAGTAAATATTTCATAACTTTCAAAATATAAAAACGAGCTAAACATGCCACAAAACCTACGTATAACTTTTTATTTCACTTAACAAACGTACCATATTTTTCTACGTACTAATAGACCACCTAGAAAACTATTAGTTTCATATACACGACTTATAAAAATATTCACGTTTTGACACCCTACTCGAGCCAAAGCAAATCGACATAAACCAGATTTTTCAAAACAAAACTTATATAAAAACTTATATGGTTGTCGAGTGGGCTTAAACAAGGCCCAACAAGACTTTGCGTTTTAACAGCCCACTGGGCCCATAAAATATATTTTCAGAATCACAAAGTAAGCCCAAGTTCAAGCCCAAAAGAATTTCTATGCCCTCGCCTCTAAATTTTTAAATGGGCCTTAGTATGGTTCGAATTAAGGCCCATAAGCTAAATAAATAAGCTTTTTATGAAATAAGCAGTTGAAATAAGCTAAAAATTAATAAAAGAAGCCACGGAAATTTTTATAAAATTTTTATAATCACTTTTGCAAAAATTGGACTAAAAATGTAACGCGACGACACATATAGGGATTAAATGTGAAAACTGTGAAAACTAAGGACTAAAAATGTAGAAACAGAAAGAAAGGATAAAAATTCATAGTATAGTATTGTTACAAGCTTAGATTGTAATATTGGACATGTAGTGGACTATAATTGTAAATATATATAAAAAGGACTAACGGTGTGACGCTAACGCCGTTAGTATAAAAAAGTGTAAAATTTGAAAAAGGACAAGGACTACACATTATTTATTTGACATTCTTATTTTATTTTCTATTTTACGGCAACCCTCACGTCATATGCATTTTCGTTTCATTTTATATATATATATTATTTATTTTTACGTTAAGTATATATATAACGATACTTAACAGGTTAATATTTTTACTTACGATTTAAAAATGTAAAACTACGATGGATATTTTAAATAAAGTATTTTCATATCATGCATGGCATAATAATCTCACTTCACATCATCTATTCGTCATAACGAATAATGTTTATTCGTTATTCGTTCGTATTTACCAAATAGTATTTGGTTATATTCTCTGATAAATTTATTTTTCAGGTTCCATATCAACGACGTTTTCATAATCGTTTCTATAAATCTCGTTCTATCTTACTTTTCATCATTTCCAAATCAATCCAGGTGAGTCATAGCCCCCTTTCAAATAATTGTTTTTAACTCATTGGGGGAGATACATGCTTACATATACTTTGATAACTGGATAAGTATATGAAATAAAATAAAATACATGATTCAAATCAATTTCCTAATTGAAATTAAAATAATATAAATTGTGATTTAAAATATGTTAATGTTTCCAATGTGATTATTGTGGTATGTGAAGTATATAATTATTGATGAATTATTTGATTGAAATATTGATACTCATATGTAAATGTTCTCAATTCGATTATTGTGGTATGTGATATAAATGTGTTACTGGCAAAATATTCAAACTGAATTTCTGATACTCAAACGATGATATTTTCAAACTGAATTTCTGATACTCAAACGATGATATTTTCAAACTGAATTTCTGATACTCAAACGATGATATTTTCAAATTGAATTTCGGATACTCAAATGGTGATATTTTCAAACTGAATTTCTGATACTCAAACGATGATATTTTCAAACTGAATTTCTGATACTCAAGCGATGATATTTCCAAACTGAATTTCTGATACTCAAACGATACTGTTTTCAAATTGATTTCTGTGATACGATACTTGATTTCATGATGTTATGCTAAATGAGCCCATAAGTCCTTGATATTGCCTAAGTTAGCTTATCGCCATATAGTCCCTCTATCATGAGCCATTAATCACTGTAAAGTGAGCGCGAATATAGTGGACAGCTTCGAAACCTGTTTCGGGTTGACCTCCGATCCCACTAATGCTTGACGGAATGCCAATTGCAATTGGTTAGCCGCATTAGTCGTGATACACTATATTTGAGTAAAAATAGGAATTGGCAAATCACCTATTACACGAGGGCAAAATCTGTCATTGATTTGATAGATCACCCCTTCTGTTAACGTCTTGCGTGTCATGAGGCTTGGTGCAATATCTATAAAGGAATAGTATATATATGTATTCAACATATATATTTAGATATAGCTGTATAGGTTCGCCCATATGTGAATTGCTTATCTGATCGATTTAGTATTGTGAGTTTCCAGCTCATGTTAAGATTTTTGATTCTTTATTGAATGTGATTGAATATTTATATGATTTATTTGTGAATATATTCGATAATTGTTTCATTTCTGTTTGTATTTTAACAATACCAAATATTCCTGAAATCTAACAAAATAAAGGGTTTTTCCTAAAACTCTATGAACTCACCAACCTTTGTGTTGACACTTTTAAGCATGTGTATCTCAGGTAATTTAATGGAGCAGGACAAGACACGGAGTGGACATATATTACTCTGATAAATTAAAATGGTGTAAAAATCAAATTTGTCATTTTTACAAGCCTTTATATCTTTTCATAAGATTTTAAATCAAATTATTCATCTTTTACCAAAAATATTATTTAAATGACAAATGACTTTTAAAATGTTTCTTTTAAACCGTTTATGTGGTTAAAACTTCGATCCTCACCGTAACACCCAAATTAATTTTCCGCTGCGACAAACTTAAAAATGGGGGTGTTACAGATTGGTATCAGAGCTACAGTTATAGAGAATTAAATGTTTTCAAACATTAAAACTATAACTTTATTTTTAAAATAATGATTTTTCACCATAATATTTTATGCCCTCCGTGTCTGCAGACTGTCGTGCTCCATACTTTATTTGTTGAGATTATCTTACATGCTTAATAGTTACTCATATACAATTGTTATTTCATCTGTACTGTTATATCTTTAACATACAAAATACTCATAAAATATTATTCTTGGGTTACTACTGTAGCATGTCTTTAGGAACGCCCGTGAATATCAAATCTACTCTCCATAATACTAATACCTCGTCAATTAATAAGAATTCTCCAAATAATGAAGATCCTTACGTACAAATAATAAAATCCCAACCTAATATAGAACTCAATCCGGGATCACCTCCGTCGTCACCTATTCGTTCACCTTTACGTCAAAGAATCCGGAGAGCTACCAAATCATGTGAAAATTTGATTGGTGGCCAGGCAACGTTCGAAGTTGGACAAGGTTCGAGCCAAGAGATATCATGGACGAATGTTGAAACAATTTCTCTGTTACCTTATACTTCAGATTCTACAATACCTAATTCTCCAAATAATTTATCTTCACCTAACTCTTCCGGCTACGGTATAAGTACTCCTGAATCAATATGGAATCTTATTTATCGACATGCCGGCATATTGGATGCTCACACTGAACAACTAAAAGGGTTACAACCAACTCAATTTGAATGGTACGACCGTAACCTTGACGCATTGTTCAAGAGGGCTGATGCTGAGAGGCAAACAATATGTGAGATAGGGATAAAGATTAATTAAATAAAGGACAACACCAACCAGGAACTTGGAAGTTTGGACTCCAGGGTTCGTTGTGCAAAAAGAGAACACGGTCAAACACATGTAAGAATTGAAGATATTAAGAGAACCCTATGGATGGCCAGAGATGCAGCCATAAACCAGGGTCAAAAGATTGCCGCATTAGAGAGTATGTTGGCAAACCAAATGAACATGTGTCAAGAACGTTTCTCAAACATGGAAGCTGCACAACTTGAACTTGAGAAAGAAATTAGATATTTAAGTCAGAGGCGTAACTAATCTTAAGTTACAAGTTTCTTTGTTGTTCCTAATAAACCAAATAGACTTGGTTAATATTTCTTGTAATGTTCAATAATTCTGAAACTTCAGAACGTGTAATCAAAACATATTGTATAATAACATCCTTTCTGTTATATATATATATATATATATATATATATATATATATATATATATATATATATATATATATATATATATATATATATATATATATATATATATATATATATATATATATATATATATATATATATATATATATATATATATATGTTATGAATCAATCTTTTCTTCCGTATAAATCATGCATGTAATGAATCCCCATATTTCATGCAAAAATCTCATCATTTGTTATTTCTATAATAACCAAATGATTCTATTCAGATCAATGGAGTATTAATAAAAGATCTTGTATCGTTTATCTTGCAAAGACAATCGGTCAAGTTATTAATATTCTGTTTACATCTGTAATATTATTCAAATCTACCGTAAGATTTCTTACTAATTGTTAAGATTTCTTAAAAATTTCCATAAATAATCTAAAACTTTAAGAATCGTCTAAATACCAATTTTGAAAGTGGATTTAAAGAATGAAGAAAGATAATTAAACTTCATTTGAAATAGACAAGTCGGTTTGTTCCTTAGTAATCCCATATCAAGAGTTGATCATTGATAAAATGATACAACAAAGACATATCTTGAAATTAGATTACAGTAGGGAGTCAATTCAGTCTATCATCAATGAAATAATTAACTTCATTATTTAAATTTTTCTGATATTATATGAATTCTAATGTTGAGTTTCATTTATGTTTACAGAAAATGGACAACATGAGCAATGCATATCAATCATCATCAGAAATTTCCATAACTCCTGGAGCTATCCAGAAATTGGTAAATGACATAGTGTCGGTGGTACTAGAAGGGACTACCTTAGTTTATCCGAGAAGAGAGACGGGTATACTTGGTAATCAAAACCCTGCAAATTTCATGAAGTATAGACCACCTCACTTAAAGATTCAAGAAGGAATGATCAACCCTACCCTCAACCATCATCAACGAATTAGGAATGGAATGTTATCAAATGGAAATAATTAGAAGAGGAAACTACCCGACACAGGAACCGTCAATCCCGTCTACTGCAACATCTTCAATGCTTAAGATCGTTATCGCAAACATCTGGAAAACCGTATGAAGTATCAACATCAGCTGGGAATCAATCAGATAGCTAATAGAAATTGTCTTGTCGCACCTGTTTCTGGAAGTGGTTATCTTGGAACTCTACCCTGGTGTCAAAAATGCAACCTGCATCACATCGGGAAATGTAGGGTTAGATGCATGAAATGTCAGAAATTAGGTCATCAGACAATTAGCTGCAGAACTAAGGAAGTGAAAGTACAACCAACAACCACTGTATGTCACGGATGTGGTGGACATGGTCATCATGTGAAACGATGTCCAAACTACAATGTTAATTGGAAAGCCAAGACCTTTACAAGAAAATGAAGAATCTTTAAAGACCTTGATAGTATCAAGGAAAATGGCAACTAGATTGGAACAGATGAGTAAATTCCTGTTGAAGATAAATAAAATCTAGTTTAAAATTTCCTAAGTTGTATTTCTTTCCTGTATTTCACTTCAAGTTACTATGGATGTAACTTAAACAATAATCTTTCTACTGTATCGAAAAATCTCCCTTGTAATATTTCCATAATAATAATAATCCAAGTTAATTTTAATTTCTGTCTCATCTATCAAATAACAATATACAATAATTACTCCGTAAATTTTTGAATTATAATATGAATCCTAAAATTTTCCACTTTATTTCAAAAAGAAACTACGTGTTATATCATAAAAATAGCACGTTGAACACCATCTAAAACAATTTATAAAAATATATGATTGAACCAAACATCACATCATTTGGTCCCCAATTATACATAACCTGGTCAACTATGTATAATTTAGGAAGAATTATGTTATGAAAGGAACAATGATATTCTCAAAATTTTTAAATAACAATCTTCATTCAAAAGCAAGATAAAAAGTTAAAATAAATTGTTCATAATACATTGAACAACCTATAATAAATAACCTATCATATGTCATCACCATTATGATAGAAATCAACAAAAGCACAAGCAAGAAAACACTAATAATTTACAATAACTAACAAAAGACATCAAAAGCGAAATTTTTATTTAAAATTCATAAAAGTTAATACATAAACAAATAATTAGCATCGGAAGTGCTATCGTTACAATTATTACAATACAAACAAAGGAATCTTCAATAGGTTGATCCGCTATAATAAATAAGACTACCACCAACAAAACAATAGCAATAGCCACCGCAGGATGAATCACTTTAATTATGCTGAAAAATAAATATAAACCAAATATTAAAAACAATAATGATGACAAATTCTTTTAAAAAAAAAAATAAATAAATAAAACGAGTTTATTCATTATTCGTTACAAGAAAATACATAAAAACATAACAAGAACTTAATCTAAAACAACCCTAGCTTAAGATTTTACCCCCAGATCTTGTCGACGGTAATAGTAAGGATAGTCAGGGGTACGACAAACATCAAGATCGCGACCAAGAATCCAAAGTCTTCATCCGGAGCGTACGCCAAGTAGATAGCGACAAGGACAACGTACACAATCGCTAAGATGGTTATGATATGCGGCATTTTGATGGAAAATGAGAGAAAAATGGTTGATGGAAGGAGTGGAAAAATTGAAATGGTATATATAGGCTAGAATTGTGACCGTTGGGCACTATTCCCGACCGTTGGGTCACTATTACTAACCGTTATTTTACTATTTATGACCACTAATTTCAAATGTTCACAACCCTTAAATACGTCAGTTACCTTATCTTGTTGGGTACAAGTAAATCTAACTGAATCTAGTTTCCGTAGTTTTAGGAATAAAAATCTCCCGACAACCTCTGTTCAAAAATTCTTTACTCACGTAATCACATTAAATTTGAATTTCGGGACGAAATTCAGAATGACATGTGGGTACTGTAAAACCTCGCGAAAATTCGTATAATTAACTTCGGTTAATTATATAAATAATCCTTGTCATTGTTGTAATTACCATTTTTACGGGGAAATTTAAAATTTTCTTTGTATATTAAAGTGGTCACGATTACGATATTGTCAAATTCGTCAAACGACAAAACAAGTTAACGACAAAATTAACAAAACATTAATTTTACTAAACTTAATTTATAATACTAATTACAAAAATCCAAACGCGCCTTGTTTCTAATTAAGCCCAACCGGCCCACACCACAACCCAATTTCAATAATAATAAAAATTACAAATCAACCAAGTAAGCCACGAAACCCCTAGTTCATTTCAAATTCGTACACACGACCTATGTATATTTTTGCACAATCTCGTTAAGCTCCTAGCCAAATATTAGTGTGTCGAATCTCACGTTCACACATTGAGATTTGATACGTTTTTACGAGGCATTTCGTTTAGCCATAAATCGACCCAAACGATTTGTGATTTATTCATTTCTTATCCGTTTTAATCCCCGTTTGTTTCTAAATGATCCTAATAATGTTTCTAAGATGATTATATGCTCAAATGTCCAATATGATCAAGTATATACGAGTGATGAACGATTTTGTAAATCGTTTATACATATATGGTTATGTCGACATGCATACATGAATCACCACAAGCATATTCCTTCTTTTGTGCTCTCACAAACAATATAAAAATGCATATAGAAGCTAGTTCACTGACATGCAATCGTCCTTGTGTTTCTTGAGTGAATTTACAAACCACACGATTCGTTTCAAGATGATACATATATACGACATGCATGCACTAGTTTCATATCATTTCCATACTCTTTCACCTAAACGTTTCTTCCTAGAAACTACTCCTACAAAACCTGGAGTTGAAGGTTATATTAGTTGGGACTCAAGAAAGGAAATCGGGTTTATATACATATATAACGTTTGGGTTATATAGTGGGACTTGATATTCTTGTGTTCTATCTTAACACTTTCGGTCTTAATCACCTCTAAAGTGTTTGTAAGTAGTTTTCAACCTTTTTCAATCCATTTCATACGTTAAATATTACTCATGCATAATATCTATATTTGTTTCATCGTTTATCATTTTAGTATATTTATACACGTACATATTTGTTTTTAGAACACGAAACGTGACTAGCCTCTATCTTGGTAGGCCTAGGAGTCACGTAGCACACTTGTTTCACCTTTATTTTCATGTTACATGCATATAACAAGACCAATTCAAATCATGTCACACGTATAAATTACCCAAGAATACTTAGTAAATATTTCATAACTTTCAAAATATAAAAACGAGCTAAACATGCCACAAAACCTATGTATAACTTTTTATTTCACTTAACAAACGTACCATATTTTTCTACGTACTAATAGACCACCTAGAAAACTATTAGTTTCATATACACGACTTATAAAAATATTCACGTTTTGACACCCTACTCGAGCCAAAGCAAATCGACATAAACCAGATTTTTCAAAACAAAACTTATATAAAAACTTATATGGTTGTCGAGTGGGCTTAAACAAGGCCCAACAAGACTTTGCGTTTTAACAGCCCACTGGGCCCATAAAATATATTTTCAGAATCACAAAGTAAGCCCAAGTTCAAGCCCAAAAGAATTTCTATGCCCTCGCCTCTAAATTTTTAAATGGGCCTTAGTATGGTTCGAATTAAGGCCCATAAGCTAAATAAATAAGCTTTTTATGAAATAAGCAGTTGAAATAAGCTAAAAATTAATAAAAGAAGCCACGGAAATTTTTATAATCACTTTTGCAAAAATTGGACTAAAAATGTAACGCGACGACACATATAGGGACTAAATGTGAAAACTGTGAAAACTAAGGACTAAAAATGTAGAAACAGAAAGAAAGGATAAAAATTGATAATATAGTATTGTTACAAGCTTAGATTGTAATATTGGACATGTAGTGGACTATAATTGTAAATATATATAAAAAGGACTAACGGTGTGACGCTAACGCCGTTAGTATAAAAAAGTGTAAAATTTGAAAAAGGACAAGGACTACACATTATTTATTTGACATTCTTATTTTATTTTCTATTTTACGGCAACCCTCACGTCATATGCATTTTCGTTTCATTTTATATATATATATTATTTATTTTTATGTTAAGTATATATATAACGATACTTAACAGGTTAATATTTTTACTTACGATTTAAAAAGGTAAAACTACGATGGATATTTTAAATAAAGTATTTTCATATCATGCATGGCATAATAATCTCACTTCACATCATCTATTCGTCATAACGAATAATGTTTATTCGTTATTCGTTCGTATTTACCAAATAGTATTTGGTTATATTCTCTGATAAATTTGTTTATCAGGTTCCATATCAACGACGTTTCCATAATCATTTCTATAAATCTCGTTCTATCTTACTTTTCATCATTTCCAAATCAATCCAGGTAAGTCATAGCCCCCTTTCAAATAATTGTTTTTAACTCATTAGGGGAGATACATGCTTACATATACTTTGATAACTGGATAAGTATATGAAATAAAATAAAATACATGATTCAAATCAATTTCCTAATTGAAATTAAAATAATATAAATTGTGATTTAAAATATGTTAATGTTTCCAATGTGATTATTGTGGTATGTGAAGTATATAATTATTGATGAATTATTTGATTGAAATATTGATACTCATATGTAAATGTTCTAAATTCGATTATTGTGGTATGTGATATAAATGTGTTACTGGCGAAATATTCAAACTGAATTTCTGATACTCAAACGATGATATTTTCAAACTGAATTTCTGATACTCAAATGATGATATTTTCAAACTGAATTTCTGATACTCAAACGATGATATTTTCAAATTGAATTTCGGATACTCAAATGGTGATATTTTCAAACTGAATTTCTGATACTCAAACGATGATATTTTCAAACTGAATTTCTGATACTCAAGCGATGATATTTCCAAACTGAATTTCTGATACTCAAACGATACTGTTTTCAAATTGATTTCTGTGATACGATACTTGATTTCATGATGTTATGCTAAATGAGCCCATAAGTCCTTGATATTGCCTAAGTTAGCTTATCGCCATATAGTCCCTCTATCATGAGCCATTAATCACTGTAAAGTGAGCGCGAATATAGTGGACAGCTTCGAAACCTGTTTCGGGTTGACCTCCGATCCCACTAATGCTTGACGGAATGCCAATTGCAATTGGTTAGCCGCATTAGTCGTGATACACTATATTTGAGTAAAAATAGGAATTGGCAAATCACCTATTACACGAGGGCAAAATCTGTCATTGATTTGATAGATCACCCCTTCTGTTAACGTCTTGCGTGTCATGAGGCTTGGTGCAATATCTATAAAGGAATAGTATATATATGTATTCAACATATATATTTAGATACAGCTGTATAGGTTCGCCCATATGTGAATTGTTTATCTGGTCGATTTAGTATTGTGAGTTTCCAGCTCATGTTAAGATTTTTGATTCTTTATTGAATGTGATTGAATATTTATATGATTTATTTGTGAATATATTCGATAATTGTTTCATTTCTGTTTGTATTTTAACAATACCAAATATTCCTGAAATCTAACAAAATAAAGGGTTTTTCTTAAAACTCTATGAACTCACCAACCTTTGTGTTGACACTTTTAAACATGTGTATCTCAGGTAATTTAACGGAGCAGGACAAGACACGGAGTGGGCATATATTACTCTGATAAATTAAAATGGTGTAAAAATCAAATTTGTCATTTTTACAAGCCTTTATATCTTTTCATAAGATTTTAAATCAAATTATTCATCTTTTATCAAAAATATTATTTAAATGACAAATGACTTTCAAAATGTTTCTTTTAAACCGTTTATGTGGTTAAAACTTCGATCCTCACCGTAACACCCAAATTAATTTTCCGCTGCGACAAACTTAAAAATGGGGGTGTTACAAATGGCATCCTTGATCCTTCTTTGGATTATTCTTGACAGGAGGGTTCTTCTTAGGTTGAGGTGGTTGATAAGCCATAACCTGCTTATTCTTGTCAGCCTTCTTCTTTCCTTTACCCTTCTTCTTGTTCGCATTTGGCTTGTTAATTCTACCCCCTTATATAGCAAGAACTTGGGGCGTAGGAGCCTTTGGTGTCAACCCTTTCTCATAATCAATGAGCAGTGCGTGCAATTCACTTACTGTCTTCCCCACGCAATGCATATTGAAGTTCCTCACAAAACCATTAAAATCCTTGTTAAGGGATCTATTGATTAAGTTCACAGCCATATCATTGTCATAGGGTTTCTTAAGTGTTTGTAGTTGATCCATGAAACTTTTCATCTTCAACACATGAGCACTCACAGGTTCACCATCACCCTGCTTACAACCATGTAGAGCCTCCATCAAATCGTAAATCTCTACATTTGATGGTTTCTCATAGAGTTTCTTGAGTTCATCAATCATGTTCATGGGGAAATACTCCTCAAACTGCCTTTGAAGAGGTGTGGACATTGCCCCTAACATCATTGCGGCCACATCAATATGTTCCTTGCAATCAAGATTCCATTTGGCCTTAGCAGCATCAGTAGCTGCATCGCCTTCAGGTTCAGTAGGACAAGGCGTTTTCAAGATTTCAAGTTGACCAGTCACTCGCATGACAATCCTTAGTGAACGATACCAATCATTGAAATTTACCGAGCCAGTCAATTTTTCTCGTTCAAAATAAGTTTTGAACACAGAATGAAAGTTGGTGTTATCAGTTTGAGCCATTTCTACAGATAAAGAAAGTTCAAAACATTAGTATTTTTGATAATACAATTTTTCAAGAAAATTAAAATACCCAAGGAAAATAAATATCCATAGAATAATCTTGAAAACTAGGATCCTCCATAAACATAGTTTCATCACATCAGTTGATCTACTAGTAATGAAAGTATAATATGAGGTAACTTGTCGTACAAGTAATTGGCATAACATTTGTCCAATTCCTAGATATATGGGATTTACAATCACAAAACATTTGTATTGTAAGCATGTTTAGTCCCCATCATAATGCCTTGAGTCCAAGATCTCACTTACTACTCAATTTAAGTCTTGTAACTTAAAAACTGCAAACTCACAAATCCATTACATCAGTTGATCTGCTAGCAATGAATTTATGAAATTTACCTCTCCATTGCAATGTCGCCAACTTCTCACATGACGTAAATTACAACTTCAAGTGTTCTTAATTAGATGGCATTCGACTTAATTTTATAAGGGTATTAATATTTTGATGTGATCAAAATAATGTATGAAGAAGCATGCATACAACTTCATAACATTGGTTTTACAAAACATTTTTATTACCAATTTGCTAAGAGTAAAATAACAAAGTTTTGATTGAGGTATCGGGTTCACCAATTAAAGAATAACCATCAATTATCGTCCACTATATCGTACTTTTGCATAAGCCCTAAAGCTTAGTGTTTCGGATAATCATTGTGGAATTGTGGATTATTCACCCTTAAGATGACAATGTACATATAATGGTTGTTTGGTAAGTCTAATTTACACACAAACGAGCGTTAAGACAGAATGTTGTCTCTCTAAGGCCACAATTTAATGCGTTGCCATCCTTATACCCATCTTATAGTGTGTAAACTTCGGTCGAGCCTATTTAACCATTACGTACAAAAACATCAATCAACCAATCCTTTGGAATTTTAAACTCTTAAAAATCAAAACAATTTCGCCATTATTTAGTCCGTATTATTTTTCTATTCAAAAAAATTACCCTTTTCGTTTATAAACATGTCTAACACAATAAATAAACAAAAACAAGTAATATACAATAAAAAAATAACATAACTAAATAAACACATATACATAATCATAGCAATTAAATATGTATAAAACATGTAGCCACATGCAAATCTTATTCAAAAGTCCTATTAATAATCAAATCTAGGTGTATAACTTATTAATTCAATTAGGGCTTTCTTCTTCTTAGAAAAAGAGCCACATACATCGATAAATCGATTGCGTAAGCCAAAATTAAATAAATACCACATAGCACATAATTGATTACTTAATATTGGAGTATTCCCCAATTCGACATCTATTAAAATTTACATGTTTTAATATAACTTAACCATTAATATATATAAACAATTTAAACCATTTAAATTATAACACAATAAAAATTCATGCAAATATGCACTTTTTCATGGATTTAGCTTAACAATTAACTTATTGCACCAAGATCGTTTACTAAAACGCATAACAATTACATGACATCCTAGGGTTTCTAATCAAATTAAAAAATTAAAAACCATAAATCCTAAAAACCCTTTTAGGTCATTCGACCAAAAAAAATTAGGGTTAGGGATTCAACAAATAAACCCTAAAAAAAATAACATGTAACTAAACGAATCAATATCCAATTTTTATGCGTTTCGATAATTAATTACACATTATAACGGCTCTGATACCACTGTTGGAATTATTATATCATGACATTCATACAAATAAACCAAGAACATCAAAGTGAGCATGAGCGGAAGCAATTATAATAGATCGAATAACATGTAATTAATTAATCAATTATTTAAATCGTAAACGTACCTTTGTAATTCTAGCCCGAACAAGAATCAATGCAATCTTCCGGAACCAAGAACCCTAATTAGGGTTTATAAGGATTATATGAATTACCCCTTACCTTTTTGTAATTCAATCCAAGAATCAAACAATAGTGTGTTTGAATCACGTTCTTGTACACACGTACTAATTCAAGAAAAGTATTTGCAAGTAATAAACACAAAACCTTTTTGGATCTTATGAAAATCGAAACCCTTAAGGGTTGTTTGATAAGAATCGACCAAGGAAGAAAAGAGAGAAGAAAACACCAAGATGTGTGTGTACAAGTTATTAGAAAAACCTACATCTTGGGTTTGCTTATATACTACACAAGACTTGGAGCTCAAGGCACAATGGAGGTGGGTTACACCCCTTGGCCGATCGGTTTGGAGCCCAAAGAGGGTGTTCAGGAACCTTCTCTTGTTTTCATGTTTTGTCTAGTATTTACTTTCCTAATCTTCGTTTAATAAATAATTAGTCATTAATCAATAATACTAATTATTATTATTTGTTTTGTGTTTAATAATTAATTATAACATTTTATAAATAATTATTACATTTTCTCTTCATACGTATTGTGTGCAATCCCGTGATCTCAAGTTCGATCATAACACACAACTATTATTATTTTGTCTATAAAACCAACAAAAAGTACAAAGATCCTATTAATGTACATGGACAAGTCTCATTACTAAGGATCCCACAAATATGCTAACTCTAATCAAGCATTCTATACCTATATTCTTCTAAAAATACTGAAATGCAGAATATAGACATAATACTGCTCTATACTATCTTCATTATACATTGTTTTGACTGCTTCTTTTCAAACAAATACTCCATTTTACCTCAACTTTAGTGATTGCATTGGAGTCTTTAACTATGAAGCTCATCATTCTCAACTTGATAATCAACAATATTCTGTACTAGATTGTCATTGGTTCTTTCACGTTTATTAAACGGTCAATTATTTCTTTCTGGCCACACAAAGTACGCTACTGCACCAATCACAAGCCTCCTTAGAATGATCCAAATGCTTCTGTTAGCAGCCAATAAAGAAAACTCTTCAATTATAGTCTTCCAGTTGTAGGAGAACCTTTTTATCTAGCATTGCCTGTAGCTCTTTCCAAACTGCTTTAGAATAAACACATTTGAAAAACAGATGCTCATCTGAATCCATGCATTGCTTGCATAGGGTTCATTCCATAACCTCATTAGGCCTCCATCTAGAAATCTTATCTCGTGTCATCAATCTTTCCTGCACAGCCATCCAGAGAACAAAGGTTTGTAGGAATGCTTCGAGGAATACAGATCATAGAACTCCATATCACCTTAGGACCATTATTTATCATGTCTTGCCACACTGTCTTGGTTTTAAACTTAGTTTTCTTCTTGTCACCCAAATAGCTTCATCACAAGCATCATCATTAAGATTAGGAATCTGTATATTACTTAGAGGAAGGAATTTAGAAAACCATTCAGCAGGCCAACACCATTCACCTTGAAGGATTAGACTAGCAACATTACAGGTATTGTTTAGCCTTGCATCATAGATTTCCCTTGTTGAAATAAATTCACACAGAGGCCCCTCCATGCACCACTTATCTTGCCAGGCTGAAACAGATTCCCATCACCCAATTTGAAGTAAACATGATTCCTAACTTTATCTCTTAGTTTCAATATATTTGTTATACCCACTGCTACAATTTGACGTATAAGTTTATAGAAAGGCAAATTGAAAAGTTTAAGAATGCCAAAGATAAGGTTTACTTACTTCCCCTACATAACCAAAACATACAACAATTTTATTTCTTAAGTTTGTCAAGTGTGCAACCCAATAAATCGACTTTAATAAGTACTACCTCCGTCCCATAATTATTGTCCAGTATTGACTTTCAAAGTCTTTACTTCACAAGTTTGACATTAGATATTTTTATTTGTCGTATACGATACTTGATGAAAATTATATCAAATGAAAATACATTTAAAACATAATCTATCCATATATTTTTCATCATGTAATATATAATCCAAATAAAAATATATAAGGTCAAAGTAGAGAATTAAAGACTTAAAAAGTCAATAGTGGACAATAATTATGGGACGGAGGGAGTAATTAAATATGATTCGGATTTTTTTACGTTAATCAGTGGCCATTTAATCTTTTATACCAAAACCATATTGTAGTGTAAGGTAAGCACGATTTTGTCACGTGACAAAATTGAGCCACATGAATAGACAAAAGTCAACATTAGAGACACATGATTCATCAAATAGGACCCATTTTTTTATAACAATAAAATAATAATAATAATAATAATAATTTAAAGAAACTTTAAAACTTAAACGTAAAATAATTAACGACATATTTTTATTGTCCAATAAAATTTAGGGAAAAATCTTTAAAAATGTATCATACTGGTCAAAAATCTTACTTTCGCGTAGCGTACAAAAAAAATCTTTTTGTCTCTATCATACTACACTATTTGGGCTTTTCTTATACACTATCTACCCACCCATCCGGTACTCGTCCTAGTCAGCAGGTTAAGTGCCACGTTTTTTTTTTGTTTTTTTTTTTATTTTTTTTTTCTATTCTAAATTGAAACGTGTATATTAAAGGCAAACAACAAACGAACATCACTTTCCCTCTTTTACTTTTTCTTTTTCATCCAATCCTATGAACCCTAAACCTAATTTTCCCCATAATTGAAAATCACACACAAAATTACAATTCCATCTCTTTAAATTGAGTATCTAAGTAAAATGGCCTCATCAAGTTCCTCTTCTCGTTATTATCGAAGGAGATACAGCAAGGAAGAAATAGCTCGTATGACACATTGCATTTGTAAGTTCCCAATCTATGAACAAGTGTCATGGACTCCTGAAAATCCTGGTCGTAGATTCAAAGCTTGTCCCGACCGTGTAAGTGACAAAGTTTTTAAATCATATCCATATATTGTTGATGTTAATTGATATTGACCTTTGTTTTACAAATTGCATAGAATAAAGATACAAAATGTGAGGTGTATGGATTTCTTGATGATGAGTTACCATCACAATACTACAAAGACCTTATGTACAAGATGTATAAGGACAATAAAAGAATGGAGTGCAACCTTCACAGCCTTACTCACCAAGATGATGCTCAAAATGTGACTACCACAAAGAGTGTTGTTGAACCATCCATGGATTTCATTTGCAAGGAATTGAACGAGTTAAAGGTCAAGGGAAAAGTCTATGAGATGTTGTTGGTTTGTTGTACCTGTTTTATGATTTTGCTATTGTTGGTGATTGTAGTGTCCATTAGAAAGTAATGGATGTAGCATTGTATTAAGCATATGTGCTTTTGAACTTGTGATTTTGTGTTCCTAAGATAGTAATGTTATGTAATGGCCAATGTATTGGTTGTTGTTGGTAAATGTTTTGTTACAAATTTGTTGTAAACTTGCAGCATACAGAATAGCATGTCAAATAACATATACCAGATAACTATAAACACATTATCATAATGTATGTTCTTTCATAACATATTGTTTGTGCACATGCACATTACATTGTTAACACCAGAACACATCCACCCTAATTATCCTACATAGCCCTCAAGTACACAAAATAGGGCTGAGTAGTGGCAACAAATGCAGCACTACAATACATATTCTACACAGATTCATAGTGGCAATAATTGCTGCACTATGTAAGTTTTTTTTCCCTAATCAACTTGGCCCTTCCATGAACAAAATAGGGCATAATAATTACACATAAACATCCTACTAGTTAGATTGTTTTTGCACATAGAATAGTAACCAAAATATGTGCAATAATACTAGTTTTTTTTTGTCTAGTCAACAATGATTTCATTGCCAACACTAGAACCAGGTCCAGTAGTTGGTGCAGACAATCTTCTTTGCAGAATCCTTTAACTAGGCATTCTTGGTGGTAGCATGTTTGCTTCACCTCTTTGTCTTGGTTGTTGCAAAGCTTGAGGTTCTGGTCCTTGTTGCACAGCTTCTGCATCATCTGATCTTGTTTGTCTGGTCAACCTTGTTGCCACATGACTGCTTCCTCCCACCATTGATGTTGTTTGTCTTGTGAACCTTGTTGCACCCCTGATCTTATCTCTAAATTGCTTTCCTATCCATTTGTAAATTACTAGTCTGCCATAATGGAAACTACGAACACAAGTGTGTGTATCTTTTAATGAAATAACCTGAAATGTAGCTTCACCTTTGAGCATTTTCCCGTAACACCTCCAAGAGCAATCTGAGTTTCCAGCCTTATCTGATGGATACTTTTTGTTGCAAGTCTGTTTCCCTTTAGTTGGATCCTTAAGCGTCTCCTTTCGTTGACCACATTTTGCAATAACCTTGTTTCGAGCACTCCTCTCGAACCACAATGAGAACCCATTGGCCACCGCATAAAAGGTAAGGCATTCTTTAAAACTGGCAGCATTAACGTAATTCTGGCCAAGCTATGAATTGAAAAAAAACAAACAAAGATACAACAACATAATTAGTGACTGTTATAGAGATTTGAAATATTTATTTAATTATACAAAGTATTAGTATTACCGTTGGTTTCTTTAGTCGCCAATGAGTGTCTTCATCATACACAGGGTACTTGTCTTCTTTTTTGGACTTATGAACCACGGAAAATGGGTCTGTTAACCCAACTCCATTACCCCGTATCTGCTTCAACAAACCTTCCATGTATCGTTCATGTTGCCTAACTAATGGTCCTAAACCGCTAGGCCCTTCTACATCAACCACTTCTAGGGTGTCATTGTCATCTTCTTGATTTTGTTCATCAGGCCCTTCATCATCAGATGTTCTGTGTGTGTTTTCAAATTTCCGCTTTCTCAGTTGGATAACTTCATCTTCAACGTCACTAAGATAATCATAAGACTTATCTGTTTGACAATCAGAGTCATAAGACTCATAACCAGCTGACTCATCATCATTGTCTTGATTGATATCTTCACTTTCACTATCGGACTCTGAGGATACTTGAGGATTACTGGTCTCTCTTATTGTTATACCTTTACCCCTAGGAACATTGATAACAGTCTTTTGCGTCTGCTTCTTTTTCTGTATGAGAACATATTTTCCTTTATCTAGAGTCTTCTGCCTAGCAAGCACAATAGAATCTATATTAGCATCTGTTTCACCATCAACATCCATGTTCTCTACATTTGCAACATCATTGTTGACATGTACATTGGTCTGAGCCTCAGTAACTTCAACCACATCAACATCCTCATTCCTATGCACCTCATCAACAACCTGGTTGTCCACATGCCTAACCTCATCAACTACCTCTGTATACACCTCATCTTCAGTAAGTGGTGGGTAATCATATGTTCTCTCATCCTCATAATTCCACACCCTAGTGAATGTAACCTTCCCCTCAAAATCTTTTCTAAGTGGCCTATCCTTAAGTGGAGGAGACCTTAAATAAGGAGACCGGGCTTCTTTCTCAGCTCAAGCAATCAACTCTTCAAACGACATATTATCGGCATCCTTTTTTAGTTTCTCATGTTCTTTCCTTTTGGATGTTACATCAGAATCAGAACTATCTAAACAAAGGTTGTGGTGGTAGTAGGGTGCTAGGTTTTAGGGACTATGAGCCACATACAAATGTACAATCTTATGCTTCAGGGCTAGATCATATAAAGCTTGAACATCTGAATCCCTTTCTATGATTTTTAAGCCTCCACTATCAATGTCTAATTCAGGAATGCACATGAATAACGCCTATATATTTTGCCTAACCTTATTAACTAAAATATCCAATAGTGGGCTATACATAATTCTATCATTTGAAGAGGCCTCCATTAGAATCTCCCTACCATAATCATACCTTAAGGGGTCAAACATGAAGACACCATTGTGGTGTATTTTGAACACAACATCTAGTGGTACTTCCATAGTACCTGTAAAAAACGAAATAATTTATTAAAAAACCTAATTTACGAAACCCTAAAAAAACAATTTGTATAATAAATTAATCCAATTCAGTATAATATACATAAAATAGTTGGTGGAATATACCTTCTGACTTGCCAAAAAATGGAAAACGACAATCAATTTGTTATATTAAAATGGGTTGACGAATTAGGGTTTGTATGCAAATATTGGGGATAATTGAAAGTGATGTGTGAATTAATAATGGGATTACAGGCAATATATGGACCACAAGATTGTGATAAGCAAGTACATAGGTTTGGTAGAAAGTGGGGAGTGAGGTGGGAGTGTGTGTGGAAGAAGAAAACGTGTGTCAAAGTTCCAGCGTGTCTTGCGGTGTTATTACAATCAAAAACAATAAACCGGGTACCGGATGGGTGGGTTAGATAATGTATAAGAAAAGCCCAAATAGTGTAGTATGATAGAGACAAAAAGATTTTTTTTTTGTACGCTACGCGAAAGTAAGATTTTTGACAAGTATGATACATTTTTAAAGATTTTTCCCTAAAATTTACAATCAAGTTTTTCGAAAATCCTTGAAATCACTGGTAACATGCTCACATTTTTCACCATAACGTTTTCCCATGTCGTATGATCAATGAATTTACGTTGCTTCAAGTTTTATTTTGTGTGAAATAGAATGTAATTTTTTATCTCGAATCAACAACTTAGAGTAGTAAAAAGATATAACAAAATGTGTGAGGTCTCAAGTTCAATTCATGGTACAAACAACCCGGAAGTGACCACGGCAACCTCCTGAAACAAGAGAGTTTTACATGGTTTGAGTCTGTGTGGCGGTGGGTTCAACTTCCGTGGATTAGTCGGCGAAAGGTCGGAAACCAATGTTACCCAAATGAATGAATGAATGAAAAAAAAAAAAAAAAAAAAAAAAAAAACTTAAGCAAGAACAAATCAATGAGCTTTGAAGCTACTGATTCCTCACTTGTGTTTTAATGGATTACGTTTATGTTGTAGTAGTGACAGAAAAATAGGGATCAAGTTTATGTTGCCAAAGAAAAGGTACAAGCTCATCGACGGAGACGTTTGGCAAATTAATCGTCCCTTTGAAAAACTTTTGGGGCAAATATCATCCCTGACCAACATCAAATGACTAAAATACCCCTGTTCAAACTTTAGGGACGATTTTTGCAATTTACTCTTATTCATTTCATTTTTAGTTTTTTACGCAAATGGTCCCTGTGTTGCGTCAAGTTTTACAGTTAGTCCCTAATTTTGTGCAGTTAGTTTATCCGTTAAGTTATTTGCACAGTTAGTCCTCAGTTAATATTTTTTGCAAAGTTAGTCCTCATTTTCTAAAAAAGTCCTATTTTTTGCACCGTTAGTCCATCCATTAATATTTTTTTACACCGTTAGTCCATCCGTTAAGTTATTTGCAAAGTTAATATTTTGCAACTTTGTCAATCCGTTAATATTTTTTACGTTCTCGTCCATTTTTTAACGTTTTTGTCTAATTTTTTTTACGTTTTTGTCAATTTTTTTTTACGTTTTCGTCTATTTTTTACGTTCTCATCCGTTTTTTAAAGTTTTCGTCTATTTTTTTACGTTTTTGTTCGCTTTTTTACGTTTTCTTCTGTTTTCATATGTTTTTTTAATCCTTTTTCGCCCTTTTTTGTGATTAGGTAAGTATACTAGAAGAAAACTTGACATTTGATTTTTAAAAAAATTGTATCAATTTTAACTCATGGTTTTGACCCCTTTCTGGTCCGAATCATCAAAAGTGTAAAACACAAAACTTGTCCGGAATGATGTTTTACATCAAGACGCATGAGATTTTAACCTGAAAAATGCAAAACAAGGGCTATTTACTACAAAAAATTAAGCTTTTTTTATACATTTTCGTCCGTTTTTTCAAATAAGTTTGATGATTTACACAAGTACAAAATTTACAATAGTTTATAAGTTATGAATTTGGTAAAAAAAAAATAGCTTAAGTTTTGGTAGTAAACGACCCTAGTTTTGCATTTTTCAGGTAAAAAAAATAGATGAAAGCGTAAAAAAATTGACAAAAACGTAAAAAAAAAAAGACAAAAACGTTAAAAAAATAGGCGAGAATGTAAAAAATATTAACGGATTGAAACATTCATTTTCACTCACCCAACCAAAAACTCCCTCCCTCATGGCTAAAACCAAAACATCTTTTTTTTGGACCGACCATACTCAATTTAAACACAAACTCAACACAAAAAAACCCAATTAAAAGAGAGAGAAAAAAAAAAAAAAAAAAAAAAAAAAAAAAACAAAAAAAAAACTTCTATTAGCGAATGGTTTGGCGTGAGGGTAATTGGTGTCATGGCTTAGTTTTGGCTTGGGTGCACGTTGGCTGGCGAGGGTGCTCAAGCCACCATACCCAGCCTTCTAAGTGTTAACAAACCCACTTAATTGCATTTCCTGAAAAATTACACTTTTAAGTCATTTTTTCTTTATCTATTGATTTACACTAAAATATTTAGTGTCATTTGGAGCCTAATGAGTGGTCTTGACTAATTTTGTATATTTCTTTCCACTTACTACGTATGTAGATTGATTTTACAGGTTAGTGTGATTAGCAAGGATGAATATCTTGATCCTAGGACTACACCAGGTGGAAAAATGACTTTTCAATAAGCACGGCCTATAAAATACTGAATGGTCTTTAGAGCATCTCCGATGCATTATATCTTCATGAGTTCAATACAATAACACATCACTTACGCATCATTATAAAAAATTTTCACATAAAATACTTGCAATCCATTAGACCTTACATGATATATTAAAAGGGCCCACCATAGTGTTAGGAAAAAAAAATTTTAGATCCCGACCCCCCACTCGAAAAATCCAAGCTTCGCCACTGCTTGAGCCAGCCAGTACCCGAGCCGTTTAGGTACCATCAGTGTTCTAAAAGGCGCGCCAAGGCTCCGTCAAGGCGTCGCCAAGGCGTGAGGCGTGGCCTCGGCGCCACCAAATGGACCAAGGCGTGAGGACTAGGCGTCATGTGAAAATGCGTGGCATAAGGCGCGAAAAGGCGTGCAAAGGCGCGCCTTTTTGGTAAGGCGTGGCGCCATTTTTAGAAGCATTTAGGAGATTTATGGATTTTGGCTTGAATTTCAAGTATTTAGGTTATTTCTTTCTTGGGCCTCGTAATTTCAAAACTTAATTACTACTTGGGCCTGACTATTTGGGATTTGAGCTTTAGTATTCGAAATTGCTCTTATAAAATGATATAAAATTATAAATACATAAATTTATAAAAATTTTGTTGCCGCCTTAAGCACGCCTTAAAAAACATCAAGGCTTGAGGCGTGGCTTTGCCGCCACGCCATGCCACGCCTCACGCCTTTTATAACATTGGGTACCATTGACTAGCTCACTGGAGCCATTGACCTGTTGTTGATAACTTTTTTCATTCAACTTTAGGGCCAGCTACATGGATTGTGCAAATGGACTACCAACTAGGCTTGCTTTAACTACATTTTGGGCCTTATTCATCTTTGGGCTTCTAACCAATCTTCGTAACCTCAAACTTTATTTTATAATCTTCAAATTAATCTTTCACAACTCTTTCATATTTATCACCTTTGAACCTCATTTGCTCCACTATTTCTCGTATGACCTTAACAATAAAATAAAAAATAGACGTAATATTTGCAATTAAAACCTTAAAATTATCATTTTATTTTAGCTCAAATAGGGGCATTTTTAGTATCAAAACATGAATAATTGTGACTTCATCAATACAATTAACTAGTTGTGTTTAGTGATTTGCTATTTCAATAAAGTTAGATGTAAATATATAATATAAGAGGAGAAACATTTACATCTCTTTTTTACGTTAGTACGTATGGAAAAAATAAATAAATTTGTGGCATCTACAACTACGTTTATTCCAATAACTACATTTCAGAGGAGAAACATAATATATACTCTAAATTTTACAGACAATATGAAGTTTCTTATGCTTCATATGTAATAGGTGTAGATACTTTTTCACCATTAATCATACGAATTTTATTTTGAACGCCACAAATGATAATATTACAATCTCAGCTAAGGAGCTAGAAACAAAGTACAAACTCCGGACCTAGTAATGCTTCTTAAAAATTGAAATTACAAGCAACAATCAAATATCTTACTGATACAAGGACTAACTAATTAAAGAGCAAACTCAGCAGGAATACTCACCAACTTTTGAAAAGTTGTATAAAATTCAATCGGAAGCTCATTATCAAGATTGTTGAGAAGAGCCCAATTGGAAAACCGATCCATGCTCCATCCCAAGAAATCCATGATAGATCCTCGCCTTCTTCATCTATTCCTTCCGATGATGGAGTATCCTCAAGACATGTGATATTAATCTGCATACCGCATAATCCACTGTTGTTTTGAAAACTCAACTCATCCATAGTGTCCATTTGTCGACCACGAGGAATTTTACCCGTCAACATGTTGTTGCTCACATCCAGAATTGAGAGTTGGCCAAGCTGATTTAGTGTTTCTGGAATTGAACCTGAGATTTCATTGTGTGACAAATCCAAGCTTTCTATGGCCTGAAGATTGCCAAGAGACATTGGAATATGCCCAGAAATCATGTTGTTTGAAATGTTGAGCACTTTTAAGGCTTTGAGATTTCCTAATACTGGTGGAATTTCACCGGAAATTCTGTTGTTTGACAAGTCCAACAGAGAGTAGATATCGAGATTATCACTCGGTAAGCCTTGATAAGATTTCTTCCAATTGACAAACAATTCTTGAAGCAAATCAGAATGACTATACCAGGAAGTCTCAGTGGGGTGGGAAATGGTACTTTCAATTTCCTGAGATTTAATCATTCTTTGCAGGTTTGCTATCTCATATGGAATACTTCCGGTTAGGTTGTTCCCAGAGAGATCAAGAATTCGGAGAGCACTAAAGTTGGAGATAGTGTTGGGGATAAATCCATTGATGGAATTGTTTCTTAAGATAAGAATTTCAAGAGATGGGATTTGTGGTAGAATCTCCTGCAGATTACCAATAATATTGCTGTTTTGAAGATCAAGAAGGCGGAGATTGACCAATTTAGTCAAATTCCGAGGCAGATTGCCAGAAAACTTATTCCCTCCTAAATAAAGAGCTCGGGTTCCTTCCGGAAAGTTTGTTGGGATCTTACCAGAGAAATCATTGTCGGACAAATCTAGTTCAAAAGAAGAACTTTTCCCCATAACAGGTAAACTGTCACCAAAGAATTTGTTTTTGGACGAGTCCAGAAACTCTAGATTGTGAAGTTTGGAGATGGATATCGGAATTTGTCCTGAAAGATTATTTTCTGACAAATAAATCAATTTGAGCCTTTTGGCGTTGCCTATATTTTTGGGCAGCTCCCCAGAAAATATGTTCCGCGACAAATCTAGATCTAGTAACATGGAAGATTCAAATAGGCGAGGTGGGATTGACCCGCTGAGGTTGTTATATGAAAGGTACAGTATTTCAATGGTGTTTCTATTGGCGAGCCAATCAGGGAATCTTCCCTCCAATTTGTTTTTACTTAAATCAATTACATGAATTTCTTTCTGTAATGAAATCCATTCAGGAATTTGGCCTGAAATTCCACAGGAAGGCATTGAGATGTACATAAGACTACATCTTGGATCAACCTTTGTTGTGTTATTCCAAATCAACTTGCTTCCCATTCCACCAATGTATAAAACCTTTAAAGTTCTGATTTTGAATAACCAAGTTGGGATCTCCCCGGAGAGCATGTTGTCGTGGAGTCGAAGGATTTTCAACTTGTTCAGGTCTTGCATCACTGATGGTATTTGACCAGTAAACTGGTTACTGCTCAGGTCAAGAGCAGTCAAGTTGATTAGTCTTCCTGTGAATGTCGGAATCTCCAATGAGAAAGAATTCTCAGACAGATCCAGTGATTCTAACTTTGTGAGGTTTACAACGAAAGACGGGATTCTGCCTGAGAAACGATTCTTTTGTAACGAAAATACCCTTAACTGGGTTAAATTTCCAAACTCTTCTGGGATATTTCCCCCAAGAAAATGCCCATTATTCAACATCAGTGATTCAAGATTTATAAGCTTACCAAATCCAGGACTTAAAGCTCCACCGAACTTATTGTCACTAAGATCAAGATCTCGAAGTGATCTGAGTTCAAAAAGATTATCAGGAATCGGACCCCGGAAACTATTTTGACTTAACCTTAGCGTAGTCAAATTTTGAAAAGAACCTAGTTCGGGTCCTAGTTTTCCCTCAAGATTATTGTCACTAAGGTCAAGATCTCGAAGAGATTTGAGTTCAAAAAGATTATCAGGAATCGGACCCCGGAAACTATTTTGACTTAATCTTAGCGTAGTCAAATTTTGAAAAGAACCTAGTTCGGGTCCTAATTTTCCCTCAAGATTATTGTCACTAAGATCAAGATATCGAAGAGATTTGAGTTCGAAAAGTTGATCAGGAATCGGACCCTGGAAACTATTTTGACTTAACTTTAGCGTAGTCAAATTTCGAAGAGAACCTAGTTCAGGTTCTAGTTTCCCCTCGAGCAAATTGTCTCTCATGCCCAAATCACGTAAATTAGTTAAACTCCCAATCTCTTTCGGGATGTTTCCTGAAAGAAAGTTCCCATGGAGGTACAATGATTCAAGATTTCGAAGCTTTCCAACTTCTGGGCTTAAAACCCCATCGAGAAAATTGTAGCTCATGGTCAAGTAACATAAATTCGGTAACCGAAAAAGCTGGCTGGGGATGGAGCCATTAAAATTGTTCACCCTCACGTTAAGGTGAACTAGTTTGGTGAGATTGCCAAACCCATCTCCAGGAATCTCGCCTTCAAAATAATTCCCCTCGATATCAAATAGTTCAAGTGACTGGATATGAAAAAGGGGAGTGAGGATGTCAGAAGATACTGGAACTGGATCAAAATCAGGAGGAGGGATGGCTACCTTATATAGATGAAGCTTGGTAACACTTCTGGTTCTGGAGCAATTAACACGCTCCCAAGAACAACAATTAGAAGCAGGATTCCATGAGTCTAGTTTTTTAAACTTAACGGAATATTTGGAATTGTAGATGGAGGTGAGGGTGGATTTGAAGCGGAGTAGTGCATGCTTTTGATGAATGGGACAAGAGAATGTTGGGATTGAAATGAAATTGAGTATTAACAAGATGGATAACATTAACTTTAACATTGGTGTGCTTGCCATGGTGGGTTTTGGTGGTTCTATTTTTTGATGCATGAGTATATGTTCTGGTAGTCATTATATAGGGAATGAAAATGCAGATATTTTCTTTCTTTCTTTCATTTCTAAATTCATAGAAAATAATGTACTACTTTATTATATGATTGTACAAGTTATGAACCACGAGTGGCGCACTAGAAAAATTATGTCAGTTTGTATGTGTACCATTTTTAAGTCAAGTCAATGGGTTGTGGATTCTTTTGCCCTTTTCACTATAACATTAGGTATGACAGTATATACTGGCTTTAGGAAAGTTATTTGAGCAGAAAAGTTTTTTTTTTTTCTTTTTTTTTAAACATTCATGGGAAAGGTTATTTGGGCACTTATGTATACCAATCATATAACAATACTACTCTTTTGCTTTTACATGTAAAAGTAGCTTCTATCTAGTAAACTGATAATACTAAAGTAAAGGTTTTTGTTAATCATATTTTCAGATCATGGTTTAATTTAAATACCTACATATTAGTGATTCAATTACTAATTAGTTAGATTTGATTTTTTAGCATTCCAGCTGCAAAATAATAAAAGGTTGTAGTCTAACGTCGATCAAGTGATGGACAATGGGGCATATAAACTTCAGGTTCAAAGTAATATATACGTTTTCACAGGCGATGTTATGCGGTTGACAAAACTCGCCTTCTTAGACGCAATAGTTAACCAATGTATTCTTTGAAGATACATAAACTCTGTTACGTTTGATTACTTTTAAGAGATAAAACGTGACAGTGTTTGTTATAACATCAATTCAAATAGCTATACTTGGTGGAAAGAACGTTATTTTAAGTCTTATTAATTCTTACTGAAACAAGAGATCGAGAGTATATTGGTGTGCAATACATTAATGGTTTATACAAAACCAATCCCTAGGAAAATAAATCATGTTTGAAACTGTTTATTACAACATTTAAATCTAACTTTTACAAAATAATGTCTTCATTTTAATAAATCAGGGCCCGTAAAAACAAAGCTAAGAATGATACCTAATATCCTTTTGATATATTTCTTAAATGTGCGGCCTAAATAAATTGAACTTAAATGACATCATATCTATTAGAAACTTCTATTTCTAAAGCATCAGGTGGTCCTGGTTACTTGGACTTTGATAGGAACACTTATTTGCTTGACTTGGTGGAAAATAAGGTTGTTTTTAAGTATTCGATCCGGTCAACAAACATGAGAGCAAATTAGGGGTTCATCTTTTTGGATATGACGCATAGAACAAAAATGGAGTTATCATATATTAATAAACATGCCGTAAGAAAAGGGAAACAATTGACACCAAGACTTACTTTGTACATGAAAACACTACAATCTTTGAACTAATCAAGAATATTGGACTTTTTAGTTCAGTGATACTAATCAAGCATAACAGTTAGGCTGTTTGTTAATTTGGACTTTGTTGAACGTTTCATATTTTAGTGCAAGTCTTTATATTACAGTAGGAGTATATATTTGCAAATTTTAATTTTCAGTGTAAATTTATATGTACTGTCTTAGCAAGATCCATAACACTAACTTTAGCATTGGTATTTGTTTTCTCATGTTGCGGGTGGAGGTTTTATATATTTTATAAGTTACACTAGTTATAATACCCGTGTACGCACGGGTTCTTTTTTAAAATTTTCAATAATGTTTTTTTATCTATAAAAAAACAAATAGCTTATTGTTTGTTTTTTGTTTTAATTATGGTTCTTAATTGTTGTAATATAGTATGCATATTAGCAAGTGTTACTAAGTCTAGGGGGTCGTAGTGTAACTTTAGTCAAATAGGAATGCATAGGTCGGTTCATCACACTCTATATATATCATTATAGGGTTTCAAACGATGTGGTGTCGATAGCAATTCGCAAGTCGAGCTTTCTCCTTTGTGACAACCGGTTCAACTCTTTTAGGGTTGGTTTTCTTCCCCCCTCATCTCTACAACAAGGAGGTGAGGGGGGAGGGTCATTGTACATTCATTCTTTTCAATACTAATCGTTTTGGTTAGGGTTCATTCTTGTGCATTACTTTCTGTCGATTACAACATCTGCTGGTGTCTGTGTTTAACTACTTATTCTTCTTCAAAGTTCGAGTATTCCGCAACGTAGGTTCCAGGTTGTTGGACATAAAAGATCAACAATTGGTATCATGAGCTTGGTCGAGAGCTTCTGGAATCTAGGATCGATTTGTTGAAGGTTCTTTTGTTCAGTGTTCATCATAGAAGAAAACGGTTCTGTTTTCAGGTTTCTTGATGACCAACAAAAGAAAGAAAGTTTCTTGGTGATCGTTTTCTGATAGGAACAGAAGATTGGTTTTCTGTTTGGGCTACCAGCATCAACGACAACAAGAAGGTGCAGCAAGTTAGCATCGATAGTCAAGGTTCTTTGATTCTCGTTTTTCTGTCCGGGTTTTGCGACAAGACGAAGAAGGTTTCAAAGGGTTGTTTTGGTTTTCGGTTTAAAAAAGTCGAAAAGTGCTGGTGTGTTTGGGTTTGTCACGATCTTTGACAAAGAACATCATCAGGTTCTTGATTTTTGTTGAAGAAGATCAAGGTTTGTAAAAAGGTTATTGGTTTAGAAGTCCATTTAATTAAACCATTGTTGACAGACGTCTAAGAAACTAAAAGTTGTGAAGTTTTTCATCTTTTTGCATTTTAACCGACAACATGAATTATATATTCAAAGTGATGTATATTTAATTGGTATTTTAGATCTTGGCTATTAAAGATTTGATTATTAAATAAAGATTATTACTTTGAAGTATTTTTGCACAAGGTACTTTGTTTAGTTCAGATTTGTGTGGTTTATATCACAAGGTTTTATGAATAAACAAAGGGTCGCTGAAAAGAATGTTCAAGACTTGTCGAGGTTGCAAGATTTCTTAGATTACAAGAAATTTATGTTGCAAAATTAAAGTACGACAAGGGTTACTTCAAAAAATCGTTGGTTCCTATCTTGATTCAAGGGTTGTCGATTTGTTGGATGGTTTGATTTCCAAGGTTTAATCGATATTTGAGTAAGAAAGGGTTTTTGTTTTTTTTTTGAAGGGTTTCTTGGTTTGATCGATTTTTGTAAGGTTTATTACATGCGTTAAATTGATCAACAAAGGAGACAACTGCAACAGGGATTTAGAAAAAGTTGGGGACTTTATACAAGACAAAGTCTTTAGCTAATCGTTTGTACTTGAAGAAGAAGTTATATACTTTTCACATGCATCCGGATAAGAGTCAGTCTGAACATATTGATGAGTTTCATAAGCTGGTAGGTGACTTAGCAACTATAGATACTGCTATATCGGATGAGGATCAGGCATTATTATTACTCACATCTTTACCATCGTCTTACGGTAATTTCGTGGATACTTTGCTATATGGTTGGAATACTTTGAAGCTAGAAGACGTGGTCGCGACACTTCATTCTAGGGAACTTCAAAGGATGACGGAAGCAAAGGTTGATGGTGGTGAAGTGTAACATCCCCTAATTTGAAATGCGGCAGCGGAATAGAAATTAGGGTGTTACGGTGAGGATCGAAGTCATAATGATAGAAAACGACTCGAAGAGACGTTTTAAAAACATTATTTCATTTATAATTATTTGAATACAATAGGTCCTTATCAGAGTATTATAAAAACTTGATGTTTTGAACTAAATCAAACATCATTTATTTTACATCATATTTGAAATAGAGTAAACATAATTTGAAGATTTTTGCCGCCCGTTCCATGCTTGCTTCCCCTGCTAAATACCTGAGATACATGCTTAAAAGTCAACAAAATTGTTGAGTGAAATCATAGAGTTTGAATTTAATAATCATTTTGATACACAAGCAATATTGTATTGGAAAATACAATCAGTTTGAAAACATTGATATTGCAGTTCATATATTGCACTAAGTCTCATGACACGCAAACGTTAACAAATACCGTAAACGGTGGGTGTTTATCAAATCAATGATAAATTTTTGCCCTCGTGTAATAGGTGATTTGCCAATTCCTATTTTTACTCAAATATAATTATCACGACTAATGCGGCTAACCACATGCATAATGGCATTCCGTCAAGCATTAGTGGGACAGGCTGTCAAACCTTAAATAGATCTATTCATTATATTCGCGTTCACCGCAGTGATTAATGGCTCATGAATAAGGGTCTTTTGGCAATAGCTAACTTAGGCATATATCAGTCAGGAAAGCATACAGAAAATACTTGTGAGCTATTTATAGCATGTATCCCCCTCACGGAGTTTTGAAAATAATTAAATGTGAGGCTATGACTCACCTTGATTGATACTGAAAATGAAGAAAATAAAGTCGGATGAATTTTATGAAAACGGCTTCGAAACACAACCTGATAAATAAATTTATCTAAGAAATTGACCAAAAACTATTCGGTAATTATAAAGAAAATAACGAATATTAGATATTCGTTATGACGATTAAGTGATGTGCAGTGAAAATATTGTGAGATGCATGATATGACAAAATATGATTTTTAAAATTATCCATCGGAGTTTTTCCTTTTTAATCGTCAGTAAAATCTTAACCTTTTAAAATATCGTTATATATTATTAACGTTAAGTTAATAATATATATATATAAATATAAATAAAATTTAAACATGATATGAATTAAATTTACGAAAAATATAAAATAAATAAGAATGATAAATAAATTATATTTAGTCTTTGTCTCCTTTTCCAATTTTTACCATTTTTACACTAACGATACTTGCGTTACACCGTTTGTCCTTTTTATATATTTTTCAACTATAGTCCTCTACTTTGTCCAATAATCAATACAAACCTTCTAATATTAATTTTTATCACATTTTATCCTTAGATTTCTGTATTTACAGGTTTAGTCCTTGATTTTCAATATTTACACATTTAGTCCTTCTAGGTGTCGTCGCGTTACATTTTTAGTCCAATTTTTACAAAAATGATTATGGAACTTTCTAAAATTTTTTCGAAGCTTATTAATTAAGTAACAAGCTTATTTAACTGCTTATTTATTTCAAAAGCTTATTTTTATGGCTTATGGGCCTGGTTCGAATTATCTTAAGGCCCGTTAAGATTTTTGGAGGCGAGGGCATGGAAAAAGTTTTGGGCTTGGCTTTGGACTATTTTTATGATTCTAAAAACATATCTTATAGGCCCAGTGGGCTTACGGATTTCAAAAGCTTAGTGGGCTTTAGTTAAGCCCACTCGACAATAATAAGATTTTTAGTTTCAAATTTTGGTTTAAAAACCGGTTCATGTCATTTCAAAATGGATCGATTAGGATGTCTAAACGTGATTATTTTTACAAGTTGTTTATATGAAAATGTTAGCTTGCTAGGTGGTCTATGGCGTCGTGAAAAGATGTGATACTATTGTTAAACGAAATTTTAAGTTATTCGTTGGTTTTGGAATATGGTTTAGTCGATTTATATTACTTGAAAACTATCAAAATTTTACTAAGTGTTATACAATTTGTAAATCGATGGATGTAGATTTAAAATGAATGCATGACATAATTATAACGTTACAACTAAAGTGAATGGTGTGTGCTACGTGATTCTTAAGCCATCCAAGATAGAGGCAAATCACATTTTGTGTACTACGAACAATTATATACGTAAATTTAGTGTGCAAAGTGTATACGTACAAAACAAAAATCACAAAGTGCATGACTATACAAATACGTATGAAATGGTTTGGAAATGAATGTAGGGAACTTACAAACACTTTAAAAGTGATCTAGAGTCGAGCTAGGTAGAAAAGAACACAAGAAATCACGTCAAAGTTATATAACCCAAACGTTATATAATTATTTTAAACCCGATTTCTTTCTTTGCTTCCAATACTATACTACACGACTTGTAAGCTTTGTAAGAAGGGAATGGAGGTCGAATAATTGCAGGGAAATAGTGTGGGAAATAATATGAGGAGTATGCATGCAATGAACGTACTATATATACTATATATATAACGTTTAGTGGAAAATTTCAATGTGAATTCCTCCTACACTATTGCATGTCAGGATAGCTGAAATACTAGGTAGTTTTATAATGTTTTAGGGTGGTTTGTGAGAGCACAAAAGATGGAGAGTGTTGGGTGATTCATGCATCATGTCGACCAAGTCTATATATATGCATATGATTCACAAAACGTATACAACTTGAATAAACGTGATCATCTTTAACATTTGAGCTTAGAATCATCTTAGGAATAATATTAGGAACGTTTAGAAACAAACTAGATTCAAAACGGTTAGGTTTTGAATATAGTTCAAATCGATTTGGGTTGGCTATGGTCGATTACTATGCCTCTTAAAAACGTATCAAAACTCATCGTAGGAACACGAGACTTGACACACTAATTGTTGGCTAGTAGGTTAACGAGATGGGAAAATAAAATATATAGGTCGTGTGCTAAATTTACGAATAAAGGGTGCGATTTGGAGGGGGTTTGAAATGAGTCGAACGGATGAAAATTTAATAAATAGGATTTTGGGCTTAGTTGTGTGGGCTTAGGAATAGTAAAGGTGGATTGGGCCGAAATTAATTAAGGGTCCGGTTGATTAATTTAGGATAATTAAGGATTTTAATTATTTTTAATAAATATAATTAAGATTAGGATTTAGGTTTAGGATTAAATGAAAAGTTTAGGTTTCGTGTCACGTGTCGAGGATTAATTCTGTCATTTCGTGAATTATATTATTTTGTGAAAATCGCCAAAATAATATAATAAGAAAAATTTTAAATTTTTTCGAGAAAATGGGAATTAGAAATGATAACGAAAGATTATATATTTATTAATGATTTAATTACAAGAAATTTTTACAGGGTTCTACAGTACCCACTTGTCATTCTGAATTTCGTCCCGAAATTCGATTTTAAGAAATCTAACAAGTGCGTTCTATGAAAATAAGTGCGGATATTTCTCACGGAATCTATCTTCTCTTTCCCATGTATAAGTCGGTCCTCGCTTAGAGTCCCATCTTACTTTTACAATGGGGATACGATTCTGTTTGAGTTGCTTAACTTCTCTATCCATTATTTCCACAGGCTCTTCTGTGAACACTAGTTTGTCGTCCAATCTAATCTCTTTTAGTGGAATGACGAGAGTTTCGTCTGACAAACATTTCTTGAGTTGGGATACGTGAAACGTAGGGTGTATCCTACTAAGTTCATCCGGAAGTTCTAACTTATAAGCAACTGAACCAATTCTCTCCAGAATTTTGAAAGGTCCAATATACCTCGGATTTAACTTTCCACGTTTTCCAAAACGGATCATTCCTTTCCATGGCGAAACCTTCAACATGACTTTGTCTCCTACTTGAAATTCCATAGGCTTTCTCCTGACATCAGCATAACTTTTCTGTCTGTCACGAGCAGCTTGCAAGCGTTGCTTGATTTGGAATATCTTCTCAGTAGTATCATGTATTAGCTCTGGCCCGGTAAGTTGCATATCACCAACTTCTGTCCAACAGATTGGTGATCTGCACTTTCTTCCGTACAGTGCCTCAAAAGGTGCAGCCTTTATGCTGGCATGGTAGCTATTGTTGTACGAAAATTCAACTAATGGCAAGTGTCTATCCCAACCTTTTCCGAAATCAATCACACATGCTCGAAGCATGTCTTCCAAGGTTTGGATTGTTCTCTCACTTTGTCCATCGGTTTGCGGATGATAAGCGGTGCTCATATCTAACCTAGTACCAAGAGATTTCTGTAGCGATTCCCAAAATCTTGATGTGAATCGGCTATCTCTATCAGAAATAATAGATATTGGTACCCCATGTCTACTTACAATTTCCTTAAAATACAACTGAGCGAGTGTTTCCATCTCGTCAGTTTCCTTGATTGGTAGGAAATGTGCAGACTTGGTTAATCGATCGATGATAACCCAGATTGTGTCTAATCCGGTCGAAGTCTTTGGTAATTTGGTAATAAAATCCATTGTGATTCTTTCCCATTTCCAGACCAGAATTTCTGGTTGCACAAGTAATCCTGATGGTTTCTGAGTCTTTGCTTTTACTCTAGAGCAGGTCAAACATTTACCAACGTACTCGGCGATATCAGCTTTCATATTTGGCCACCAATAATTCTTCTTAATATCTTGGTACATTTTATTGGAACCGAGATGAATAGAATATTTGGATTTATGAGATTCATGCATGATAAGGTTTCGAATACCTCCAAATAGAGGAATCCAATATCTTTCCTTAAAACATAACATTCCATCATTTCTTCTCATAAATTCTTTTTCATTATTTGGCATTCTGTCAACCTGACCTTCCAGGTTTGACCTCCTGTCAATTTTCTCATATTGCCGGTTTTCTTCTTGTAGAACTTCCATTTGAGCTTTGATGATTTGAGCAGGAAGTGGCGAATGAATTGTCATTCCTAGAGATCGAACTCTAAGAGGTTTAATTCTATCTTTTCTACTCAACGCATCGGCTACTACATTCGCTTTACCAGGATGGTAACGAATTTCACAGTCGTAGTCATTGAGTAATTCTAACCATCTTCTTTGCCACATGTTTAGCTCCTTCTGATCTAAGATATGTTGTAGACTCTTATGATCGGTGAAAACCGTACACTTTGTACCATATAGGTAATGTCTCCATATCTTAAGAGCAAAAACTACTGCTCCTAATTCTAGATCATGAGTGGTGTAGTTTTCTTCGTTCTTCTTCAGCTGTCGTGAAGCATAGGCTATAACTTTGTCTCTTTGCATTAGTACCGCACCTAAACCATGATGAGATGCGTCACAATACACTACAAAGTCCTCATTGCCTTCTGGTAATGCCAATATTGGTGCTTCACAAAGCTTCTGTTTCAGCAGTTGAAATGCTGGCTCTTGTTTCTCTTCCCAGTTATACTTCTTGTTCTTCTGGGTTAGTTCCGTCAATGGTTTTGCAATCTTTGAAAAACCTTCTATAAATCTCCGGTAATAACCAGCGAGACCTAAGAATTGACGAATCTCGGTTGGGGAGGTAGGTGACGTCCAACCTTTAACTGCTTCTATCTTCGCGGGATCTACGTGGATACCTTTGTTGTTGATGATATGGCCTAAAAATTGAACGGTAGTAATCCAAAAATCACATTTGGAAAACTTGGCGTACAACTTTTCCTTCTTAAGTAACTCCAAAACAGTCCTTAAGTGTTCGGCATGCTCTTCTTCATTGCGCGAATAGATTAAAATATCATCAATGAACACAATAACGAATTTATCCAAGTATGGTTTGCATACTCGGTTCATTAAATCCATGAATACGGCTGGTGCATTGGTAAGACCAAATGGCATCACCTAAAATTCATAATGTCCGTATCGTGTTCGAAAAGCTGTCTTGGGAATGTCCTCTTCCCTAACTCTTAGTTGATGATATCCTGATCTAAGATCGATTTTTGAGTACACACTTGATCCTTGTAATTGGTCAAATAGATCGTCGAGCCTTGGTAATGGTTATCGATTCTTCACCGTGAGTTTGTTCAACTCTCTGTAATCAATACACATTCGGAACGTTCCATCTTTCTTTTTGACAAATAGGATTGGTGCTCCCCAAGGGGATGAACTCGGTTGAATGAAACATTTATCTGATAGTTCTTTTAACTGTTCAGATAATTCTTTCATTTCGGAGGGCGCTAATCGATATGGTGCTTTTGCAACGGGTGCTGCTCCAGGCACTAAATCGATTCCGAATTCTACTTGACGAGTTGGTGGGATTCCAGGTAAGTCTTCGGGAAATACATCAGAAAATTCTCTTACAACTGGCACTTCATCAAGTTGTTTCTTCTTTTCTTTTGTTTCTCCTCCCGTTACTTGGATTTGAAATACATGGCATCCTTTGCTTATGTATTTCATTGTCTTGGCGTACGAAATGATATTGAAAGAAGTTTTAGGTTTATCACCTTGGATGATTAAGGTTTCACCGTCGAATGGAATTTGGATGATTTTCTCATCACAAATTATTCTGGCACGGTGTTTAGATAACCAATCCATACCAATGATGACATCAAAACTTCCCAATTGAATGGGCATAAGATTGATAGGGAAAGATTTATTTAGAAGGGTTAAGGTGCAGTTTTCGATTAGGGTATTGGTACTTAGAATATTTCCATCTGCTAATTCTATTTCATAGATAGTATCTAATTCTACAGGAGTAATATTTAGATTTGCGGCAAACGAAGTAGACACAAAACTTTTATCTGCTCCTGAATCAAATAATATCTTAGCATCTTGTTGATTTAATAGGAACGTACCAGTAACAACACCTGAATTCTGCGTTGCATTCCCATCACCAAGTACATACGCTCTTCCTCTGGCAACATTATTGGTAAATTTCGGACATTGAGGTCTGTAATGTCCAACTTCTCCAAAACCATGGCACTTTACTGCTATCGGTTGTGTGTTGGCTCCAGTCGCTCGACAGTCCCTTGTCATATGACCAATTCTTTTACAGTTGCCACAAACAGCCCTACATGCTCCATTATGATGCATGTTGCACTTGTTACATGGGGGTAGCGTTCCAGAATAACCTTTACTTTCTGCAGGCACTGCTGCATAAGCTCGGGTAGCTTCTTGTCGACGATTTTGTTGCTGATGATGATTACTAGGGTTCTGCTGCTGATCTCTGTTGCGATTTCTGCTTTGATTGTTGTTGTTGCTGTAGCTACGGTTACCACTGTAACTGTTGTTATAGCTGCGGTTGTTGCTATTGTTACTCCCTCGGTTGTCAGCACTTCTCTTATGCTCATTAATCACAGAGGTAGAACCTCTTTTGATTACCCGGGTTAACAATCTTTGTGCAAGCTCCATAGCTTCTTCTACTGACTTTGGATTCGATGAGGTAACATCTCCTTCAATGGATGGTGGCAGTCCCTCCACGTATTTCTCCAATGCTTGTTCAACATCGGGTACTATAGTTGGACACAGCACCGACAACTCCAGAAACTTTCTGTCGTATGTCTTCAAGTCATTGTACCTTACAACTAGCTGATGAAATTCATCTTCCTGTTTTCGAATCTCTGTCCTTGGACAATACTTCTTCAACATTTTATTCTTCAACTCATTCCACGAAAGTCTGAAAGCTTCATCTGGACCCATAGCATTCGCAGTAGTGTTCCACCACGATAATGCCTCTCCTTGAAGAGTTCCTGTAGCAAAGGTAACTTTGCTATTCTCAGGACAACCACTCCTCTTGAAGACTGTCTCAGTATGCTCAAACCAATGTGCCATTTCAGTTACTCCTTCAATTCCTTTAAAGTTTGTTGGCTTGCAAGTCATGAAATCCTTATAAGTACAATTACGTGGAGTAATTGTATTAACTTCACGATTTGCACCATTGGTATTATTCAAACGATCCGCTTCACGAGCTGCAGATATTCCCTCAGCAATCATTCTTTGAACCTCAGTGGGGGTCAAGATCACTTCCGGGTTAGAGTTTTCGCTACTTGCATGCTCCATTTTTCTATTAATAATACAAAAATATAGCATTTAGAATTTTAAACAACCACTTGTTTTAAAGATTCTTGTGAAGTAGGGAAAATTAATTTTTGAGTCTTAATAATAATTGGGCATCATATGTAGTTTTTATTTTGATTCAACAATCATAATCATTCCGATATGTTAGATGCAATTTATAATACACATGAACAACCACAAGCATAAGTTAACATTTGTATATAGTAATATCAAAACCAACAGCATAACATTAATAACTTTAAATCAGTTGAGTTGTTATAACAAAACGATACAAGCTTATTAATGCCACACGCGGCAGGCTTGAATGCCTCATTACTAGTACAAATACTAACTGTCTCTAATGATTAGGTATGTTCACATGTTCTCCCATCTCTAAGATTTGAGTTCGGAGCTCTTGCATCTCGGTATGATGTTGCATCTTCATATCTCCTACAATGTTTTCCAATGTATCTGCTCTTCGGCGTGCAAGCTGGGCTTCCCAAGTACGGTCATGTCCCTCTCTCCGCAATGATATCGCGAAAGAACGTGTCTCAGAGATATCCGAACGTATCTGAGCTAACCCCTGCTGCAACTCTATCCTATCGGCTATAAGGTTATGTAAGGTGTTGTGGGTAGTATCTGAATGATCGAAAGATGAATAATCAATCATTTGTAGAAGTGAATCTATCTGATCTTCGTGATGCTCCAATCGCGTCACTACTACAGAAGGTGAAAAGGTAGAAGGAATTTCCATCCTAGCACTCTCGCCAGTATCATTGATATGAGCTGGGGGAGTAAAACCAGGCGGATAGGGTAATGATGGTGAAAGGGGAGAAATAGAATCAGAAATACGAAGGCGGCTGGATGTAGGTATATCTACTTCAGGGATAGGTTCTCTTTGGTGAAAATTATACGGATAAGTTTGGCTAAAAAGGTTGAGTAGGTGATTGGGTGCATATGAATTATGACGTGGTAATGGTGTCGATAAAACAAAAGCATTGGGATTCTCAGGCGTTGTAGCAATTTCGTCTTGCTCGTAGGGTTCTGTTTCTTGGGAAACAGCGTCAGGTACAGAAGTAGAACGATAAACAGGCGAAGTAACGGACGCGACGGAAATATCAGAGTCGGATTCGAACATACTCATATTGACACAATACTGTAACAATTCATAAATAACGCAGAATAAGAATTTATTATCATAAAATTTTATCATTTCACAATCAAAATATCATAGCTTAATGATTAACTTACGGAGTGCTGTAGCAAGCAGGTACGGCGGGCAAAAATTTATATGATAAAACTTTTAATTTATTTGAAAGTATGGTTATAGTTCAAAGTTTGAAAACATTTGGTTCTCTATAACGATGGCTCTGATACCAATCTGTAACACCCCCTAATTTGAAATGCGGCAGCGGAATAGAAATTAGGGTGTTACGGTGAGGATCGAAGTCATAATGATAGAAAACGACTCGAAGAGACGTTTTAAAAACATTATTTCATTTATAATTATTTGAATACAATAGGTCCTTATCAGAGTATTATAAAAACTTGATGTTTTGAGCTAAATCAAACATCATTTATTTTACATCATATTTGAAATAGAGTAAACATAATTTGAAGATTTTTGCCGCCCGTTCCATGCTTGCTTCCCCTGCTAAATACCTGAGATACATGCTTAAAAGTCAAAAAATTGTTGAGTGAAATCATAGAGTTTGAATTTAATAATCATTTTGATACACAAGCAAGATTGTATTGGAAAATACAATCAGTTTGAAAACATTGATATTGCAGTTCATATATTGCACTAAGTCTCATGACACGCAAACGTTAACAAATACCGTAAACGGCGGGTGTTTATCAAATCAATGATAAATTTTTGCCCTGTGTAATAGGTGATTTGCCAATTCCTATTTTTACTCAAATATAATTATCACGACTAATGCGGCTAACCACATGCATAATGGCATTCCGTCAAGCATTAGTGGGACAGGCTGTCAAACCTTAAATAGATCTATTCATTATATTCGCGTTCACCGCAGTGATTAATGGCTCATGAATAAGGGTCTTTTGGCAATAGCTAACTTAGGCATATATCAGTCAGGAAAGCATACAGAAAATACTTGTGATCTATTTATAGCATGTATCCCCCTCACGGAGTTTTGAAAATAATTAAATGTGAGGCTATGACTCACCTTGATTGATACTAAAAATGAAGAAAATAAAATCGGATGAATTTATGAAAACGGCTTTGAAACACAACCTGATAAATAAATTTATCTAAGAAATTGACCAAAAACTATTCGGTAATTATAAAGAAAATAACGAATATTAGATATTCGTTATGACGATTAAGTGATGTGCAGTGAAAATATTGTGAGATGCATGATATGACAAAATATGATTTTTAAAATTATCCATCGGAGTTTTTCCTTTTTAATCGTAAGTAAAATCTTAACCTTTTAAAATATCGTTATATATTATTAACGTTAAGTTAATAATATATATATAAATATAAATAAAATTTAAACATGATATGAATTAAATTTACGAAAAATATAAAATAAGTAAGAATGATAAATAAATTATGTTTAGTCTTTGTATCCTTTTCCAATTTTTACCATTTTTACACTAACGATACTTGCGTTACACCGTTTGTCCTTTTTATATATTTTTCAACTATAGTCCTCTACTTTGTCCAATAATCAATACAAACCTTCTAATATTAATTTTTATCACATTTTATCCTTAGATTTCTGTATTTACAGGTTTAGTCCTTGATTTTCAATATTTACACATTTAGTCCTTCTAGGTGTCGTCGCGTTACATTTTTAGTCCAATTTTTACAAAAATGATTATGGAACTTTCTAAAATTTTTTCGAAGCTTATTAATTAAGTAACAAGCTTATTTAACTGCTTATTTATTTCAAAAGCTTATTTTTATGGCTTATGAGCCTGGTTCGAATTATCTTAAGGCCCGTTAAGATTTTTGGAGGCGAGGGCATGGAAAAAGTTTTGGGCTTGGCTTTGGACTATTTTTATGATTCTAAAAACATATCTTATAGGCCCAGTGGGCTTATGGATTTCAAAAGCTTAGTGGGCTTTAGTTAAGCCTACTCGACAATAATAAGATTTTTAGTTTCAAATTTTGGTTTAAAAACCGGTTCATGTCATTTCAAAATGGATCGATTAGGATGTCTAAACGTGATTATTTTTACAAGTTGTTTATATGAAAATGTTAGCTTGCTAGGTGGTCTATGGCGTCGTGAAAAGATGTGATACTATTGTTAAACGAAATTTTAAGTTATTCGTTGGTTTTGGAATATGGTTGAGTTGATTTATATTACTTGAAAACTATCAAAATTTTACTAAGTGTTATACAATTTGTAAATCGATGGATGTAGATTTAAAATGAATGCATGACATAATTATAACGTTACAAATAAAGTGAATGGTGTGTGCTACGTGATTCCTAAGCCATCCAAGATAGAGGCAAATCACATTTTGTGTACTACGAACAATTATATACGTAAATTTAGTGTGCAGAGTGTATACGTACAAAACAAAAATCACAAAGTGCATGACTATACAAATACGTATGAAATGGTTTGGAAATGAATGTAGGGAACTTACAAACACTTATAAAGTGATCTAGAGTCGAGCTAGGTAGAAAAGAACACAAGAAATCACGTCAAAGTTATATAACCCAAACGTTATATAATTATTTTAAACCCGATTTCTTTCTTTGCTTCCAATACTATACTACACGACTTGTAAGCTTTGTAAGAAGGGAATGGAGGTCGAATAATTGCAGGGAAATAGTGTGGGAAATAATATGAGGAGTATGCATGCAATGAACGTACTATATATACTATATAAATAACGTTTAGTGGAAAATTTCAATGTGAATTCCTCCTACACTATTGCATGTCAGGATAGCTAAAATACTAGGTAGTTTTATAATGTTTTAGGGTGGTTTGTGAGAGCACAAAAGATGGAGAGTGTTGGGTGATTCATGCATCATGTCGACCAAGTCTATATATATGCATACGATTCACAAAACTTATACAACTTGAATAAACGTGATCATCTTTAACATTTGAGCTTAGAATCATCTTAGGAATAATATTAGGAAAGTTTAGAAACAAACTAGATTCAAAACGGTTAGGTTTTGAATATAGTTCAAATCGATTTGGGTTGGCTATGGTCGATTACTATGCCTCTTAAAAACGTATCAAAACTCATCGTAGGAACACGAGACTTGACACACTAATTTTTGGCTAGTAGGTTAACGAGATGGGAAAATAAAATATATAGGTCGTGTGCTAAATTTACGAATAAAGGGTGCGATTTGGAGGGGGTTTGAAATGAGTCGAACGGATGAAAATTTAATAAATAGGATTTTGGGCTTAGTTGTGTGGGCTTAGGAATAGTAAAGGTGGATTGGGCCGAAATTAATTAAGGGTCCGGTTGATTAATTTAGGATAATTAAGGATTTTAATTATTTTTAATAAATATAATTAAGATTAGGATTTAGGTTTAGGATTAAATGAAAAGTTTAGGTTTCGTGTCACGTGTCGAGGATTAATTCTGTCATTTCGTGAATTATATTATTTTGTGAAAATCGCCAAAATAATATAATAAGAAAAATTTTAAATTTTTCCGAGAAAATGGGAATTAGAAACGATAACGAAAGATTATATATTTATTAATGATTTAATTACAAGAAATTTTTACAGGGTTCTACATGAAGGGTTGTTTGTGAGGGGAAAATCTGATCAAAGTGATATGCAGCAGGTTGAGGAGCATTTGAAGAGGGATTGTCCCAGGTATAATCACAAGAAATCTCAAGGTTTTGTCAGGAATGAATATCAGGTATCCGGTTTTGGAGCTGATGGGTATGACAGTGCTGATGTTATGATGGCTATGAGTGTTGAACAAGTATTGGACTTCAGGGGGCTCATACCATATGACATACAGGAGAGATTACTTGTTTGATTTTGAGGAGTATGACGGTGGTAATGTACTGCTAGGTGATGGCAGGGAATGCCGCATACAGCGGACGGGTAAGGTTCAAGTACAGATGAGGGATGCGTCTAGTTTCGTTTTGGACAACGTCAGAATTAAGGCGAAACTTGATATCGCTGGGTACTCTTGAAAAAGAGGGTTTTACCGTGCAGTCGGGCAGGATCAAGGTTATAAAGTGTTCACTGGTGGTTTTATCAGGAACAAGGAAGGCTAATTACGTATATACCCTGGATGGTCAGGCAGTGACCAGGAAGACACTAAAGGGTAGGAAGCAGTTAGGTGAATCTCAGACTGGGAGAAACATCAAGACAGGCAATGTTCTTGATTCTTGTAATCAGAGGTATACACATCAATGTACAAAGAGTGGGGTCGCCAAACATTTGGGTGTTGTAGGGATACAACAGCAGAATGGGTTGGTTAAGAAGACGAATGTGACACTCTTAGCTAAGGTACGTTGTTTTCTGATTCAGTCTGGTCTGTCCAAGGTTTTTTGGGCAGAGGATACAACCGGGTCTACATATCTAGTGAATAGGTCACCATCATCAGCGATTGGATTCAAGACTCCTATAGATATGTTAGGGTTTTTCGGTTGGCTTGCTAGTAATAAGCAAGGGATGCTTGAACCGGTTAAGGTCAAGTGCATATTCCTGGGATACCATTAAGGTATGGTGTGTTATCAGCTTTGGAGGTTAGATGACGTTACTTCAAAGGGAGTGCTTTACAGGAATATGGTTTTCAATGAGAGTGGGGAATACAAGAAAACTTTCATTGGTTTTGGTGTAGGTACAGGTTCAGTGCATGTGTTGCAGGGAGTTGAGTTTGAGGTGGAACCGCTTGGGGATCATACATTTGAGGTGGAACCTCAGGGGAATGTCGGTCAGGTAGCTGGTTCACAGGAAGTACAAACTCGGGATTTGATGGACTATCATTTAGCACGTGATAGGGAGCAACACTCAGCATGGGAACTATACAGGTATAGAGAAAACAGTAATGAGGCTGCTTTTGTAGTTGCTGCAGTGGAGAAGATATACGCACATGAGTCAATGACTTTCAATAATACAGTTGCTTGTGAGGTAATTTCCAAGTGAAAGACCAGATTGAAAGAAGAAATGGATACTCGGTCAAATGTGTGTGTGCTCAGCAACGGTTGCAGTAAAAGCAGTGACGACAGCCACAACTATTACTGGGAGTATACACCAGGTATGTTCATACATCTATTTCTCTATATAGATGGTATGGTTTTTTCTTGCGAATGCAAGGCTGAGATCTGGGTTACCAAGGGTTTGCTGGATAAAGCAAAAGGAAATATACTTGGTATGGAGATCATCAGGGATCAGAGTGGTAATACTCTGAGGGGGTCACAGTCCAGGGTTCACAATGAAAAGTTGGTACAAACTTTGTTGGAGGGACACTCCATACTGTCGTTGGAGGGTAGTCTATCAGGGGACTGTGATGTGGAAAATAATGGTAAGTGGTAATATACATATGCGGTTGGAAGCCGGGAGTATCAGATGGTCTGCACGAGACCTGACATAGCATCTGTTGATGTGGGTATGTTGGATAGGTTTGATCGTGTATTACAGACAAACGTACTGGTTTTTGTGGATATTGACTACGCTATGGGTAGATCGATCACTGTCATGGGTAGATCAATCACAAGGTACGGGTTTATGATACAAGGATGTGCAGGAAGCTCAGAAGCTATGATGCTGCACATGGAGGCTTTGTCAACAACTGAAGCGGCGTATATGACACTTACGGAAGCTGCAAAGGAGGCTATTTGGCTAAAGGGACTCTCGATAGAGTCAGGATCTAAGCTAATGTTAGTAGCGGTTATTGCTACTAGTGCGTGGATGAAGGCACACCCCTATCCGAGGTTCCAGGACTGGTTGAAGCTGCTGCGTATCGGAGATGGCTAATATGATACTAAGGTGGAAATTGTTGTAATATAGTATGCATATTAGCAAGTGTTACTAAGTCTAGGGGGTCGTAGTGTAACTTTAGTCAAATAGGAATGCATAGGTCGGTTCATCACACTCTATATATATCATTATAGGGTTTCAAACGATGTGGTGTCGATAGCAATTCGCAAGTCGAGCTTTCTCCTTTGTGACAGCCGGTTCAACTCTTTTAGGGTTGGTTTTCTTCCCCCCTCATCTCTACAACAAGGAGGTGAGGGGGGAGGGTCATTGTACATTCATTCTTTTCAATACTAATCATTTTGGTTAGGGTTCATTCTTGTGCATTACTTTCTGTCGATTACAACATCTACTGGTGTCTGTGTTTAACTGCTTATTCTTCTTCAAAGTTCGAGTATTCCGCAACGTAGGTTCCAGGTTGTTGGACATAAAAGATCAACGTTAATTTTGTTTTATAATTATGTTTGGCGTACGTAGTATCGGTTCTTATTCATATATAGTTTTTTCATGCATATTCCTCTTTATGTACAAAGTTTAGCTACCGCATGTTGTCTTTGTGTATCGGTAATTTAGATAATTCATTGTTTAATCTTATGTTAAAATGATAGCGGTTGGGTTAGCATGTAATTGTTGTAAGTTCAGCTATTAAAATATTTTATAAAATAAAATTTTAATACAATGAAGAACATTAATATAAACTTATATTTTTTTTTTTAATATTTTTGTTACAATTGGAAAGTGTATTTATGAAAAAAGATATATATATTTATTATTTTCAATTGAGATAGTCCAAACTAAAATATTTGAGTTGTCCTTTTGCATTAGAAAGTAATGGAGTTTAGTTGTTGTTAGGATTTTTTTTATATTTTTTTTATTATAATTTTTTTATATATATTATAAGTTTTGATTTTGTTCTTTAAGGTTCGAAAATAAATTATTGGATTTTCTTTTGTTTAAAAAAATTAATTCAATTATAACGCTCGTGCGCACGGGGTTCAAACAATGAGCATAACTAATAATTATATATCTACTATATTTGTTTAATTATATATCTACTATATTTGTTTGGTGTAAAATTATAAGTTTTATTATTTATAAATTCAATTATTCTTAAAACATCATAATTTATGAGACATATATTTGTAACGCAAAGGAACATACACACGTGGTTTTGGATCTGAATCGAATTTTGTTTAAATTTTTGTTTAATATACGTGGCTAATAATAATTCTTTTAAACGTACTTAACTTTTTAAACCGTGTATGCACAGGTTATTAAACCCGGATTGTAAAACAAATAGTTTTTTTTTAGATATTCTTACTTAAACTTTAAAGATGAGTTACATGAGTTGTTGCTATATGTAAAATCTTGTGTGTTTATTTGCAATCACACTAACTCATGTTTTCATATTTATATTTGTAATCACATTCATATACGTTAATCTAATCTAATAATGATGATAATATTTATAAGGAACAACAACAATAAATGTGTTTTTGAAAAAACAAATATAAAGTTTAGGGTGAATTTGTTAAATTTATTAAGTTAAAACTGAGAATTTTACATTTATGTTTATAAAATTGACTTTAAGATAGATTCGGTATAAAGTTTATGAGTTAAGTGTAAATTCTAACACTTATGAGTTTCTTTTATCTATACTACATTATAATGCATTTGAGACTATTTTATAATTAAAAATGCTTAAAATTCAGACTTTTTACTTGCTTATTATGGAAAGATTTTAAAATTAATTTGTTAGGAAGCAGGTTGGATAGGAAATTTGTTAGGAAAGCTGTTGGTTGTTCAAAATAAAATTATTTGGTTAACCATTTCAAATATCTCTACTTATCTATACTACTATATAATGCATTTGGGACTATTCTATAATTAGAAAGACTTAAAATTCAGACTTTTACTTGCTTATTATGGAAGGATTTCAAAATTAATTGGTTAAGAAGCAGGTTTGTTAGAAGCAAGTTGGTTAGGAAGTTTGTTAGGAAATAAGTTGGTTGTTCAAACTAAAATTATTTGGCTTAATCATATCTACTTATAAAGCATAAAGACAACTAAATGTGTAACTGAATAACGCAAAATATAGTCACATGTACCCACCGCCGTATTGCGCGGGTACTGTTCTAGTAAAACATGAAGATAACTAAATGTGTAACCGAATAACGCAAAATATAATCACAGGGTACCCGCCGTCGCATTGCGCGTGTACCGTTCTAGTTATATAAAAGATAAGTGTTATATATCATATACTATATAAATATAAGCCTCTTAATTGCACTTGTAGAAAACCTAAAAAAATGAATCATTAACGTGGCTATTACCATGATTGCAACTTCGAGTTTGATGCATCCTCTCTGCTTTCGTCATGTTGTCACTACCAATTATAGCGGTATAGTTAATTGTCATTCAAACAATAAAAAATAAAGTTAAATGGGGGATTTTGTTTTAATAGTTTGGTGGGAAATCTTGAGTATTTTCAGTCTTTGGGTCACATAGTTTCACCCATTTTCACACGAGATATGATTAGGAAGCCTAAACTCATGCTTAATTTTGTGCTTAAGAGTATGTGGCATTAGCTCATTGGTTTATGATATGGTAGGTCCCTCAGTTGCAACCAATGAAAAAGTAACACCCAAGTTTAGACACAAAATTAGGTATGAGTTTAGGCCTCCCAATCATTCATTTTTTCACACGACCTACAATTTCAGATTATTTTAACAATGAGTAAAATGGTTGTTGGTGATTGGGCTTTTAAAAGTGAAGCTTTGGATTTGCAATTTGTTTTTAGAACGACAATTTTAACTATCTCACAATATTAATACCACATATTAATTTTACATGTCTTAAGCAGGATTTGAACCCATGACCATTTGGTTAAAGTTCTCGCACAACATGAGCTACCATTAAGACATAAACCCTTTGGTTGAATTTGCACTTTAGCATAAAAGGAATAAACCATGGTTGATGTAACATGAGCTAGTAATTAGGATCCACCCCAAAGAATTGCCTGTCGGATCAAAATAAAGATGAAAAACTCATTAATCTTGTCAAGTCTAATGGAGATTAAGGGCTGGAACGAAATTTATAGCATGTAGATTAGCAACAGGTCCCCTTCGTTTGTGCCAGACATATATCCACTTCCAAGAACATAGAATGTTGTATTTTGCCCACCAAGCAAAAACTTCATTGTGATTACAATTTAACAACCATATCTTACAACAACAATCTTTCATTCGAAACACTATACAAATCATTAATAATTCACTGAACATTCCGTTTGACTGTATAAAGAATAATCATCTAGAAAAACACAATATATCACAAGATATTGATAAAACTTTCACAACTACCAAAAAAAAAATAATAAAATAATAATAATAATAATAATAATAATAATAATAATAATAATCTTTTTTATATAATACAACAAAACCCCTAGTGGGGACTTTCGTATTTCAAAAAAAAGATTATTTCTTAATTAAGTAATATTTTAATTAATTATTATTTTTTAATTTATAAATTTCTAAATTCGTTTTGTTGATATATACTACACAAGTAGAAGATAAATACAGAAAATATAGATAAGATGCAAAATTTTTAAATGATTATCTTTAATAATAAAAAACTATAATTTTAAAAAATATAATTATTTATTTTAAAAACTATAATCATAATTCAAACAAAACAAAGATTAAATTATTTATTTTTTAATAAATAAAAATATGTTATTCAAAAAACTTAAAAAAAACCCGCGCGTGCGCGGGCGTTATAACTAGTAATAATAATAATAATAAAACCAATCCAAAAGTAAACAACTTAAGAGGAAGTACAAACGAAATAACCTTAATTATCACTTAATTATGCATTTTTCCGATATGGCCTATGGTTCATTCGAGGGCTATCAAGTTTGCGGAATTGAAAAAAGGTTGTTATTTACACGTGGATGTAACAACTCTGTGTTGGCTAACCTCTTATGAAACTCACTTCCAGATGCTTTTGACATGTGATTCACTTGTTGCTGACTTGGCGCTATGTTTTCAAAAGCTTCTTGACCATGTTGTCAAATTCTGGACACGTAAACTGGTTTTGTCAACCTGCATAAAGATATAAACATAGAGCTGAACAAACGGTGCATATAATTATTATGCCAAATGCTTTTAACAAAAGAATAAGTTTAACTTCAGCATTTCTTTTTGTTTTGTGAGAAACTGATCGCGCCCTTGTAGTTGTACTTTGTTCATCTTTTTATTGAATATATTTCTTTATGATACATTTCATATGCTAACTAATATAAATAAAAAGGGTTACTTGAGACAGCGGAGGCATAAACAGTTGGGTTGAAGATGGTGGTGCCAACAACCGTGAAAGCAATTATTTGGCTGTAAAGAGTATACATGCACAAAACAAAAGAGTTATGTGTAGAGGTGTCAATTCTTGACACGACACGATAATCGACATGAACCCAACACAAAATAAACATGTATAGGTTGAGAATAAACGTGCCCAGTAAAGGTTAAACACGTTAACTCGTGAACCCATTTAAGTATATAAGCCTTTAAAATGAGAATTACAACTTGGATTTGATTTTGAATTTAAAAGGTGTTTGTTACGGAGTATGTACCTAATATAGATTAGAACTAATATTATAGCTTAGTTGATCCATTTTGGAATTCAAACTCGTCATTTAGCATCTTTTAAATCGTTATATCATTTTGGGATTTAAATTGGTTGGTTCGTCAAACCAACAAAATGCTAACCCGCTTGACCCGTTTCCTTAAACTTGTTGAGTTTCCTGACACGATTACTAAACGGGTCGTGTTTAGGACCCCAATAGGTCAACAAGAACGCGACTTGATTGCTACCCCTAGTTTTATGTATGCCAACTGATAATCAAGAACAATTACCTTCTAATTTTAATTTATGTATGCCAACTGAAATTGTCTCAATAACAACTACTCCTCTGCACACACCTCTCGTCCAGCCCTTAACTTCTTTACCATGTGTCCCCTATCGAATTACAAAACCACCACTTCCCTATCATTCCAGGGAAAAACCGATGGTATACTAAATTGTTACAACTGTACAATATATTAAGACCTGCAAAATATATGCCAAGTGTTAATAATATTGAGTCGCTAAAATATGATCATGTCAAAGGTGTTAGTTTTGAAATGAAGTGGTCTATATGTGATGGTCTAAAGTCGTCAATCCACGGACATTACAAAATAAGGCATTAGAAAGAAGTATCACTTCAATGTGAATACGTGATTGCAGATTTATAAACAATACTAATCATTTTCCAAATACTAATAGCTTTCGTAAATAAGGTAATAGATTCATATAAACTGCCTGCAAACTAATTTCAAAACACTATTCAAGAAATTCAAGGGCTTTTATTATTTAGAAGGATAAGCATAAGCATTTGTGCTGTAAGCGTTAAAACGCATCTTACTTGAACAAAATAGCCGGGCTCATGTCAATGAAGCAAGTTGTCTCAGGTTGGGCTTTAATCACCAGTAACATGTGCTATTATTATTATTTTTTATTTATTTATTTTTTTTTTGAATGGCGGAGATTTATTAGACACGTGCTAGTAAGAAGCTAGCATGGACAAAACAAGAAAAGATTACAAATGAATACAAAGAACACTCGGATTGCAACACCAATCAATCTAAGAAATACTACAAAGCTTAGCTCTATTTTTTATCCAAAGATAAGATGTCGCAATAATGTCATCAATCATCTTCATCGTATTAACCTTAACCGCCTGAAAAACTAGAAGATTCCGAGCCCTCCATATCCACCCTATAGCACATAAAACCACAACATCGAAAAAAGAACTTGTTCTTTCCCCGAGATTCAAATCACCATTTAAATAAATTGATTCCTAACTTTAAGACTGTTGACAAAGACTATAAGAGAATCATTAACAAAACTTGAACGAAAATTGTTATCAAAATCAAACACATATTGACCTTAATTTGAGAAAATCGGGACCAAAATCATCTAAAAAAGGAAAATACTCATGAAGGCAATGGCGAAGGAGACTCCAATGAGGAGGAGCATAGAGGGGCAGCGTATGGATATTAGTTTGTGTAGTGGTGATGGATCTAAAAATTGAGTCCCATGTTTTTTTTATAAATTACACTTTTGGCTTAAAATTATGCCAAAAGGCATTGAGACCCATGTGTATTTTCTAATTTTTTTTACAAAACGTTTTTTTTTTTTTAAATCTTTTAGGTATATTAGGAAACAATTAACTTTAATTATTTTTTAAAAGCTAAAAAAGACGAATTAATAAAAAATCTAAAAAATGAATAATTTGATTTTTTTGAAATGCAAAAAACCCTACTTAAGGTTTTGTTTATTATATAAAAGATTCACATCTTTATTTCTTTAACATGGGAGCGTATCTACATACGCCTTTGCCTGGTCAAACACCATTACAAGGAACTATTAGGGATTAGATTATGATTTAGGATAGTCGGCTCAAGCCCAGTAGGCTTAAGGTCCGTTATAATTATTATTCATGCACACTATATAGAGATTATATAAGTAAACCTTAACGAACCCTAAGCTCACATACCGAGCTTGGACCGACTATCCTAAACCATAATCTAATCTCTAATCTTTATTATATAGGGAATGAACACGCAAGGCTGAATTTTCTTTTCTTTCAAATATTTAAACCAGTATTGTGATGTACCATTATTTTTGAATGATGTACAAGTTAAAAAAACATGATTGTGATAGTCGAAAACGGATTTCGGGAAGTGTACCGAGTTCATGCATTAAATTCCTATTGGTTCTATAGCTCATATATGTTCTAAAGTTTATAATATTACGATAATTAAGATTTTATACTCATGATATCAATCCATGTATCATAATAAACTCTACCATAATAATTTTTTATTGTAACCTTACTTTTTATTTAATAATATATGACTGTTATTATCGCCCAATCCGATGACTTATATCTTATCCATATTTATGTGAGAAAAAGTATCTTCTTACAGCTTTTGGGTGGTCCATATCTCCTTTGACTCTAATATTGTCTTGCGGAAATAATCGAACAAGACTTGTATACTTACGAAACTGAGAGTAATTACAAGTCTTTATGAAAACAATTCAACAAGAATTAGATACACGATTGGGTTATAATAACAATAACTTATATTACATTTAAAAAAAATGGTCATTAAGTAGCAATGAACTTTTTCAAATATACTGATTTGGTACGTGAATTCTGAAAAAGTTGTGTAAATATAACTAACTTTCATAAAGTGTTCTAATCTGCACATTTTCAAGACGTGTCATACCTGAAAATTTGACACGTGACACCATTTATAATATGACATGTCATCAAAATGTGCAGATTGGAACTAGGGGCGTAAATGAGCCAAGCTTTTATCAAGCAACTCGAGCTTGAGTTCAAGCTCGACTCGATCGAGCTGAGCTTTTATCGAGCTCAAGCCCAGTAAACTGGCTCGAAACATATAATGAGTCGAGCCCGAGCTTTTGATAGCTCGGCTCAAGTGGTTATCGAGCTTTTTGAACCTTAGTATAGATATACTTTCATATTATTTTTATGTATGTAAATAAGGGCTGATTTGAATATTAACCTAATTATAAGGACTAACTATATGAAGGATAAAACATTTTCTAGCCTTGGTTATAAGAATTTTATTGTTGGTTTTATCACTCTTTTAAAAATATCTAATTTGGTTTTCAAACTGTTAAGTATATATCTTCCGGTTTGTGATTCAAGATCATGTACAAGCTCTTTGTAAAGACTATATTTTTTTTGTGGCAATTGCAATTTGCAATTCGTTTTGAAACAGAATGGTGTATCTGCTATTTTGTTCTAGCTCAGTTCATCTGCAAATACAAGTCGGCATAGATTCGAGCTTTTCATATATATAATTTCTAGCTTTTCAAGCTAAGCTCGAGTTTGCTCAAATCCTGTTCGAGCCGAGCTCAAATTTAGATTGTTAAAACTTGACGAGCAATCGAGCCGAGCTCGAGCCAACCATTTATCTTTCAAGCCGAGCTCGAGCCTTATTGAGCTCGGGCTTGGCTCGGTTCGGTCACACCCCTAATTGGAACACTTTATGGAAGTTTGTTACATTTACACAACTTTTTTAAATTTCACATACCAAAATGAGATAATGAGAAAGTTCGTTGCTATTATGTGACCAAAAAATAATATTTAGTTCTAACTATTACAAGTATCTTTCTTTTTCATACATCACAATTTAGCATACTACATTTTATTTTGATTTCTATATAAAAGACTCAGGTGCGTTTAGTACATGCCTATAGGAAACATGGATAGAGTTTAAAAATAATGGTATTTGTTAGATAAATCTTGCAATCAAATATGACAATGATAGATGAATATGTTCTATACTACAAACCACTCAAAAATGTAAGGTATGTAACTTTCATACCTAAGGGGTCCACCTTATATCTAAACCCATACCAATTGTCAGGGACGGAGCCAAGGGGGTGCCCGCGGGTGCACTTGCACCCCATGGATTTTTCGATATAGTGTTAATTTTTGAAAAAATTATTGATTTTTCCTAAATGTATCTTCAATGCACCCTGTGCATTAAAATGTGTCTCTAGTATTATTTAGTTCATATACTTACAAATAAAAAATAAATATAAAATTTTGTAAAAACCCAAAAATGAAACAAGTTTAATAAATTAAAGCACCAAAGCCCATGAAATAGGTTTTTTAATGGAACAAGTTTATTCATCATCCTATCAATTTACAAAATCCAAAATTGAACCAACACCACAAAGATGAAATAGGTTCGTAAGTCGTAACTAGGGGTGAAAACGAGCCGAGCCGAGCCCGAGCCTGTCAGAGCTCGAGCTCGGCTCGTTTATATATATAAAGCTCGAGCTCGTTTCAAGCCTAGTACTTTGAGCTCAAGCTCGGCTCGTGAAAATTTTCACAAGCTCGAGCTCGAGCTCGGGCTCGACTAATTTGTTTGATGTTTTAAAGAAAACAAAGTTAAAATGGAGCACGGCTCGTTAATTACATAAGGCTCGAGCTCGTTTACTACTTTTAAGCTCGTTTATACATATAGACAATATATATACGTATATATTTCTAGGGCTCGTTTAGGCTCGCGAGCCTACTCGAGCTTTTTTTATAGAGCTCGAGCTTAATTATTAAATGAGCCCAAACTTAAGCTCGAGCTCGGGCTCGAGCTCGTTTAGTCTCAGCTCGTTCGAGCATTTTACCGATCCGATCTCGAGCTTTTCACGAGCGGCTCGGCTCGTTTCCACCCCTAGTCGTAACATATATCTTTCATTTGTTTATTACGTATTTTAAAGTTTTCATGTTTTGATTGGTTGTATGAAATCTTGACTAATTTGTTGGTTCCGTATAGTTTATCATCATCAATAAGGGTTTAGGGCAATAAGAATAAGTGAATAACAATGCAATTTCTATTAAGACAAATAGGGATAACAAGTTTAAGTGATAGTCAACAATATATTAGAATATGAATAGTACCCCAATTGTGTTGTCATGAGGCATTTTTATTGTTGTCGTATTTACAATATATATGAAAAGTAGCGCTTAAATGAAGTTGGTTTTAGTCTTTCCTGTTGCTACCGCTACGGTTGAAAGATGTTTTTTCTAAAATGAAGCTCATTAAAACTGATTTGCATAGTCGGATGAGTGATGATTATTTTAATAGCGCTTTAAGTTGTGCTATAGAGAAAGAAGAACTTATTAACATTAAAAATGAGGATGCACGTAAGTATTTTTTTGCTATGGGAGATCATAGAATCACTAAATTAGAAGGTAATATGTTCATTTATTTATCGTTTTAATGAAATTTTCGTTTTAATCCACTTTTTAACTTTATTATATTACAGTTAAAAAAATTTTGTGCACCCGGTCATATTTCTTTCTGGCTCCGTCCCTGCCAATTGTGATTCATGGCAGCAAACCAAACGCACCCTTAACCAGTTAAACAACACTGATGGGATCTATTATAAAACTTAAAATAGCTTTTTGTTTCCAAATTAAATTTATTTTGACTTTGAGTACGCTATATTTGTTACACTTTTCGTGTTTCAGTAACATCTAGGTGGCCCAGGTTTACATCGACTTTACGTGTATTGGAAGAATTGGAAAAATATTCGACGAAGGACGTGTTTGTTTGATTGTGAGGAAAATAAGGTTGTTTTGAGTATTCGTCCAATTAAATGAAAGTAAATGAAACGTTAGTATTTTTGAATGTTAGCATAGGAAAAAAAAAATAGTTATCATACATTATTCTATACAATTTCCTTCCTAAAATCTAAGGCATCTAATTGGTCTGGATTAACATATGGAAACAATAAACAAGCCGTGGAAAAAGGGAAATTAATCGTCACCACTCACCAATTAAGACTACTTTAAAACAATAATATCTTTGTCTAAATAACAAATAGATCCATACATGTGTAAGTCACGTACGTTGGACCATATGCATGAGTAGTAACATTATCCCAAATGCTCATGGTCAAAATGTCAAGTAATACTATTCGATGCTCATTGCTGAAGTATGTGTGAGTGCAACAAATATGACCAACACATGCATCAAACTGAGAATAGCGCCTGCTTTGTTACAAAAGCTCAGAAGGTACATAACAATTAACAACATGCATGCATGATGGTTTAAAGGCTCATATATGGAGCCGATATGAGTGAAGGAAGAGTGAAAAGATCATCTTCGGTGAAAACTAAGCAAGTCAATGACCATATTTGAAGAACTATGGTATAAATTAAAACTACTTTTTTCTTATGCACCATCTAGTATTTAAACTCGTAGGGTAAGGTTGAAATTGTTGCAATATCGAACTAGTTATAATGCCCGTGCACGCAGTTTTTTTTTAAAATATTTTGAATTGATATATTTTTATTTATTAAAAAACAAATAATTTAATCTTTGTTTTGTTTGACTTATGATTTTTAATTATAGTTTTTTATTATTTAAGATAATCATTTAAAAAGTTTAATCCTATTGTTAGTTACATGTTATCTATATTTTTTGTATTTATCTTCTACTTGTGTAGTATATAAAAAAATGAATTTATAAATTTATAAATTAAACAATAATAATTAAAATATGAGTTGAGTTATTTCAAAAACCATACTTTACTCACATACCAAGGGACAAATTTGGACCATTGATTTACTTTTGATCAATGGTTGAGATCAAAACAGATACTACTACTAAAAAACACGGAGGGGCAATTAAGTAAAATCACACATCCAACAAACACCACTGACGCATTTCATTTCCTCACAAAATCGCTCACCAAACACACACTAAAAACACACACTACTCACGCATATTCAAACCGATCAAAATCAAACCCTAGAAAACACCAGATCTACCAAAATCTCACCAGAAAAAATGGCGGAAAGCGGCGGAGATGATATAGCACAGAAAATGACGGAGAAAAAGAAGAACAAAAATACGGTTAAAAAACCGATTAAAGGTATACTTATACATTTCAAACAACAAATTTACTATCTCTTACTATCATATATGTTTTAAATATTGATGCGTACTATGCATAGAGAGTATACTGAAGATGTTATGAATTTATATTGATTATTGAATGTTTATGCAAGTTATTGTGATTCTGTGAAGAAATAAGTAACTAGAAATTAGGTTTTCAAAGTTAACATACTAAATAAGTGGATATTGAAATAAAAAAAACAGATTAGAAGAATTTACTCAAGGCGTCTTATGGCTTAGCCGCAGAAAAAGGAAAAGCCGAAGGCATCTTCTGCGGCTAAGCCACAGAAGACGCCTTCGGCTATGCCAAAGGCGTTCGTTGTGGCTAAGCCGCAGAAGAAGGCATTGGCTGCGGCTAAACCGCAGAAGAAGGAAATGCCGAAGGCATCTTCTGCAGCTAAGCCGCAGAAGACGCCTTCGGCTATGCCAAAGGTGTTGGCTGCGGCTAAGCCGCAGAAGACGCCTTTGGCTTAAATGAAAACACATTTGGCATACACAAAGGCATAGGATGCGGCATATATGTAAATGCCTTTGGTATACACAAACACTACGACTTTGGAATAGAAAAAGCCATAGGATGCTGCTTAGTCTGTATTTTATCACATATGATATATCAAAAATATTCACCTATAAATAGATTAAGTTGATATTGAATGCATTTTATCACATATGATATTGAAAAAAAACACTTGTCTTAACTGCAGTGATAGCCTTCGGCAATGCAGCTAAGCCTTCAAAAAAAAACTGATAATGTATCTTAATTGGTCTACTTGAACATAATTACTAAACATGCGTGTTTTAAAAATGTACATAAAGGTAGAGCAAACGAAACAGATGAGGTGGAAAAAGTAATAACAACATTGCCGTTCTTAAAGTCATCCGCAAAAGAAAGACAAACTGCAAAAGGTATATTTTAAATGCTTTATCATATATGATATTTCATATTTTTTTTCAAATAACATGCTTTATCACATATGATACTTGATTTTATTTGTATTTGTTATTGGTTTATCACATGTGATAAAATTTTAATATTTTTTTTGCAGTACATATACAAGATGTAGAAGACATGGAAATAGAAAGGGAGGAAGATGATAACAACAAAAAGAATCTAGAGCCAAAAAAGAAGGAAATAAAAAACGAAGTTGTTCAAAGAGAAAAAAAGAGATATGTGAAGACAAAGTGTACAACAAGAGGGCGTGCACAGAAAACAAAAAAAGAGGCAGCAAAACCTGCTACATCTTCTAAGAGTTTGAAAAGGCAAAACACTAAAAAAACAAATGAAGAAGCAGAAAGTAGTCAAGAGCGTGAAGAGGAGGAGGAGGAAGGAAGCGAAACACAGGAGGAAGAAAAAAAGAGAACAAAAAGGAGAAAAATAGAAATTATAGAAAAACAAGATGATGCAGACGAAGATAATGAGGACGAGGAGGAGAAGGAAAGCAAGGTTGTCAAGGCTAAAAAGGAAAAACCGAAAAAAGAAAAACAAAGAAAAGCAACCAAAAAGGTGATATACCCAACCTGCATTACAAGGTCATCACCGAAAGCCATGTCTGATGCCATGGCTGGTTTAACAGAACTAAGAAAGAAATGTCTCAGAGATATTGGTTTCGAGAGATACATAAACTTCCCGATAACTGAACTTCCAAGTGCTTTGATATACCACGTGCTTGATAAATTCCATCCACCAAGCATGGAATTGAGATTAGAGAAGGGCTCAATAAAGGTAACAAGACAAAAAATCAATGACATGCTTGGTGTGCCAATGGGAGCAAACAAATTGGAAGAGCTAGAAGAAAGAGATCATGACGATCCTTTCATCAAACAATGGGAAAAACAATACTCTTAACTGAACAAAATCACACCAGCTGCAATATCAACGGAGATATCTAGCACATTCAATGCTGATTTCATCTTCACAATAAACTTCTTGACACTCTTTGCTAGCACGATGGGAAAAGTTGATAATGGTGCAAAGGTGTTTAAGACAATGTTAAAACATGTCAAAGAAAGTGATGAAATTTCAGATATTGACTGGTGTGGATACATAATGGATTGCTTAGAAACAAGTAAGCAGAATTGGGAAAAGGTGAAGATTGGTGACTACTTTTATGGGCCAGCAACCTTCCTCTGCGTAAGTTGTTCTACATGTTTCTATACATTTATCAAATGTGATTCAATACTATACAAATATTACAATCTAACACAAATTTATTTTTTGTATGAAAAAGCTGTTGTACTTGGACTCAACAAACTTCCCAGCATTTCAAGTTATGCGTCATCGTCCAGCACTGAGAAGTTGGAACACGCATGCAATGAGGAAGAGGATTGGGATGGAAATGAAGGAAGAATGCCTGGGGAAGCTTGATCATCACAAAGAATTTGATCCAGACGAAGAGCAAACAGGTCTCAATTTATACAAGGGAAATGATGTGTACGATGAACCATTGCCACCAAAGAGACCAGAAACCATAGAGGTTAATTTTACCTTCTATTTTGATTGCTATATAAATTGTAGCATAGCCTTCGGCTATAGCCGAAGGTTATGCCTGCGGCTTAGCCACAGTCAATGCCTTTGGCTAAAGACGCCTTGAATAAATAATTCGAAAAAAACATGTGAATTATCATATATGATAAACCTATAAAAAATACAAAAGAAAATCAAGTATCATATATGATATAACAAATGATTTGAAAAAACATGTGAATTATCATATATGATAAACCTATAAAAAATACAAAAGAAAATCAAGTATCATATATGATATAACAAATGATTTGAAAAAACATGTGAATTATCATATATGATACTTCAAACGTTTTTGTAAAATAAAAAATATCACATATGATTTTAAATATAGATTAAAAAAACTAATACATATTACTAATTTTACAGGAGTTTATTGAAAGAATAGAAGAAAAGTTTGAAATCATAATAGATGAAAGGAAACAGCTAGCTGAGACGATGAGGGAGGGTATGATTAAGTTCAAAGGAGACAAGCAGTTGTTAGGCTTATGTAAAAGATACAAATCAATGTTCAAAGAGATAGATATTTATATTGATGAAGGAAAAGAAGAAAATAGTGAAGAAAGCAACACTGATGATGGAGACACTGATGATGATAGAAGTGATGATGGAAGTGATCATGGAAGTGAAGATGGCGATGAGAAAGATAAGGAAGATAAATCTAAAGATAAAAAAGAAGAAAATGTCAGTGATAATACAGATGAAAGTGGGAGTGAAGAAGAGAATGGAAGTGACGAAGAGAATGGAAGTGAAGAAGAGAGTGGGATTGAAAATGAAGAACGTGAGAAGAAAAATACAATGCAAAAGGAAGAAAAGAGTGAAGAAGAGAGTGGCAGTGATGAAGAGAGTGAGACTGAAGATGAAAAGAAAATAGGTGTTGAACAAGAAAAAATAGAGGAAAAAGAACATAGGGAAGAAGAGGATAAGATGGAAACAGAATTGGAGACGGAAAAACAAGTTCCGGTTGAGAAGGAAACAGAAGTGGAAAAGGAGATAGAAAAACCAGTTGAGAAGTTAAAGGGAAGCCCAATTGATTCTTTAGAGACACTAAAAAAACCGGGCATCAATCAAGAGAATCCAAACAAGATTTTGGAAAAAGAACAACCATCATCTATGACAGGAGGAGATGACCTAGATGCCTATTTCACTGTGGATGATAATTATGAAGCCTTTATGAGTCAAGCACAAGAAAATTTGGAAAAGATTAATCAATCACAACAGAAATCGACAAAAACCACAGCAAGAAAATCCACCTCACCACAACAAAAAATGACAACAAGAAGAATGAAATCAATTTCACCGCCAACTTTCAGTCTTGGTATAAGCCCAGTTAGCAACAAACCTGAACTTCAAACTGACACGGTAGCAAAAGAAAAAACACCAATGATTGAAAAAGCGGCTGCAATTGAAACACCAAAGAATCCAAAAAGGATGAGAAATCAAGTTGCTGAAGAAGCTAAAGAGGAAGAAGAGCGACTTGAAAAAAGAGCAAAAAAGCCTTCAAGATATCTGGTTTCACCATATATGAACAAGAAAACTGTCATAAATACACCATCTCAGCCAGATGAATTGACGGTAACCAATGCTCTATTCTCCATGCAAGGAAATCCATAGTAAGCATGCTTTATACTATTAAAGAATCAAATGAATAAAAAGTCTGAAATTGTGCTAAAAATATATCTAACTATGCTTTTATCTATTTGTGTAGCGAATTTATATTTCAAACAGAATGGGCATGGGGCGCAGCAACACTCAGAGACAACATGCAAACACTAGCACCACAATTAAAAGTGGACTCTAGTGTAATCGACAGCTTTGCTTGTATTTTAAGCTATGAAGAAACAATCAACAACAGAGGAGGAAAGATCAAACAGTATTTTCACACGGGAATACTTGTAAGTTACCTAAAAAATTAGAACTTAATTGCTAAAATCTTAAATTTGTTTCTTTAACATATGTTGATTTATAAAAACAGACAACACAAATAGTGCAATCAAAAAAGGAAGATGAAGAGAAGCAGTATGAAGAGTTTTGTAAAAACTTGACAACCGTGTTTAAAGTCAATCCAGAAGATAAATCAATGGATCATGTGGAATTGGTAAAAAAATAATTTGACTTATTATGAAAAAAGTTTTACTTGTATTAAAATGAATCTGATTGTTCTTAATCTATTTATACAGGCATTCTTCCCAATAATTGCACATGAACACTTTTATCTGGTTGTTTTCAATCTAGTCAAAGGTACTTCTGTCATCCTTGACAACTCCAACTCAGGGGCGACGTATGAATCAAAATACTCGAAAGAATGTGATATTCTGGTATGTAATTACAGATTATGCTCAAGTAACGACGCGTACTGATTTATTATTGTGTTTTCACTATCACATATATGGGGAAAAAAGTATCACATGTGATTTAACAAATGATTTGAAAAAAACATGTGAATTATCATATATGATAAACCTATAAAAAATACAAAAGAAAATCAAGTATCATATATGATACAACAAATGATTTGAAAAAACATGTGAATTATCATATATGATAAACATATAAAAAATACAAAAGAAAGTCAAGTATCATATATGATATAAAAAATAAAAACAATGTGATGTTCTGGTAAGTGATTAGATATTATAAATTTACATTGAAGGGTCTTATTTGGCTTAGCTGTAGCTGAAGGCGTCTTCTGCGGCAAAGCCGCAGAAAACGCCTTCGGCATATGAGATAATGAATTGTCTTTGTTAAAATGAATTTTCTATTTTGTGTAGAAAAAACTGTTTTCAAGATATCTGGAATCCCACAAGCATAAAAAAGCATCTGACATAGCGAAAAAAAAGACAACAGTGATGAAGCTAAAGTGGGGAACAACACAGAATGTCATTGATTGTGGTATTTTCATAATGATGCATATGGAGCACTATGGTGGAGAAACTTTGAAGAACTGGAACTTTGAATTTCCAAAAGAAGGAAAAGCTCAGGAGATGGAGATAATAAGAATGAGAATCAAGTATGCAGCCAAGATGTTAACGCATGAACTGAACAATCACCGAGAAATGATAAATGAAGAAGCACTTGAGTTTGCAAAGAAACACACAAACAAGGAAGAGTTGAAGAAGTTGATAAGAGAAGAGATTGGAAACAAGAAGGAAGAGCAGAAAAAGGAGCATGTTGCAAGTGCAAAATGATGGAAAAGGTTAGCTGTTAGTGGTGGAAAATTCAGAAGTAGGACTAACAACACAAAGAATAGAAGGACGGGGGCGTACAGAATCTTTTTGGGGAAACTAATGCAGATTAAGATCTAACTTCTTTAGACTTTATTATGTAATATCGTATGCCATATAATATGGCTTAAACATGTTAAAACAATGTCTTATTTCGTATGTCGTATGCTAGAATATCACAAGACAGTTTAAATTTCCAGGTAGGATAATGGTTTAACTTTCCAAGTACTACGTTGCCATCATTTGTCAAGAAATGAAAATGGCGAAACATTTCTGGATGTGATTTTGAATGTCTTGTTTAAATTTTTATTGCACAAATTGATAAATCAATTCTAATGGCTGTTGTTTATCGATAATCGACTCTGTTTTATAGCACACTGCAAAAAAAAGTATCATACATAAATATCATATATGATAATACACTTAAAAAATTTGCTTCAGAATTTTATCATATGTGATAACTAAAACGAAAGAAACAAAAACACTTGAACACAATCATAATATACTCTTCTTTATAAGTTATCATATATGATAAATCAAAATGGAAAAAACCAAGTGTAAAATCATATATGATATCGGAGAATTATCATATATGATAACACACCTAAAAAAATTACTTCTGGATTATCATATGTGATAACTCAAATAAAAGTAACCAAAACTCTAGAAAACAATCAGCAACAATCTGTTTCATATAAAAACTCAGTAATAATCAAACAATCTTGTCTAGGTCTGTTACTCAAATTTCTTCAACACAATCCGACAAAACAAATAATAATCAAAGAAATTAAAAAAAAAAAAATATGAAGACGATTTATGTTGAAATTCATGCTTAATCCAAGACCTCTCCTCTTGTAACTTCTGATTGATCCAAATCCCCTTCCCTTGTAACTTCAACTTGATCCAACTCGGCCTCTTCTGCAAACTTTTTTGGGCACGTCCTCCTGTTGTGACCATCTGTCTCTCCACATAACGAACATGCATTCCTGTTCTTCGAATTCTTTTCAAGAGCTTGCTTTTTACCTCCTTTTATGCGCATCTTTTTACGGCCTTTAGGATTACCAAGAGCTAGATTGTTAATGGTTTTTTCAGCTGGCTTCGGGACTCCAACAAGTTCCTCCAAATTGTCAGCCTTGTTCTTAGAAGGAGGATTTGGGCAATCAGCCTCGACATCAATCTTTAGCAACCTCAACTTTTCAACAAAAGAAGACAACCTCGCCTAGGGGTGATCATCGGTCGGAAACCGGACCGGACCGGCCAAGACCGGACCGGACCGAAGACCGAGAACCGGAAAACCATAGACCGAGACCGGACCGAATATGGTCGGTCCGGTCTCGGTCCGGTCTCGGTCCGGTCGGTCTTCGGTCGGTCCGGTCCAATTAGGCAAGTTTTTTCGGGTTTTTGGTCGGTCCGGACCGGACCGGACCGGACCGACCGGACCGAGACCGAATTTGGCAAAAAGCTTAGACCGAGGACCGGACCGAATGTGGTCGGTCCGGTCCGGTCGGTCTCGGTCCGGTCGGTTTTGTCGGTCGGTCCGGTCCGGCCGGTCCGTTTGCTCAGCCCTAACCTCGCCTCATCTTTACTCAACATATGGATACATTGATCAACAATGGAACTTGCCTCATTTGCATAATTCTCAACAATCTCATTCTTCTCACCATATCTGTTCCGTTTGTTCCTCAAAGCAGCAGGTATAAGGTTCTTTGTCCAACGCCTCAATATGTATTGACTTGGAATCACTTCAATATTGGCATTCTTAAACACACAAAAAACATGCCTGCATAATATTCCAACTCGAAGAAAAAGCTGACAGGAACATACAACTGATCCATCCTCTTGGTTACGCAACACCTTAATGGAAAAAAAAGAAAGAAGATAGTAAAAAATCATATATGATAAAACAACATAAATAAGGTAGTAAAAAATCATATATGATAAAAAAAAATATTTTTTAAGTGGATAACATACCTTATATAATCCATCAACTCTATAAAACAGGTTAACTGGCTCTTCTTCTTCAGCTTTATCGTTATCCTTACCTTTATCCTTAACTCTCTTCCTAGCTTTCTCTCTCAACTTAGCTTTCTTCTTCTCCATTAGTGCATCAACAAATTTTGTTTCTCTAATAACAGAGACCTCAGATCCTTCAACCAAGCTTTTGGTTTCTATTTGACAATACCATGTGCCTGCAAAAATCTCTGCTTGAACAAGCTCGAATAGAGGACGAGTAAAAACCTTCGAAGCATGACGTTCAATCTTAAGATAGGTTCTAAACTTCGGAACAAAATCAATAGTCTTATGATCAAGCCTCTCTTGTATATGCCTCTGCTTTTCCATTGCCGTCTCAAAACAATTCATAAAATTCATAAGAGTGGAACCTTGATTCGTAAAATGAGAGAAAAAGGAGTTCTCACTCTCAGATCTAGACGTCGTCCTCATCAAACCACACAAGGGAGAATCAATAAAATAAGCAGGAATCCAACACGAACGTATATTAAACATCTTTGTTAACCACTTATGATTCTGCAAACTAAACTCCTCCAGTAACTTTGACCATCTATCCTCAAACTCCTCCGGACCGATATACATATTCCATACAATTTGATTAAACTTCTTTTTAAAGTCGGTATCATCATAGATTTTTGAACATATCCGTAAACAAAACAAATAACATCTGATTTAACAAATGATTTGAAAATAGATATGTGTTATCATATGTGATAAACCAATAATAAATACAAATAAAATCAAGTTTCACATATGATTTAACATATTATTTGAAAAAAAGTTAAAATTATCATATATGATAAATCAATAAGAAATACACAGAGAATCAAGTATCACATATGATAAACAAAAAGGCAGAAAAATACCTTTCCAGGGAGCTTTTGAGTAATATGCCACATGCAAAGTCTGTGTTTAGAACCCGCAAACTCAGCTTCAATGGCATTTCTTATAGCCCCATCCTGATCAGTAACAACAATATTTGGAGCCCTACCAAACGCCTTTATGAACGCTTTCAGCAACCAAATATAGGAAGCTGTAGTTTCGTTCTTCAACAAGCCTGCTGCGACTGTTACACACCTCCGATGATTAACTATGGCTGTAAAGGGAACAAACACCATTTTGTACCTGTAAAACAAAAAACAAAAATACTTAAAATAACAGATTAAATAGAAAATCATATAATCAAAATATCATACTGAACATACAAATACTTACTTGTTTGTTCTGTAAGTAGCATCAAACGAAACAACATCACAAAACTCTCTATAGTTGAACTTAGAAACTTCATCAGCCCAAAAAATAGCCGCAAGCTCAGCATTTTCGACCAAATAATCAAATGAAAAATCCGGCACGTGCTTCTTCCTATTCTCCATCTTAGATATAAGCATCTGCGCATCACTATCACCTATATAGCAATTCACACCCCTAAAAAAGTTCTTAAAATCAACAGTCGTTCCATGAACAAGCAAATAAGAACCCTTCAAACCAGTTAAGATGTGATGAGCTTTCGTTGCGCCTATATTTACGCTAGCAGCTTTAACAATGAACAATTGCTCAGCATACGTCAACTGCCTCTCAGTCTTTGACAAATGCTTATACTCTTCACGTTCAAGCTCGTGATTATGAATACTATCAAAGACATTCAACCTGTACTTAGAAGTACCAGGAATAAAATCAAAAATGACACGTGCTTTGCACCCTGTGATATGCAGGTTCGATCTTCTAACCTGCTTGTCACTATTCTCTAAGTCTAACGTGTCCACATGAATTCCCTTTGGACAACCTTCCCTATTACACACTAAATACTTTTGCTTCACAGTACCATTCCTCAACCTTTTCTGGCATGACTTCCTAACCACAAACCCTGCTTTAGCAGCATATTTCATATAAGCAGCAATGCACTCATCAATCGACTTATAAACTTTGCCCTTAACAAGTAACACATCCACAGGAACTTTCGGAATATAATAAACAGTTCCACCAGGAGTATCAAAATTAGAGTGAGTAGCAAATGATTCAGGAGTTTTCAAAGCATTCAAATCTGGAAAAAAAAATAAAACAAAAAATTAAAAACAGAGGTTTACTAAAAATGAAATCACAGACACATGTTATAATTATATCATATATGATATAACACATGCAAGACAAAAACATTGATATATCACATGTGCTATATCATATATGATATGACAAGCTTAAAACTACTTATTCAAAGCTGAGATTAATATATCACATATGATATATCATTTGATACAAAAACATTGATATATCACATGTCATATATCATATATGATATCCAAACTACAAATATAATCAGCTACTCATTCAAAGCTTAAAACTACTTATTCAGAGCTTATAACATCTTAATAACATATTCAGAGCTTATACCATCTAAATAACATAGCTTATTAACACTAACAAACGGATTATAGAAAAAATTAAAATAATCAAAAAACTCACTCTTAATTGCTACGGATTCATCACCGTGTTCATAAGCAACAATCTCCTCAGCATACTTAGCTGAAACATCATCACTAACAACAATCTCTTCAAAAGCAGTAGAAGAATCATTAACAGCGATCTCTTCAGAAGTAGTAGAAACAGAACTTTGAAGCGAATCCATAAAACCTGCATATAATATGAAAAAAAATAAGTAAGTTAGCTCATAATTCAGCTTATAGAAACAGATAGCTTATAATTCAGCTTTGAATTAAGCTTAAATAAAAATAAACGATAAAAAATTATGGTTAGGTGATGTACGGGATGAAGAATGAGATCAATTAATGAATTTAGAAGAAAAAATTAGGGTTTCTATGATGATCGCAATGAAGGAGATGGTTAGAGGAGCTCGTTACAAGAGGTAGTTAGATGAGAGAGAAGAAACAAACACACACTTTGTGTGTGTGAAAAAATGACGCATTAAATGAGAGATAAGAGTAAAAAAAAGTATTTAAATAGTACTAAAATACCCTTGTAGTGTAAATATTAACTCTAATCTAAGCCATTAGATCAAAATGAATGAAAGGTGGGGATTGATCCCTTGGTATGTAAAGAATGTTTAGTCCTCAAATGATCTTTGTTCTTAAAATATAAGAAATAATATTTTTTTTTTTTGAAAACGAAAGTCCCCACTTGGGGTTGGGTTTTGTTTTATTATATAAAAAACTAGTTATAATGCCCGCGCACGCGCGGGGTTTTTTCTAATTTTTTTTTTATAATTTATTATTTTTAATTTTGGGTTTTAAATATTTTTTTGCTGACCTATTTAGTGGCTATATATAGGGTTATATTTTCAATAAGTTTTTTCACGAAACTTTATAAACTAAGTTATACGATTAAGATAGCTCGAGTATTTGTTGTTAGAATTCTCGTAAACTTACGATTTTTTTTGTCCAAGAATATGTGTAAAAGTTTTTAAAGAACAGACTGTTATTAAAATAAACCAAAATTATGAACCTGCAATCATAAAAGAAATAGTTTTATAAAACTATTGGGGTGACATTATCTTAAAATGATAATAGGTGTTCAATAAAATTTGGAGCACCATTTGTGACAACTGGCAAATTAGGGAGTCATTTTGAAAACCCGCATTACTTTAAAATTTATAATTTTTGGAATATTGGAAAAGTTTATTTGTGATGAGATTTTGTAAACGTTGGAATGTGATTTTTAACCGTACGTTATTTATGGAAGATGATTATTAATTAATGGTTTGGTTTGGTTCATTCGTGATGATTTATTTTTGAGATAATTATTTGGCACTACATTGACTCCGGCACTAGGATAACCTAACAATTTTATATATTTTAAATGTTGGTTTGGATATTTATATTTTTGGATCGTGAGATTTTTGAAATTTTGGAATGAGCTCGGTTCGAGAGAGAGTCGTTTTACTTTAAATGAGATTCGGGTTGGTCCGCGTTATTTACCTCGGGTTACCTCACCCACACTTCTAATATCATTTTTATTATTATTATTATTATTATTATTTCTTTGTTTGTGGGTTTATCACCCCCACGCACCACACAAACACACCAACACCCTCACCATTTTCACTTCTCTCTCTCTTTCTTGAAATACAACACCACCGCCACCCTACAACCCCCATTAACGCCGCCACCGCCACCCCTAAACAAAATAACACCACCATCTTAACCACCTCATCCCGATCTATCTTTTGGTACAACTCACGCGCGATTTGGACCACTTTAACACCTCGAAATCACCACCACCGCCACCTATACACCATCTTTTTCATCTTTTCTTGTTGGGTTTTTGAAGAAACATATTTTTGGAGCCGTTTGAAGGTGAGTGACCACGAGTTTCAACTCGTGTGCCTCGATTTGTACCCAAACCGTGGGTACACGAAATTTTTCTTGTTGGGTTTTGATTAAAACAAGTGGGAAATGATGTTTTGGTAATAAAAATGAAGTTTGGTATCTTGGGTTTCGATTTGACTCGGGTTGGTGCTCGACTTATGATGTTTGGGTCGCATTTGGTATTGGGTTGAGCTCGTTGGAGCTTGAACGAGACCCATGGTCTCGGTGTGATTATGGTTTTGACTCGTTTGGGAGTCTAAGAGGACCCTTGGTCCGAATGGTTTGATTCTTGGTTGATTTGGTTAACCAAATTGATGTTGTGGTTGTCTTGGTGTGCCGCGACCCAAGAGGGTCCGTTTGGCAGTTTTAGTGCTCTCGTATGAGACTATGTTGTAACACCCCCAAAATACCGCAGCGGAAGACTGTGTCACTGAGGGTGCTACTTCATAATACAAAGTACAAGTTATAGAAAATGAACTCTAAAAGAGACGTTTTGAAAAGCTACCATTCGATTAATGAATTCAAAGTTACAAACATGAGATTCCAAAGTATGATACATAAATCTATACAAAGTTTTGAATGGTAAATGATAAAAGCGTAAGTCTTCAGAATATGCAGCTTGACTCTAAGTTCCACGCACTAGCTATCGCCTTACTAACCTGAGGTAAACATGCTAAAGTGTCAACACAATGGTTGGTGAGTTCATAGAGTTTGTCTTAAAACAGTTGAAAAGCCTTTAAAGAATATTCGCACAACAAAGGCATCGTGAATCCACTCAGTTGCGGGTCCCGCCATAAGAGACTTGCAACCTGTGTGTTCACAACCTACTGCTAATATATAGTTTCTCAGGATTATATTCACCCATGGTCACGTCATTTTGGACCCATAGGCGGGGAACCACCATCCCAAATAGTACATGTCACCCAACGTCTCGAATCTTGGACTTGGGTGGGGGGTGTAGGCCCATACTAGTACTATTAATACCTCTCCTTTGACAGCATAGAGTATTGTGTATGTACGTAAATACAAATCTTGTATTTAAATTAAGCAAGTATAGTGTAACAAGTATGTATAACGCAATCAAGTATAATTATCATGTATAACGCATTCAAGTATAATGCCAATCAAGTATAACACAATCAAGTATAAATGTTTTGAGTATTTGTACAAGTAAGCAAGTAGTTGTGCATGTATCCCCCCCAAAGAGTTAAAACAAGTATGAAAAAGTAGGGGCTATGACTCACCTTAAGCTTATGTAATGAGAAATGAAAGTGGTAGTCGAATCGCGAAAGTCTCTAAGAGCAGCCTATAATAGAACGTTGCGACTTAGGTTTGGAGTAACGTCTAAGGATATGAAGAATTGCCTATATATGTCTTGCATATAGTTCATGATGTAGTACTTAGTATATAGTGTAAGTCTTTGAATATAAATCGTTTATGAAACATGTATAGGTTGTATATCTCTTACTACCGTTCGGGCCGACATAATTCAGAAGTCATGGAGTAAACGTTCGAGGAGCCAGGACACTTTAATTCGTAAATCCACAACTCATCTCGACGGCTTACTTAATGAACTCCTCACATGAGGCTCCCTACTATTGTAGTATTTGATAACATATATATAAGTTTTTGATTCGAAATGTTACATGGTCTTTAGCCGTGGCCTTGCCGTGACCTTGGTCATTGTTACCATGGTCTTGAGACTCAACCTTGGCTTTAACCATGGTTGTGGTCTTGGCTTTAGGTCATTAGACCTCTTGGTCTCATCTAATTATAACCATTATATAGTTACTTTGGTCTAAAAATGGGCTGTTAAGAATTTGAAGAAATTATCACTCGAAAAGCGTTTTCAGGGCTCGAGCTTCTTTGTTCCTGAACGAAAACGTCGTTCCGGACAACTTTCGTGTTTTAACTTTTTGATGAATCGGACCAGAAGAGTGACTTTCAAAATGGCAGAATGCAAAACAGTTTGTATAGGCAGTTTTGCCGTTTTGGTTTCGCTAGCTTCAAATGGTCATAACTTTTGACTCGTGTACTCGTTTTAGGTGATTCAAATTGCTATGTTTTCCTTTTTAAGTCATCTATAACAGTAAGTAAGTGTTTCATATCATGGTTACTTTATTTTGGTCGTGGTTCTCCATAAAAATCACTAGTTTGCTTGTTTACTTGTCATAAGTTAACATATGTATACCAATACTTGTTTTATCCATTTTTAAACATCATGAACACAATAACAAGAACATATATAGCATGAAAGGAACACAAAGAGCATGAAAATGATAATTAAGCAAGGAGTATGTTAGGGTTTCTTACAACTTTTGGCTTTCACTTAAGAAAGGAAGTCAAGTATGGAACTAGGACACTAAACCTAAGCTTGTAAACCCTTCACCATAACTCTTGTAACCCTTGCTAGCCTTGATATAACCCTTGTGAAAACCCATTAACTTCAGCCCTAGTACCCTTATGTAGCTCTTAATTTAACCATGGAATCACCAAACAAACTCTTGATTCATGTAGAGACTAACTAGGCCTTCAACTTTGGTATGTAACTTGAAGATTGAAATCAAAATAAGAGTGTTTGTGTTTGTTTTGTGTTGTGAACGACTTCAAGAGGGGTAGGAGGGTTATATAGGGCCTTGAGGAGGTGCTAGGAAGGTGTTAGGAAGTTGCCTAAACTTGGAGGCCAAGATGTACACTTGTAATGATCTAATGAACCCTTGGTGACCAAGTTTGCTTAATATACAAGTATCCTAAAGTCCAAGGCTTATCACCAAGCCACCAAGGCTTGGTGAATCATCATATACACGTTTATATGATGGGAGGAGTGACTAGGTACTTAAACTTGGTATTATCTAGCTTACGGAGTGAGTTTTGGTCCCGGTAATCGCTAACGGTAAGTTATTAAGTCATGAAACTTAAAATCGGGTATCCTAAAAATATGAAACTTATAAATATGCTAGAACTTATCAATATACTCCATAATAAAATATAAAATGAGTGGTAGGTTCTATCGGGTGCTAAAACCCTGCTAAAAATTGGAAACACGGGTCTAAAACGCGTAATTCGCGTAAAACGCTGAACTGAAAAACGTAAAATTCCAAAACTTTTGGAATTGTCCTAAAATGAGAGAAAATCATATTTCTATTGTTTATAATGTTTTATGGACATATCGGGATGCTGGAATGACGTTTAAACCTAAAAGTAAATCTCGGACACGGCTTCGTGATTTTTGCAGAAATGATCCGACGAGTGTCAAATTCTCGGATTATCATTAAAATAGTTTAACTTACGAGAATATGAAATAAAATTTTTTGATGTGAATAGTAAAAGTGTTAACCTGAAAATGCGAATTGTTACATATGTCGTGGCCTGGTGGCCTTGGTATTGAGTCCTTGTGACTCGTGGTTCTAGCCGAGACCCAAGTGGGTCATTTGGCTTGGGTTTGGCGTGGTAAACCAAATCATATTATATGTATTTTGATTGTTTCTTGTTGTTTGTATATTGTTGTTGTGACTTGTTTTTGGCTGAACACTTTGGTTGGGTCGAGGCCCTTGCGGTCTCGACAATGGAATTATTGTGATGATTGTGGAGTTGTTGACGAAGTGTATTTGGGAACCGATTGTGAGATGGTTATTTAGATTGACGGAGATAGGTTAGTCGGGTGCCGTAGTCGGACCCTATTGTTGTAGCACGTGGATTGGGATTGATTTTGGACGGAGTTTGATTATCTATTATGACTTGGTTGTTTTATTTTGGACTTGGACTATGAGCCGAGAGTGATGACTCGGACATGTGACCAAATTCTTATGACTTGATAAATATTCAAAAATCAAACATTAATAATAATACTCGTAATAATATTATTGATAATATAATCGTTTATATACGTATATAGACGTGATAAACGTATGTATATATATATAAATGCGTATATTAATAATAAAACGATCACGAGTAAACGTTATAATAATATAACGACAAGTATTGTACTATGCGAATAGTGCAATAAATGTCGGGAGTATTATTATAAATAAATAACTAGAAATAATGATGAGAACTAATACGTCGGGTAATTAATAAATAAAACATGATTTTTATAAATTTGGAAAAACTTATCGAGTGATACGAGTTGTGGTTACTTAAGTCCAAGTGGACTTTATTATGTGACTTTTGTGTTGTCACGGATATATGACGATTAATATATCCATTTTCTATAACTACGTAACTTATTTAATCGACGGGTTAAATCGAGTTTATTTAGCTATATAAAATGAGTATATTAATGGGCATCGTATCCTACGACTCCCATAGGTTATGGTACATGTATTAGGATAATAAATTACTAAATATCTCGTGGAGTTGGCTAAATTGACGAATTTGGCAAATTTGACGATATATACAGGGAATTTATTGGACTACGATATTTACCATATAGTATTTTATGTGCTATGTGATTTAGGTTGGGTATAATCTTGGAACGATATATTACGTAAATAAATATGGGGGGTTATCAAATCGACGGATTTGATAAACTTCGATGATTTATTTAAATAATATATTGGGCTAATATTAGACCTATAGATGGTTTATTATTTCTTTCGTTGTGGCTTCTTGGTTTGAGTTGTGTCGACCCTCCACCCATATGGATACCAAACGCCAAACTTCAAATTAATATGAAGATAATTCGAGAAATGGATATTTTTGGAAAGTTAAATGGAATACGTTCGGGATTGGGAATATTTGATTTTGAGGAAATGATTTCTGAATGGGTTTGATATTGTTAGGAAGTGCCGAGTCTGTTGTTGCCGTTACTTGAGTTTGATTACGTCTTTCATCTATCGATTTCTTTTGTGGATTGCTGGACTTGAGGTGAGTCATAGCCCCACTTTTACTCTTGAACTTTGTTTTCAATACTTGGGGTGAGAAACGTGCAAATTGTTTTATGTGGACTATTATCGCTTTGTTTATTTTAAAACTTGCTATGCTTATAGAACTAGGTAGGATTTAGAGCGAGGCCTAGTCCCGAACTAGGTAAGCTATTGGATTGATTATAGAGCTAGGCCTAGACATGAGCTAGGTAAGCTATTGATTGGATTGATTTGAGCTATAGCGTGCACCTATAGGGTTGGTTAGATTTGGTTGGATTATTTGGTTGGATTATTTTGGTTGGATGATTGAGGCCTAGTCTAGCTAGCAAGCGTTTTGCGTATATGTCAACTTGATTTAGTTATGAATCTAAACCTATGATCTCACCAGCGAAAGCTATGATCTCACCAGCGAAAGCTGACTTTTAGCGCGTTTTCTCAGGTAATTAAGTGATGCCCTTGGATGCTTGGATTGGAGGTTTGGCTATGGCACCTGGTTTATGGATCTATTTTCTAAAACTCTGATAAACAATTGTGGACCTATATTTATTTCTTTTGGGCCTGACTTTGATTGATTTTGGGATAAATGTAAACTTTAAAACCCCGCGTGGTTGTACTTTTTTCTTATGTTTACTTTATCTCGTTCTTTTATGTCTTGTGTTGGATACCAATCCCCGTAGCACCCCGAAAGCTTGTTGAGTCTTCCGCTGTACCAAATTTTGGGGGTGTTACACCATTCATGCTAACCTTCACATAAACGCAACCCGGAACTTAGGATCTGCTTTTTCTATGTTCTCTATTTGGCTAACAACCATGGTGTTCTTATGAAAAGATCGAATTGGTAATATAACTATTACAATGATATTATCTCAGCTCAGATGTAGTTGTGATGTTAAATAAATCGCCTTGATCTTTATACTTAATAAGCACACCCTCTAAGGTTGAAAACCAATCCCAAACTATGTCCCTATCCAAACCAATACTACAATTGATAGATATCTGGGCGAATTTATTAATACACATACATATTGAAGGCAGAATTTATTACGGAGTAATAGCTAATAGGTGGTACTGAAATTGCTTCTTTTAAGAAACTTAGTATTAAAAAAAAATAAGTAGACAAACAATTCTTTTAAGAAACTTAGTATTAAAAAAAATGAGTAGATAAACAATTTTAGCATGCAATCCCAAACACCCTCTTAAGTGAGAATTTACTAATTTTCTCAAACCGGATGTTTTTTTTTTTTTTTTTTTTTTTTTTTGAACGGCAATTTGTGGCTATATGGCCGCTAGCCCAGAAGGCGTAGCGAACCCACACAACCAGGTTGGGTCCAGCCCATAAGGCAATGGCACCCTTCCCTTTACACACGCGAGAGGAAACCCCTATCGCCCTAGACAAGACTCGAACTTGAGACCTTTCCTAGGAGGGTAAAACCTCCCCCCAAATTGGGTGGCCATCTGAGCTAGGCTCATTTGGTTAAACCGAATGTTTCTTAACCACGGGCAAATCTTGAATCCCCACAATGACGAATCCATTTATTTAAATAATAGGGGTCCAAATAAGTAAAGATGTAAAAATGGGCAATTCCTATAATCTTGAAGGTCAAATAGGCTTGGGTCAAATTAAGCATTTTTGTATGGGTTGAGAACATTTTTGTTAAAATTTTCAACTTTTTGTTAGTGTGACCTGTAAAAGAAAACAGTATGTGCTCAAATATTCAAGATTTCAATAGCTGCCAATCATTATTTATTATTTCATCAAAGTATAATTAACCCAAGTTTGTACAGAAAAATATTTACATCTAACAGGTGGTTCATCCTGTGGTTTCATAGCTAGGAAAAGTAGAAATGTATGTACCAAAAAGATAATGCAAAGTTAAATGCTTCAATACCAAAAACACTCATAATGTATGAGTAACATATTAGAAATTTTGAAATAAGCACATACCATGTTATTTAAGTAGTCCGTGAGCAACAAAGCAACTTTGTCAATACTCAATACAAAAACCCATATTAAAATTACATGTTTGACCCAAACCCATATGAATCATTTTGCTAGCTTTAGCATGTGAAGCATACGGGGTTCTTACTATAAACACGATTAATAATCATATTGCAAGTGTATTTGTTCTGTGCTAACTTATAGGTTTTATTATTTATATATTCAGTTCGTCATAAATATTTATGCAATATATATCTGAAGAGGCAAATGATCATGTGCATATTGTTATAGATTTCATGTAACCCACACACTCAATCGAGCTTTCATTGATGATCTCATAATATGAATGTAATTTATTTCACAACACCTAAATATGTTTAAACAAAATAAAGATCTATACGTTGCATTCATGTAAACATAAAAATTTTGTTCAACCAACTAAATTAAGATTTGAACGCAAGGCACACCTGAGCCATTGTATGTGTGACATTGTAATCATTATTTCTCCTTGACAAAGAAACCTATAAACAACACATTTATACTGTTGATACTGTTGGGAACGTAGTTTTACTATTTATCAAGTCTCGGCCATTTACTTGTAATAGGTTGCTAAGGCTTGTATGTTTATTTAATCTTAAGGCTTATGTAGCAAGCCCATGGGCCTTAAGCCCATTTCTATTTATTAGATAGGGAGGAAGGGAGTGTTGCCCTACTCCTTCCCTATATATACTATGTAACCTCTCCTTTGAGAGGGGTTGGTTCTCTTGGTAATTTCATTTTCTTTCATTCCATTCTTAAGAGTTCCTTCCACTCTCTCTCTCTCTCCTCTCTTTCTCTCTCTAGATCTATTAGTGATTATGTTATAAAATCATGACTTAACAAGTGGTATCATTCGCCAAGGGATAATATAGGTTGATTTAGGTTTGATTTGGTAGAAAAACTAGTTTTTTAAAAAGTAATTTTTGTGATTTTTCGTTACTGTTCATCGCCTAAATTTTTTGACTTATCGAGTTTGGGTTAAAAAGCTTAGCGAGTTTATGTATTCTATTCTATCGAGTTAGAGTAAAGTCTTATCGAGTTAGGATTTGTCTTACCGAGTTTGGATACTAGCAAGTTAGAGTAGTCTATCGAGTTAGGATTTTTTTGTGATTCTATCGAGTTAGGATATAGGACATACCGAGTTTGGGACAATAAACTATCGAGTTAGGAATCTAAAACTATCGAGTTAGGATTTTAAGTCTTACCGAGTTAGGAATCTATAACTATCGAGTTTGGAAATTTAAGTTCTATCGAGTTAGGATTGATAAGTTTTTTCTTGACTTATCGAGGTACAGATTTTTGGCGAGTTAGCCTTCTTTTCCTAATCGTTTATCGAGTTAGGCTTGTTGTGACTTATACTAAGGGGAAACTCTGCCCAACTCAAGTCTCTCTACCGAGTTAGGAACTCCATGATCTTACCGAGTTTGGTAACTTACTAGAACTTATCGAGTTTGGAACCTTAATAGGACTTATCGAGTTTGGCAACTAAACAGAACATATCGAGTTTGTGCTATTTCAGGACTTATCGAGTTTGAAACTTAAATTGAACATACCGAGTTTGATACAACATCTAAACATACCGAGTTTGAAATCAATTTTTTTTTTTTCAAATCAACTTAAAATTATAACAACCTTATTTATCTTTATCGATCCAAGTTTTAACATAATCACTTACCTAAGTTTTTCCTTCTTATCTTTCTCTTCTTGATTTCAAAAAAAAAAAAAAAAAAAAAAAAAAAAAAAAAAAAAAAAAGAAAAAAAAAAAAAAATTCAAACAATTTTTGGCGGGAAAATCTGAATAAAATTTACTTTTTACAGGAGACTAAACGTTCGATTTTTACGCGAAATTTAAATTTTGGTATAACGTTGAAAATTTTGGCCCAAAATTCAAATTTTTAGGCCAAAATTCAAATTTTTTTCGGTGAAATTTGGCGGCAAAATTTTTGAAACTCAAATTTTTCTTGCAACCTTATAATTGCATTTCATAGTGATTTTCAAATTTTGGGAAAAAAAATTTTTCAAATAATTTTTGGAGGGAAAATCTGAATTCACTATTTCGACCTTGCGTGTGACATTTTGCTTGATTCTTTCGATTACCTCGCAACAATCAAGGGGGAGAGCAATGTCATCTACAACGTCTCAATCACCTTCTTCCAACTACCTTCCTCACCAATATTCTCATCAGCAACGGTATCGTCAACAACAAAGTCATAGCTCCCTCATTCGCCATGTTCTGCTCTTTGGCAATGAATCAAGGCCTCCGATGTTGCTACCAGGAACGTATACTGTTTGGAAACGAAGATTTCTACAATGGCTCACAGATCGTCCTGCTGCAGATCTCATGCTTAAATCCATTCAAGATGGTCCATACAAAATGATATCTCTTGCTGACTCAACAGGGATTATCAGACTACAAACTGATGAAGATTTGAATGCTACTGAACTTGCTCAGTACGATGCTGACCATCAGGCTGAATGGTTCATGACATTAGCCCTTCCCAATTCAATTTACATGAATATGGACTTTCAAGCCAGTGCTTATGAAATGCGGAAATATCTTGAAGCTATGCATCGTACAGAAGAACTTCATCACATCAGAATGAAGCAAATTCTTGAATCCTGTTTAAGCATGAATCCTCTGAAGACCATTCTCCCTGCTCCACCATCTCCAGCTGTTGACCATGGATCCTTAATTTACACTCCAAATGGTCTCTTCTTCAATCCTCCGAATGCACCTGAGCCTTTCTTCATTCCACAGTACCATCCTGCAACACTACATAATAATGTGCAATCTCTTCTGCAAAATCTAGTGAAGCTTAGTCAAGTATCTTCTAAGAAAGGCAATGGCGATATAACTTCAACTTCTGAATGCTTAAACACAATGAAAGATACTGATGATGAAGAAGATCTTATCGAACCAAGCATGGCATTCTTGGCATATACAGAAAATATTGCAGATGAGGAAGCTCAGGATTATGATTCAACTCCAGTCTTTGACGATAATGTTGAATACAATGCCACACTTAGTCAAATGGAAGTTGAAGGGAGTAATCTCAATGAGGTTTTGCAAAGTGTCATGGGAGATATTACATCTGATGATGAATATGCTGATTTGGAATCTAATACTGCAAATTTGGAAATCGATACTGCAGATGTGATGTTAATGGCAAACATGCAGGAATTTCACATGATTAATACTGGCTCAGAGTATGAGTCTGATAATTCTGTAGATCCAGTTGTGAGATTAAACAAAGAGAAAATGTATCAATCAAGGTCTCAAATGCATGAACTAAGTCACAGCAGAACCATCTCAGGGTTCTTACAAACTATGTGTCAGAATTTATCTAAAATCCAAAATCATCGAAATCAATCTCTCACGCTATGTGAAAGAGTTGGGATACAAGGAAGTAATACTCAAAGGTTGGTTGGGAATGGTGAGAATACTGCAGATGTAGTTAATGTAGGCAATGAGGTTAAAATATTGGAAGATAATTCGGGTGTCATGGATGATACTGAACCAGTATACGACACAAATGCTTCTGATGACTCTAAAGATCCATTTGAGAGAAAGATGACTGAAGCTAAGAAAAGAGCCATCAATTCTACAGAAAATTGCTTAGCTGATTTTGAATCAGTTAAGACTCAATGCAAGATTCTCTCAGATGCATGGTTTCCTACGGGGGGTACCTTTAATGCATTCTTCGGAACTGGAATGGATCGTCTAACCTTCCAAAGGAAACTCCGAGAAAACATTGTTCAAATTGAAAAACAAATTGAACAGGGAAGCGATTGCATGGCAGGATTTAGAGCGCTCAAGGCTCAGTTCAAAGTGTTCATGGCATTGCATTTTAAAGCTCTCATACACTATAAATATGAAAGCAATGTATGGAGAGAGAATATTACAAGTATGGAGGTTGAAGATTTTAGAGATCAACTTGTTTCACGCCTAAACCGCTTAGAATTTATGCTTAATGAAAGATCACTTCATCTGAGTGCTATCAAAGAACAGAAGTTGCAGATTCAAGAAGAGCAAGTTCATAAAGATGATTCATTGAAAGCTAATGTGGTTGTCATGGAAAGCAAAGGGACAGAATCAGAAGTGCAGGATGACAACAGCAGATTGGGGAATGATAAAGATGCAGATTGTGCAGAGATCATACCCTTCTATGACTCAGAGCCCAACCTTGACAAAGGACATATGGATGAGGAAGATTTCATACCCATCTATGACAAAGAACCGAACTTTGACAAAGAGCAAATGGTTGAGGTACAATCTACTGTTGATCATATTATGCCTGCATATGAGAAACAACAATCTGAGCAACCTAACTTCAGTAATGAAGGAGAGGTTGACCAGGATGTTGTTCAATGTCTAGTAATACATTCTGAGTCTGAGTCCTTACCTGATAATCCAATTACTGAAACATCATACCAAACTCTTGAGTCTGAAAACCTTCTTCTCAAAAAGACCATTACCCAGTGTCATAAAGATTTTTCAAAACTAGAGGCACATTGCATCTCACTTGAACTTCAAATGTAAAACGAATCTATAAATTCGGGCAACAATGGTCAATTTTTGAATGAACAAAGAAAACGTGTGGATACATTAGTTAAAGAAAATGAGCTTTTAAAAGGTCAAATTCAAGAAAAGGTGTTTGCACATGCTGCATTACAAAACAAATTAAGAAGACTGACTGGCCAGAGTGTGGATACTAAGTTTGCAAAACCGTCAATCTTGGGGAAACTGCCTTCTCAAACAAACAGAAAACAATCAGTGGTTAGACAACCAACTGCATTTAAATCTGAACGACCTAAATTTTCAAAACCTCGGTTTGCCTCCCAAGTTGTTGAGAAAAACAATTTGACAAAACCAGTCAGTCCACATTCTTGGCCTAAGGAAAATGCATCTGTGTCTGCTAAATCTCAACACGTGATTATACCTGGCTCTTCTAGGATTAGTTCGAAAACAGTGTCTAAAACGAGCATTAAAAGTAAAGAGTTTTATGGCAAATATGACATGTACAAGAACTATGATCTAGAAAAGGCTAGGAAAAAGGCGCTACTTCAAAAGGATGGAATTCTAGGTTCAAAACCTCATGTGGAGCGTTCCAATGTAGTGCAAAACACTGCTAGTAGTAGCAAACCAAAACCCAGGAGTTCTCAACAAACTAATAGGAATTGGCTAGCATCTAAGAGTAGTTGCGTAAATAATCATGTTGTTTGTGCTTTAAAATATCTTCAAAAGGGAAATTCACTTGAAAAGGCTCAATCGACTAAGACAAACAAACCCGTTGAACCAAAAGTCATAAGTCAGAAACCTAAGAAGTGGATCAACATAGGACGTAGGTTTTCTCAACGAAGTGATGCTCCCACATTTCATACAACTGCATCTAAAAGGAAAACATCTCCTAGATCTAACACTAGGTGGGTACCCACGGGTAGAATTTTCAAATCAATTGGTCTTAGGTGGATTCCTACAGGAAAGATTTTAGACATTTGCACCAAAACTAATGTGATCTCCACAACTTCTACCTCTGAGACTAGAATGAAAACCGTCGAAATTGTGTTTTCGAGTGTCAAGAAGATAATTGACACTACATCTTTATGCTTCTAACATTCGGAACCCAATTACACTTGGGGATCCATGTTCTCTGTTTTGTCTCTTCTTTCTTTCTTTGCAGATTCTTCAACACAATGGCTTCGGAATAATTCAGTTTCGGACCCGCACTTCAATTATGGCTTCTGAGCACAACAGCTTAGGACCCGCATCCAACCATTTAAAAGCACATCAACAATGGCTTCTAAGCACAACAGCTTAGGACCCGCATCCAACCGTCTAAACTTTCCGGAATCTTCGGCTGAACCATTGTCTCTCTATCGTAAAGAAGTGGAAACATTGTTTGCTCCATTGTTTGAGGATACGATTGAAAACCGTCTTTCTGAGGTCTCACCAATTTCCGCTGCACATCTTGATCACAATCAAGTACCTGATTCACCTCAGAAACAACAACAACTGTTGGGAGAGACGGTCCTCCAATTGCATCTCCAACAACCACAGAACAAACCGGGTCCAACTCACGACAATCAGCTGAAGACTCCATACCTAAATCAGTTCCACAAACCGCAGAGCATGACCCAGAGGCGTTCTTTAATCCGTTTGCACTGGCTCAACTCATTCCTGACATTACTGAGTCGTCTACACGCTATTTGGATCCTGCTCACATTCGAGATAATTACCTCCATCAAGGTTTGTTGATTTAGTTCACCATATTGGTTTGTGGTGTTTGCCTCCAGGTGATTTGCACAATTTTCTTTAAAACTAAGTGAGTCAAACATCTAACTCTTTTCTTTAAATATTAGAAAAAAAAAAAAAAAATCTTCTTTCTCTGTGTACAAACTTCGTAACTTCAAAACTATGTTCCTTCATTAAAACAAATTTTGCTTTACTCTGTCAAAATGGAACTTGTTTTGAGGGGGAGAAAACTTTTCACATTATCATGAAGTTTGCACACCTCATCATACTTCTTCAAGGATAAAATGTTTCTTCATCATTCGGATTAAAATGTAATTTTCTAAAACTTCTATGATCTCTCGAATTAAAATGTACAAAAAGGTTTCACAAAATATATGCTAATTCGAGGGGGAGAAAAGAAATTTTTTTTCGGCAAGGATTCCAAGTTAACCAGGTTTAGACTTCAAATGGAAAAGTTATTAACCTTTAATGAGTAAAGATTCACAAATGTCTTAAACTTAGGTAAAAGGATCTTGCATGGAAAATAAAACGGGCTCTAATAAAAGTTTCTTAAATATTCTCAAAAGTATCACACATAATCGATAAACCTCATCGATTCAGACTAACGATTTTTTTTTCTTCAAATGTTCCCGATTGTGAGTTTCTAATTTCTTCATGGTTGTTGTCTAATCATTCCCTAAATGTTTCAAGTGTTTTCAACGGTCAAAAAGGCATAATCAGAAACTAGGGTTATCAATCAGGGCTTTCATTTTTTATGTGTTTAGTCTAATTAACTAGTTTATATAGCTTTAAAGAACGCTAAAGAATGCTCGATTGGTGTAGTTGCTCGATTAGGAACATCGTAGGTTTAGAATCATGTGGTTTAGGGTTTACGATGTCGATGTCTTTGCTGCTATTACTAGGACGTTTGTTTGTTTAATATTCAGGCATTATGATGCTAACTAGTGTGCATAGACTCAAATCATAACCCCAAACCATTATCATAATTGGAAAATCTCGAGTGTTAGGATGAGTTAATCTGTGATCTTGTGTGTTAATTAGAGAATTCTGAGCATTTTGGTAGATTTAGAATGAGTTTTTGATTCATCCGCATACTTGCTTATGCCTGATGCATTTTCTCTGTGTGCAACTACATGTCTTCCCATTGATAGTCAAAATTTCAACATTCGACAAAATGTTTCTTATGGAACATATTTTGAGGTCAAAGGACAAAATGTGTTTAAAGGCTAAACTAGTAAATGGATTCAAAATGGTGAGAAACAAATTTTTCCAAACTCTACACTTTCGTTTTACACCAGTAAAGCAAGTGTGGAGACCAAAGCAAAGTTGTTCAAAACCTTTCAAATTTTCAAAATCTGGAATGCTTTGGCTTCAATAAAAGAATGTCTCTGATCTGAACATCCCAAATACCGGAAGTTTTCCATTCATCACAAAAACAAATCTTAAAAAAAAAAAAAGAACCCATGAGGTTCAACTTTAGATGGAAATCTTTTTCTGATTTTAAAACTCAAAAGCGAGACTCCGGGTCTCAAACAACTTTCAACAGTAAAAGAGTTTTGAATTTCAAACATTCTTTTTCAATAAAAGGAAAGTGCCTTGCTAAACCATTTCTTAAAAACAAACGTGCACTTATCCTAAAAACAAGAAGCGAGTTCTCACACGAAGTTTATTATAAACTTCTTAATCTTGAGCAAAATTTATTCAATATTTTTCAAAAGGTTTTTACAAAACTTTTCAAAATTTTGCTCAAGATTTTTCAAATCTTTACTCCCCAATTCGATACACAGTTTAAAAAATGTCAAAACACATGCTCGTTTTGAGGGGGAGTATTTTGAAATCAAAATGCTTTGTCAAAATCATGTTTTATGGTTTGTGCACACATAACAGTGTACAACCCGTGCTTGCAATTAAAGGACCCAGAGGTACGCTTCTGTGCCTCAGTCCTTATATAAGGAGCGAAGGCTTCTTACTTTTGAGTAGAATTAATCAAACATTTTCTGATTTTCATAATTTTGCTCAAAAGACAAGTATTTCACCTCAATGAGTATTCACTTGTTGAGGGGGAGCACTTGAAAACTCATCGTTCTCAAAACCAAAAGTTCTTGTTGATTTCTCCCCATAAGACTCAAAAAGCATATTTTAATCAAATGTTTCTCAAAAACAACATCTTATATGCTATTTTTGAGGGGGAGAAAAGTGAAAGTGATTAAAATATGAAAGTTAAATGTTGCTTAAAAGTCAAATCTCATGCGAGCTAGACTCAGATTCACCCAGGAATTGACGAAACATAAAAGTTAGTAAATTTGAAAAGACTTTTCCTCGACGGGTAATAACATCAAGTTAGTTACTAGAGCTAGTTGTCACCTAAAAGCTGACAATGGAACTCTTTAACTAGCCACGTAAGCGTGTCTCGAAAAGGATTTGTCTTAGTAGAAATGTACCGTTTCGAGAAACTTTCTGTGGACTTGACCAGGCCGGGTAATAACTTCAAGCTAGTCTAACTAGTGATGTAAGCGTGTCTCAAATCGGTCTTGTTCACTGAAAGTGGATCAATTCAAAAAGTGCTCGCTCCTCCCGCATGTGCAAATTTATTAAATACATATGAGCACATGTGAAGGGGGAGCCCTTCATAAGAAAAACATAAAACTCTCAAAGTGTTAAACAAAATGTTTGATAAACACAGACACTTTGAGAGATTTTCAAAGGTTTCAATGGCAATTATAGGATAGTCATGGAGTTATAAGGTGACTAAGGTTAGGAAATAACCGTCCTATGATCCGCCTAAGCCGGAGGGATCTACCCAAGGACATCACCAATAGTTAGAACTAGAAGTCCTTAGGTATGATACGAAAAAAGGAGTAAAGAATGAAAGGAGAAAGAAGGGGTTGAAGAATTAAAAAGAAAAGTAAAGAAAAGGGTGAAAAGAAATAGCCCTCCATATGTTCAACCTTAGGGCATACACCGGGTTCAATTCATACGCTACTGGTTGTTGCAAAGACAACACCGGTATTGAAGATTAAGTCGTCATGGACCCAGTGACGCAATGCACTAAACCTTCTTAACCACTCAAGTTCTCTTAAAAGAGCTTGTTTCATCCTCACGGGGAACCAGTGTAATCTATCGACTTATCTCTTAGAGATAGTTGATATTGAAGCAGGAGACCCCTCCCTAGTCTCCGTATAGGAAACCTAAGTGAGCACTTATCGAGTCTAGAGCCATGAGATACATCAAAGATCTCTTAGGAACACTTAGTATTTTCTACAACTGGTGTTCTACATCAATGGGCACCAGCTGTAAATTATCGAGTCCTTCACAGATCTTAGCAATCTGCCAAGAACGTTTATGAGAGAATTACATATGTATTTCTCAATGATTGAACGAAAATTTCTGCCAGGGTCTACATCAAACAGCCCTGACAGCAGGTCACTTTGGTAACCCCACAAGGGTTACGCTTAGTGTTCGCGGTGATTATTTAGCGGTCTACAGTCGTGGAGTGATCCCCAGCGACTCACCCAGTCATTGAGCTACTTAGTAGGTCTCGTAAGCTCCTTCGGGGGTATCTGACATGGGAACGGCCTTGATAAGGGTTAGAAGGAGTCTTCACACTATGCTATTGACGATCTCTAATTCCATATCTGTAAGTACTGGATGTTTTATTGCTAATTGTTTATCTGCAGGTACATCTCCTCCATGATGGTAGATTCCAGCATGCTCATACATACACCTTGAAGTCAACAAAAGCTCCCTCAAAGATCTAAGCAACACAATGTTCAAAATTAGATTCTACGCCAAAAAGAAGAATCTACAAAGTTTAAGGACTAAAGATCTATGTGAATGAAAGGGAACTACGTGCATGTGAATGTCTAAGTTCAAAGGTGTATGAGCATGTTGGAATGGACGACGACCACCACAGACGCAGAAGTGACGCATGGCATATAACTTCATAAGATGATCACTACCACATCTATTACGAACAATGAACAATGAAGCAAAAGAACACCCACTCTCTTTTGAAGACGTCTTAAGTTATACGAGTCAAAAGTCAAAGACAAAGAAGAAGACGTCAAGCAACAGTGATGACCGACCCTTAGGGGGAGATTGTTGGGAACGTACTTTTACATTTATTCAAGTCTCGGTCATTACATTTTGTAATAAGATGATCACAACTACATCAACTAAGAACAAAGAACGATGAATGATTTAGAAGACGTCTAAAGCATTGAAAGTCAAAGATTAAGACGAAGACGTCAAGCAACCTTGACGACCGACCCTTAGGGGGAGATTGTTGGGAACGTAGTTTTACTATTTATCAAGTCTCGGTCATTTACTTGTAATAGGTTGCTAAGGCTTGTATGTTTATTTAATCTTAAGGCTTATGTAGCAAGCCCATGGGCCTTAAGCCCATTTCTATTTATTAGATAGGGAGGAAGGGAGTGTTGCCCTACTCCTTCCCTATATATACTATGTAACCTCTCCTTTGAGAGGGGTTGGTTCTCTTGGTAATTTCATTTTCTTTCATTCCATTCTTAAGAGTTCCTTCCACTCTCTCTCTCTTTCCTCTCTTTCTCTCTCTAGATCTATTAGTGATTATGTTATAAAATCATGACCTAACATATACAAAAGTTGGGCGTTCCTGATTATGGGCTCTTGCTCTCGTACCAATTTGCTTCTTAGTACTTGTAACCTGCGCACTAAGAAAATAAACAACACCGTTAGGCTTATCGTGGGATTGTCTCCCACGATTAGACTCCATCGTGAGAGTAAGTAATCGATTTAGGGTTCTCGTAATGAGTTAGGGTTTTGTATCGTACCTTGAATGAGAGTTATGTCATTCCTTATATAGGCGCAGAATCCTTGTAGGGTTCGTGCTCCTTACGTTTCGCACCCATGGTGCTTATCCGGGTAAGGATATCTATTCCATAGATAGATGATCCTTATCTATACCATGTATAGTTTATTTGGGTTTGGGCTTACGTGAGCCTGTTCCCATTATTAATGCGGCCCAAGCTACAATAGCCCACGCATGGTGGTTTTGGGCCTTAGTAATGTTTATCATTTGGGCTCGTGGCCCATATATAGACTATACGTCATCATGTCCCCCAGTCTAGTGTGCGCGGCGCGTAGCCGCGGATGCTAAACTAATCTTAACAGCGGTAAGCGTGGCGGGAAAACATTGAAATATTGCCGCCCATTTTTGGAGTGCAATGTACCTGGTCCTTGATATGTCAAGGAAATACCTCGGAACTCGGGGGTTGTGTCCACGTGGCCCTCGTAAATTGGGAAAAAGTGCGTGTACCGTTTCGGTTCTTAGCCACACATTTTTGTGAGTGGGATCCACGTGGACATCATCTAGGGTTTTCTACTCCCTATATAATAGTTACCGCCTCCAATTTTACAAAAACACACAGTAAAAACACACAATCACCCTTGCTCACTTTTTTAAAAGCGTATTTTTGCAAAGAAAGCACTCGTTTCATTAGGTAATTTTTTTGTGTGCGTGTCTCAGTGAATTAATGAAAATGGTTACCCAGTTAGAGGACTTTCGCTATGCGATGACGGAAAATGATGTTACTCAGTTTACATCTGACTACTTCATTCCTCTGGATGTGCGTCCAGAGGCTCCAGATGTTGACGCGTGTATAGCCGATTTCCCCGAAGGGAAAATAGGGCTATATACTAAATTCTTCGAGTACGCGAATTACCGCGTACCAATATCTATTTTTCTGAGCGATTTGCTCAACCATTATCGCCTCCACATCTCACAGCTGTACTGTATAGGTGCGGCGAAGGTGTCGAACTTTGAGGTAAACTGCCGTTTACTTGCGATAGAGCCGACCATTGCCCTTTTTTGCTCCTTCTACCACACGACGTGGTCAAATGGGTGGGTATCTTTTGCGAAGCGTCCGGGGGCGCTTCAGTGTTACACTGAGAAGGTAGACTCCCTGAGAAATTGGAGGGAGCATTTTTTCTGGGTTGATGATGTGGTTTTTCCATCGCCCTTTGAGTTTTATACTCAGGATACTTTGCCAAGGGATGGGCGCCCCGCACCCGGTTCCTATAGGCTGACTGATGCGCAGACTCTTGATGCCAACCGCCTATCCATTAACCCTTATCCGGAGGAGTTTTTGGTGCACATGGGGTTGAGTCGCAATTACTTCGGCGCTGCTGACGAGGTGCCAACTTTTATAAGTAAGGAAGGCCGGGGTGGGTGTTCGTCCCTTCTACTTCAAATATTTAAGTCTTTTTTGTATGCGCACCTTTAATAACTAATCCTTTCTTCTTTGTTGTTTTGTTTATGTTCGCAGAGATGGATCTGTTCGCCGTTGTTAAGCTGGAGAAACCGAAGCAGGTGACTGTGGGGGTGCGCCCTCTGAGGGAGGGTGAGCAGCCACTACTGGAGGCGACCGAGGGTCGTTTGACAGTGCTGCCGGAGGTTGTCCCTGAGAATACGCCGCCGCTCCAGGTAACGCCTGTTCAGAGCGTGGCGCCAAACGTGGAGACGGCGCAAGAGGAGGTGCGCGCTGAATATTAAGCGCAAAACGTGGAGACAGCGTGGAAATCCTCAAGCCTGAGGAAGTGCTGAAGGAGGAGGTAGCGTAGAATATTAAGCGCAAAGGGGAGGCTGGGAGCAGTGGCCCTAAGAAGAGACGACGCTACCTTATTGGGGATGCGGAGTCGTCCGCGGAGGAGGAGACATCCGCTCCTGGCACGGATAAGAAGGCTGTCGAGGCCTCTCCATTTCTGTAAGTATCTGCATCTCTATTATGTTTTCTTGTATATTACGTGTCGCAATATGTACTAACTTTCTTCTTTATGTATTGTAGGGATGATGCCACAAAGAATGATGGAGTGTTCGTGGATGTGGTTTCCTCTCCGTAGAATGAAAATAAGGAGGGGAAAGCCAAGGTTGCTGAGGGTGCAGAGGCGCAGCAGTTGATGGATGAGTTGGCTGCGACTGCTGCGCGTCAGGCTGAGCTGGTGGCTCAGTTGAAGGAGAAGTATGTCGGGGAGAGCAGTACTCTCGCCCAGAAGGATGAGGAAATAGCTAAGCTCCGTGCGCAGCTGGCGGAAGCGCAGGCGGAGTTGGAATCCTCCAAGGTGTACACTGATGACGTATAGTCTATATATGGGCCACGAGCCTAAATGATAAACATTACTAAGGCCCAAAACCACCATGTGTGGGCTATTGTAACTTGGGCCGCATCAATGATGGGAACAGGCTCACGTAAGCCCAAACCCAAATAAGCTATACACGGTATAGATAAGGATCATCTATCTATGGAATAGATATCCTTACCCGAATAAGCACCATGGGTGCGAAACGTAAGGAGCACGAACCCTACGAGGATTCTGCGCCTATATAAGGAATGACATAACTCTCATTCAAGGTACGATTCACAAACCCTAACTCTTTACGAGAACCCTAAATCGATTACTTACTTTCACGCCGGAGTCTAATCGTGGGAGACAATCCCAAGATAAGCCTAACGGTGTTGTTTATTTTCTTAGTGCGCAGGTTACAAGTACTAAGAAGCAAATTGGTACGAGAGCAAGAGCCCATAATCAGGAACACCCAACTTTTGTATCAACAAGTGGCGCCATCCGTGGGACCCTACTAAGAACTAAGGAACTAGAATGACGAAAAATAAGAATTCAAGCCAGCGGACTCCGTAGCCAGAAAAACGTGACCCCCAGAGGAAGAATCAACAAGATTCGACCCCTAGGCATGTTGCTGGGACAACCAGCGCACCTGGTCACCAAGAGGCAGGGACAACCCAACCTCTTCCAGTGGTAGAACTGCCTGAAAGGAGTACCCAAACCACCACAGTGGTCCCAAGCGTTGAGGAACTCCAGCACACCCTCTTCACTATTCCTCATCAAACTGTACCGACAGTGAACAACACTGTGCCACCGGGCGCGCCTAACCGAGATAGGGTGCCTAATACTGAGGCAGACATTCTTGCAGCAACTGAGGACACACCCAATCTAACGTTGGGAAATTTTGTATCCCAAAATTATGAAACCTTAACCGCCCTCATGCAAGAAGAAGCAAGGAGAAGGGCAAGCACGAGCCTACAAGCTCGACTCAATTTTGGTCCTGAACGCGAACCATCACCACTGCGCCACCCACGAGGAAGACGCGCAGAACGTACCACTATCCACAATAGGCTGGGTACGATATCTGATTCATAATACTCAGAAGACAGCGAAAGGCGCACTAATGTTCACTCCAGACTTGGCAGTCGAGGAATACAAGACCGATTAGGACCCCAACATTCCCCAAGTCAAGGATCCTTCAAACCTGGGAGTAAGAGGATTCAAGACAGATTGGGGAAAAGAAGATCCCCAAGTGAAAGTCCCTCAGGCTCTTCTTCTGAAAGAAGCCGGTGCAAGCGCCGAAAAAGAGATTACTCTTCATCCAGTGACTCCACGGACAACGAGGATAAAGAAACAGGACATTGGAAGTCAAGAGGAAGACGTCGCGAAGAAGAGAATGAAGATATGTCTCTTCCATGGCGTCGCCATAAAGTTGACGCGTTTACACGATGCATCAGCGATTACTCAGACCGCAAACGCAGGCGCATGCCCACTAATGTGAAAACATATGATGGAACAGGTGACCCGGATGATCACCTAAAAGTTTTCGAATCAGCCGCCACTATCGAAAACTAGCCACAGCCTGTGTGGTGCCACATGTTTAATTCTACGTTAGTAGGGAACGCGCGCACATGGTTTAGCAAACTCCCACGTAGGAGCATCGGGGGGTTCGAGGAATTACGGAAAGCATTCAGCCTCAACTTTACCCAGAGAAATAAGTGCGCTAAAAACCCTGTTGAGCTAGCAAGAGTAAAACAGCGCCAAGGGGAATCAACCAGCGCTTTTATGGAACGCTTCAAGGATGAGTGCATACAAGTCAAAGCATGTCCTGAAATCCTAAAAATTTCAGGGTTCATGAATGAGATTAATAACCCAGAACTTATCCAAAAGCTAAATGACAAAGTTCCCCAGACTTTCGATGAGCTAACAAAGCGCACCAGATCCTTTATACAAGGAGAAGCAGCTGCTGCGGACAGCAAAAAGGGTTTTTCGAACTATAGGCAGCAAGAGCAGCCTAGGAGACAATCCAACGATCAGAATAACAACCGCAGTAGGAATTACCGCAGTGGAAGAGACAATGACAAGTATACCCCTCTCACAAAAACTCCGAGGGAAATATTTTTAACAGAAGGTGCAAACTTCCCAAAACTGCCACCAATGCACACCGCAGAGGAAAAGCGCATAGGGAATGGATACTGCGAGTACCATGGTCAAAAAGGTCATACAACCAACGAGTGTGTCCAGCTAAGACAACTAATTGAAAAGTTAGTAAGAGAAGGCAGAATGGACCACCTTGTAAAAAACATCAAAGACGGAAAAGATAAACAGGGGAACGGGGGTAAGAAAGAACCCCCCAAAGAAAAAGCTGATACCATATACATGATACAGTCATGGCAGCGCAAGATAAAGCAAAAAGTCAGCCAAAAATTCTCTCCAGAAAAAGAGATATCTTTCCCTACTCTAGCTGCGGACAACGCAGTTGTAGAACCTCTAACTATTGAAATACATACGGGAGGACATGATATCCACCACATGTACATTGACGGAGGGGCAGTTACACTTGCTGGTGGTCGTAGGAGATGAACAACACTCAACCGCAACATGGATAAACTTCATGGTAATAAAGTCTCCCTCACCATACAATGGTATCATTGGAAGACCTGGAATATCATCCATGCGCGCTGTACCATCCTCAGCGCACGGAATGCTTAAGTTTCCAGTGGAAGGAGGAGTTGTCACCCTCTATAACACAACAGTACCACCAAGAGAATGCAATGCGGTAACAACTGAAGTAGAGACTATTCCAGAACAGCGCAGAGAAAAAACACCAAACCTAAGAGTCGCTATTCATCCTGATTACCCGGAACAACAAGTTTCGATTGGTGGATCTTTATCTGACAAAGGTAAAGCAGCCGTATGCGCACTCTTGCAGAAGAACCTGGACATCTTCGCATGGGAACCAAAACACATGACAGGAGTGCCACACTCTATCACAGAGCATAAACTACAAATCCGACAAGGATATCCCCCAATACGACAAAAGAAGCGCGGCCAGGCCCCAGATCGTGCAAAAGCTATTCTGGAAGAAGTACATAAGCTCGTAGACGCAGGCATCATTCGCGAAGTGTACTACCACGACAAGCTCTCTAACCCAGTTATGGTAAAGAAGAGCGATGGCAGTTGGAGAATGTGCGTGGACTTCACGAACCTTAACAAAGCATGTCCACAGGACTGCTATCCACTTCCAGAAATAGACTGGAAGGTAGAATCCCTGTGCGGATACCCTTTCAAATGCTTCCTAGACGCGTACAAAGGGTATCATCAAATTCAGATGGCAGTCGAAGATGAAGAAAAAACAGCTTTCCACACCAGTCAAGGAGTGTACTGCTACACAAAAATGCCTTTTGGCTTAAAAAATGCAGGCGCAACATACCAACGACTGGTGGACACAGCTTTCTAGAAACAAGTAGGCCGCAACTTGGAGGTCTACGTTGACGACCTTGTCATCAAAAGCCACACAGAGGATGAATTGGTGCGCGACATCGAGGAAACGTTCAGAACATTGGGACGAATAAACATGAAGTTAAATCCCAAGAAGTGTACCTTTGGCGCAACCGAAGGCATGTTCCTTAGATACTTAATAGAACCCGATGGGATCAAGCCTTGTCCAAAAAAAACAAAGGCAGTTATTGATCTCTCCTCACCGCGCACACTCAAAAAAGTCCAGTCATTGAATGGAAAGTTAGCAGGGCTGAACCGTTTCTTATCTAAATCAGCAGACAAGTCACTTCCTCTCTTTAAAACACTCACGAAGTGCACAAAAAAGGGAGATTTTTGCTGGACCGAAGAAGCGGAGGAAGCTTTCCAACAACTTAAACACCATCTGGCATCTCTTCCCAAACTTGTCGCACCGCGACCAGGGGAAGAGCTAATCATGTACTTATTGGCAACTCATGGAGCAGTTAGCGCAATACTATTGACAGATAGGAACTCCGTCCAGACACCCATATACTATGTAAGCAAAGCCCTGAAGAAGACAGAGACTAACTACAGCGCTATGGAAAAGCTGGTCTTAGCTCTAGTATTCGCAGCCAAAAGGCTGCGCAGATACTTTCAAGCGCATCCGATAGCTGTAATCACCCATCAGCCAATCAAACAAGTTATCTCTAAACCTGACGCATCAGGACGGTTACAAAAATGGAGTGTACTGTTAAGTGAATATAACATCTCATATAGACCGCGCACTGCAATCAAAAGACAAATCTTAGCCGATTTCATCGTGGAGAAGCCAGATACCGACAGTCAAACATCTGCAACCAAAACAGATCTACAGGAACCCTGGATTCTGTTCACAGATGGGTCCTCATGTGTAGATGGATCAGGCGCAGGCCTTATTCTTATAAATCCAGAAGGTATGGAATTCACCTATGCGCTACGCTTTGAATTCATGGCCACAAACAATGAGGCAGAATACGAAGCCCTACTAGCCGGACTACGCATCGCAATCCAAATGGGTGTACGCAACCTGGAAGCGAACGTAGATTCTCGGCTAGTCGCTAACCATGTGCTAGGTGAATATGAAGCCAAGGATGAGCACATGATCCAATACCTGGAAAACACAAAGTCCTTGATCAAAAACTTTGACAGGTTCACAATAAAACAGGTGCCCAGAGGAGATAACAGGAAAGCTGATGCGCTCAGCAAAATCGCATCCACAAGCTTCGCGCACCTCTCAAAACAGGTATTGGTAGAAACCCTAAAAAATAAGTCTTGGAAATGGAGATATCCACAGTGATAGAAGAACAAGATCCTACATGGATGACACCTATCATTGAATTCATCAGCAAGGGAATCTTACCACAAAATCATAAGGATGCTCGAAGAGTGCGGCGCACAGCGCAACGATTTGAACTACGAGACAACATACTCTATCGACGCTCTTTCTTACAACCTTGGCTAAGATGTGTTGAATCTCTTCAAGCAGACTACGTACTCCGAGAAATTCATGCTGGATCATGTAGCATGCACTCAGGGCCGCGATCTGTGGTGGCAAGCGCTCCACGGTCAGGGTATTATTGGCCAACCATGCATCCTGACGCACGCGATCTGATAAAGAAATGTAGCAATTGTCAAGTACATAGGCCAATCCCGCGCCGACTACAACAAGAGTTAGCACCCATTACCTCACCATGGCCATTTTATAAATGGGGCATTGATATCGCGGGACCCTTTCCAGTCGCAGCAGGAGGAGTAAAGTTCTTCATCGTAACCATAGACTACTTTACGAAGTGGATTGAAGCAAAGGCGGTGGTGAGCATCACAGGAAACCAAGTCAAACGCTTTGTCTGGGACAACATTGTCTGTCGCTTCGGACTACCGGGAAAGATTATATCAGACAACGGAAAACAATTCTGTGATAACCCATTCAAAGATTGGTGCACGCAATTAAACATCACGCAACACTCCGCTTCAGTAAAACACCCACAAACCAATGGCCTAGTTAAGCGCGCAAACCGCAGTCTAGGTGAAGGAATAAAAGCACGCCTTGACAGACACAAAGGAAGGTGGGTGGATGAGCTCTCGCATTTCCTATGGGCGCATCGCACAAAAATCAAAACTAGTACTGGCGACACGCCATTCTCCCTCGTCTATGGAACAGAAGCCGTCATACCAGCTGAGATAGGAATGCCAACTATACGAACAGCTGAGGTCAACGTCACAACAAATGACGAGGAACGGCGCATAGACTTGGACTTACTGGAAGAAAGGCGTGAACGCGCAGCTATACACGAAGCAAAGGCTAAGGCAAAAATGAAGAAGTATTATGATGCAAAGGTCAAACACACTTCATTCAGACCAGGAGACTTTGTTTACTGCGCTAATGATGCGAGCCACGCAGCGGACACAGGCAAGCTTGGACCAAAATGGGAAGGACCTTACGAGGTCACAGACGCGCTCGGCAACGGCGCATACAGACTTCGGGATATGGAAGGTCACGACCTAGCGCGCACTTGGAACATCTGCAATCTTAAAAGATGTTACTTTTAGGCTACGGCCATTACACAGACACCTTTGCATCCTACGAGATGCCCAATAAGTGTTTGTTTTTCTGTTCTTTCCTAGGAATTGTATTTTTATTTTTTCAAAAAACTTGCAAGTATCAATAAAATGTTATTGTTTCTAGCTAACTCCATAGCGTAATTTACTCTATTGCATACATACTTATATATGTCAATATTGTTATCTTATATTTTTGCCTACATGGCGTGCATGCACTAATTAAAGACCCACGAAGGCATAAAGGATGAGTAAACCTACTAATTCACTCGTTGAGTAAGAGGGTTGCAAACCCATCAACATTGGATCACGTATCCTTGCTAAGCGCCTTACTTTTGAGACGTCGAGGTAAGTTTCACGTGCGCATCCCACGACGGGTGCGCAAATATTAAGTACACCGTACAAGCTTAGCAAATAACGAGCCAAGACACTTGGTCAAATAATAAAACTTAGCAAACAATGCAAGTACATTCCTTAAAATCACGCAGCCAAGACACTTGGTCAAATAATAAAACTTAGCAAACAATGCAAGTATATTCCTAAAAATCACGCGGCCAATACACTTGGTCAAATAATTGAACTTAGCAAACAATGCAAGTATATTTCTTAAGTCACGAACTTAAACAACAAAAAGGTATCTTATTCAACATTTTTACACAAAAATTACAAGGAAAGATACACTAAATTATTTACATAATACATATACAAAAAGCCTACACGCTATGGCGATGCTCAGGGCTATCCTCCGGAGCAGCAGAACTCCCCGCCTCCTAAAGCTTTCTCAGAATCAAGGCGTCCTTGGGAGATACGGTAGGAACACTCACCGGAACCCCATCAGACCTGGGGATGTATGCAGCACCCACTCCACACAACACTGCCTTGCCCTGAATGCCCCTCTTCTGGGCAGCCCTCTGTGCGTGACGCTCCAAAACCTCTTTCAAGGGAATCTCCCTTTCAAGAGCAAACGGGGTAAGGATGTGGCGAGGCTGCGCGAACACGGGAATCTGCAGCTGCGACACATCAGGCTTCAAGAAGTAATCTGGTTGCGCCTCTGCATCCTCTAAAAGGTGGCGCTCCAACGTCAACCCCGCCATAAGTACATCTATGGGGTTGTCTTGGTCGCGCTCCAACCTTCCAATGTGCGGCAACTTGAGGACCTTCAATCCCGCCATAGCCTGCATCAACTCATCATATGCAGCCGCATTATACCCAGGGACCTCTGCCAAGTCCTTGCTCAGAAGTTTGGCCTCATGGAGATCCTCCATAGCCCGCGACTTACCCCGCGCCATCGCACAGTGAACCACCTTCCCAAAGGCGTCTAACACCTCTTGGGACTCCAGAGTGCCCATAGCTGCCAGGCGCAGCCCGTGACTAATCAACCACCTACATCAAAGACAATTTGGTGTTAAGGAAAGGCATAGCAACAAACAACATTATAAAGAAGAAGAGTAAAAAAAGAAATACCTGCGCTCAGCAATGGCCGACATCAAATGAGGGTATAACTCCTCATCGTACTCGATGCTCAGGCCGCGCAGCTTGTTCTCCTGAACCTGGATGATCTTCTCCATATCCTCCTTGAACTTGGCAATGTTAGCAAAGTGCTCCACCTTCTTCTCCTCCAAAAACCTCACAGCCCAAGTCATGTCAGACTTATAATGATGAAGCTGCCCGCGCGCCTGCTCCACCTCAGCCAGGGCGGACAACTTCTCATGGGTGACCTTCTCAGTGTACACCCGGGAGGACTCCAACTCCGCCTGCGCATTCGCCAGCTGCGCACGGAGCTTCGCTATCTCCTCATCCTTCTGGGCGAGAGTACTTCTCTCCCCGACATACTTCTCCCTCAACTGAGCTACCAGCTCAGCCTGACGCGCAGCAGTCGCAGCCAACTCATCCATCAACTGCTGCGCCTCTCCACCCTCATCAACCTTGGCTTTCCCCACCTTGTTTTCATTCTGCGGAGAGGAAAACACATCCACGAAGACCCTGTCATTCTTCGCGGCATCATCCCTACAAGACATGAAGACGAGAGTTAGTACATATTGCGACAAGTAATATACAAGAAACATAATAGAGACGCAGATACTTACAGAAACGGAGAGGCCTCAGCAGCCTTCTTATCCGTGCCAAGAGCGGATGTCTCCACCTCCGCGGACGACTCCGCATCCCCAATGAGGTAGCGTCGTCTCTTCTTGGTGCCACTGCTCCCAGCCTCCCCTTTGCGCTTAATATTCTGCGCCACTTCCTCCTTTAGCACCTCCTCGGGCTTTAAAATCTCCAAGCTGTCAGACGATTCAGCGCGCGCCTCCTCCTCTTGCGCCACCTCCACATCTGGCGCCATGCTCTGAATAGGCGTCACTTGGAGCGGCGGCGTATTTTCAGGGACAACCTCAGGCAGCACGGGTAAGCGACCCTCGGTCACCTCCAGTAGTGGCTGCTCACCCTCCCTCAGAGGGCGTACTCCTATAGTCACCTGCTTCGGTTTCTACAGCTTCACAACGGCGAACAGATCCATCTCTGCGCACATAAACAAAACAAGAAAGAAGAAAGGATTAGTTATTAGAGGTGCGCATACAAAAAGACTTACAAAATTTAAAGTAGAAGGGACGAACACCCACCCCGGCCTTCCTCACTAATAAAAGTTGGCACCTCGTCTGCAGCGCCGAAATAATTGCGACTCAACCCCATGTGCACCAAAAACTCCTCCGGATAAGGGTTAATGGATAGGCGGTTGGCATCAAGAGTCTGCGCATCAGTCAGCCAATAGGAACCGGGTGCGGGGCGCCCATCCCTTGGCAAAGTATCCTGAGTATAAAACTCATAGGGCGATGGAAAAACCACATCATCAACCCCGAAAAAATGCTCCCTCCAATTTCTTAGGGAGTCTACCTTCTCAGTATAACACTGAAGCGCCCCCGGGAGCTTCGCAAAAGATACCCACCCATTTGACCACGTCGTGTGGTAAAAGGAGCGGAAGAAAGCTATGGTCGGTTCTATCGCAAGTAAACGGCCGTTTACTTCAAAGGTCGACACCTTAGCCGCACCTATACAGTGCAGCTGTGAGATGTGGAGGCGATAGTGGTTGAGCAAATCGCTCAGAAAAATAGATATTGGCACGCGGTAACTCGCGTACTCGAAAAATTTCGTGTATAGCCTTATTTTCCCTTCAGGGAAATCGGCTATACACGCGTTAACGTCTGGAGCCTCTGGACGCACATCCAGAGGAATGAAGTAGTCAGATGTAAACTGGGTAACATCATTCTCCGTCATCGCAGAGCGAAAGTTCTCTAACTGGGCAACCATTTTCATTAACTCACTGAGACACGCACACAGAAATTACCTAATGAAACGAGTACTTTCTTTGCAAAAATACGCTTTTAGAAAAAGTGAGCAGGGTAAGTGTGTGTTTTTGTAAAAATGGGGGCGGTGACTATTATATAGGGAGTAAAAAACCCTAGATGATGTCCACGTGGATCCCACTCACAAAAACGTGTCTCTAGAACCGAAACGGTACATGCACTTTTTCCCGATTTACGAGGGCCACGTGGACACAACCCCCAATTTCCGAGGTATTCCTTTTGCAATATCTATGACTAGGTGCATTGCACTCTAAAATGGGCAGAAATATTTCAATGTTTTCCCGCCACACTTACAGCTGTTAATATTAGTCTAGCATCTGCGGCTACGAGCCGCGCACACTAGACTGGGGGGACATGATGACGTATAGTCTATATATGGGCCACGAGCCCAAATGATAAACATTACTAAGGACCAAAACCACCATGTGTGGTCTATTGTAACTTGGGCCGCATCAATGATGGGAACAGGCTCACATAAGCCCAAACCCAAATAAGCTATACACGGTATAGATAAGGATCATCTATCTATGGAATAGATATCCTTACTCGGATAAGCACCATGGGTGCGAAACATAAGGAGCACGAACCCTACAAGGATTCTGCGCCTATATAAGGAATGACATAACTCTCATTCAAGGTACGATTCACAAACCCTAACTCTTTACGAGAACCCTAAATCGATTACTTACTCTCACACCGGAGTCTAATCGTGGGAGACAATCCCACGATAAGCCTAACAGTGTTGTTTATTTTCTTAGTGCGCAGCTGGCGGAAGCACAGGCGGAGTTGGAATCCTCCAAGGTGTACACTGAGAAGGTCACCCATGAGAAGTTGTCCGCGCTGGCTGAGGTGGAGCAGGCGCGTGGGCAGCTTCATCATTATAAGTCTGACATGACTTGGGCCATTAGGTACTTGGAGGAGAAGAAGGTGGAGCACTATGCTAGCATCGCCAAGTTTAAGGAGGGTATGGAGAAGATCATCCAGGTTCAGGAGAACAAGCTGCGCGGCCTGAGCATCGAGTACGATGAGGAGTTATACCCTCATTTGATGTCGACCATTGCTGAGCGCAGGTATTTCCTTTTTACTCTTCTTCTCTATAATATTTTTTGTTGCTATTCCTTTCCCTAACAAAAATTATCTTTGTTGATGTAGGTGGTTGATTAGTCACGGGCTGCGCCTGGCAGCTATGGGCACTCTAGAGTCCCAAGAGGTGTTGGACGCTTTTGGGAAGGTGGTTCACTGTGCGGTGGCGCATGGGAATTCGCAGGCTATGGAGGATCTCCATGAGGCCAAACTTCTGAGCAAGGACTTGGCAGAGGTCCCTGGCTATAATGCGGCTGCATACGATGAGTTGATGCAGGCTATGGCGGGGTTAAAGGTCCTTGAGCTGCCGCACATTGGAAGGTTGGAGTGCGACCAAGACAACCCCATAGATGTAATTATGGCGGGGTTGACTTTGGAGCGCCACCTTTTAGAGGATGCAGAGGCGCAACCAGATTACTTTTTGAAGCCTGATGTGTCGCAGCTGCAGATTCCCGTGTTCGCACAGCCTCGCCACATCCTCACCCCGTTTGCTCTTGAGAGGGAGATTCCCTTGAAAGAGGTTCTAGAGCGCCACGCGCAGAGGGCTGCCCAGAAGAAAGGCATTCAGGGCAAGGCAGCGTTGTGTGGCGTGGGTGCTGCATACATCCCCAGGTCTGATAGGGTTCCCGTGAGTGTTCCTACCGTTTCTCCCAAGGACTCCTTAATTCTGAGAAAGCTTCAAGAGGCGGGGAGTTCTGCTGCTCCGGAGGATAGCCCTGAGCATCGCCATAGCGTACAGGCTTTTTGTATATGTATTATGTAAATAATGAAGTGTACCTTTCCTTGTAATTTTTGTGAAAAAAATTTGAATAATATACCTTTTTGTTGATTAAGTGCGTGACTTAAGAAATAAACTTGCATTGTTTGCTAAGTTTTATTATTTGACCAAGTGTATTGGCTCGTTAAGTGCGTAACTTTAAGAAATATACTTGCATTGTTTGCTAAGTTTTATTATTTGACCAAGTGTCTTGGCTCGTTATTTGCTAAGCTTGTACGGTGTACTTAATATTTGCGCACCCGTCGTGGGATGCGCACATGAAACTTACCTCGACGTCTCAAAAGTAAGGCGCTTAGCAAGGATACGTGATCCAATGTTGATGGGTTTGCAACCCTCTTACTCAACGAGTGAATTAGTTGGTTTACTCATCCTTTATGCCTTCGTGGGTCTTTAATTAGTGCATGCACGCCATGTAGGCGAAGATATAAGATAACAATATTGACATAGGTAAGTATGTATGCAATAAAGTGAAATACGCTATGGAGTTAGCTAGAAACCATAACATTTTATTGATACTTGCAAGTTTTTTGAAAAAATAAAAATACAATTCCTAGGAAAGAAAAGAAAAACAATCACTTATTGGGCACCTCTTAGGGTGCAAAGGTGTCTGTGCAATGGCTGTAGCCTAAAAGTAACATCTTTTAAGATTGCAGATGTTCCAAGTGCGTGCTAGGTCGTGACCTTCCATATCGCGCAGTCTATATGCACCTTTGCCGAGTGCATCTATGACCTCGTAAGGTCCTTCCCATTTTGGTCCGAGCTTGCCTGTGTCTTCTGCGTGGCTCGCATCGTTGGCGTGGTATACAAAGTCTCCTGGTCTGAATGAAGTGTGTTTGACCTTTGCATCATAATACTTCTTCATTTTTGCTTTAGCCTTTGCTTCGCGTATAGCAGCGCGTTCACGCCTTTCTTCCAGTAAGTCCAAGTCTATGCGCCGTTCCTCGTCATTTGTTGTGACGTTGACCTCTGCTGTTCGTATAGTTGGCATTCCTATCTCAGCTGGTATCACGGCTTCTGTTCCATAGACGAGGGAGAATGGCGTGTCGCCAGTACTGGTTTTGATTGTTGTGCGATGCGCCCATAAGACATGCGAGAGCTCGTCCACCCATCTTCCTTTGTGTCTGTCGCGCTTTTATTCCTTCCCCTAGACTGCGGTTTGCGCGCTCGACTAGGCCATTAGTTTGTGGGTGTTTTACTGAAGCGAAGTGTTGCGTGATGTTCAATTGCGCGCACCAGTCTTTGAATGGGTTATCACAGAATTGTTTTCCGTTGTCTGATATAATCTCTCCCGGTAGTCCGAAGCGACAGACAATGTTGTCCCAGACAAAGCGTTTGACTTGGTTTCCTGTGATGTTCACTACCGCCTGTGCTTCAATCCACTTCGTAAAGTAGTCTATGGCTATGATGAGGAACTTTACTCCTCCTGCTGCAACTGGAAAGGGTCCCGCGATGTCAATGCCCCATTTATAAAATGGCCATGGTGAGGTAATGGGTGTTAGCTCTTGTTGTGGTCGGCGCGGGATTGGCCTATGTACTTGACAATTGCTGCATTTCTTTATCAGATCGCGTGCGTCGCGATGCATGGTTGGCCAATAATACCCTGACCTTAGAGCGATTGCCACCACAGATCGCGGCCCTGAGTGCATACTACATGATCCAGCGTGGATTTCTCTGAGTACGTAGTCTGCTTGAAGAGGTCCAACACATCTGAGCCAGGGTTGTAAGAAAGAGCGTCGATAGAGTATGTTGTCTCGTAGTTCAAATCGTTGCACTGTGCGTCGCACTCTTCGAGCGTCCTTATGGTCTTGTGGTAAAGTTCCCTTGCTAATGAATTCAATGATAGGTGTCATCCATGTAGGATCTCGTTCTTCTATCACTGTGGATATCTCCATTTCCAAGATTGACTTGTTTTTTAGGGTTTCTACTAATACCTGTTTTGATAGGTGCGCGAAGCTTGTGGATGCGATCTTGCTGAGAGCATCAGCCTTCCTGTTATCTCCTCTGGGCACCTGTTTTATTGTGAACCTGTCAAAGTTTTTAATTAAGGACTTGGTATTTTCCAGGTATTGGATCATGTGTTCATCCTTGGCTTCATATTCACCTAGCACATGGTTAGCGACTAGCCGAGAATCTACATTCACTTCTAGGTTTCGTACACCCATTTGGATTGCGATGCGTAGTCCGGCTAGTAGGGCTTCGTATTCTGCCTCATTGTTTGTGGCCGTGAATTCAAAGCGCAGCGCATAGGTGAATTCCATACCTTCTGGATTTGTAAGAATAAGGCCTGTGCCTGATCCATCTACACATGAAGACCCAGCTGTGAACAGAATCCAGGGTTCCTGTAGATCTGTTTTGGTTGCAGATGTTGGACTGTCGGTATCTGGCTTTTCCACGATGAAATCGGCTAAGATTTGTCCTTTGATTGCAGTGCGCGGTCTATATGAGATGCTATATTCACTTAACAGTACACTCCATTTTTGTAACCGTCCTGATGCGTCAGGTTTAGAGATAACTTGTTTGATTGGCTGATCGGTGATTACAGCTATCGGATGCGCTTGAAAGTATCTGCGCAGCCTTTTGGCTGCGAATACTAGAGCTAAGACCAGCTTTATGGGTGTCTGGACGGAGTTCCTATCTGTCAATAGTACTGCGCTAACTGCTCCATTAGTTGCCGATAAGTACATGATTAGCTCTTCCCCTGGTCGCGGTGCGACAAGTTTAGGAAGAGATGCCAGATGGTGTTTAAGTTGTTGGAAAGCTTCCTCCGCTTCTTCGGTCCAGCGAAAATCTCCCTTTTTTGTGCACTTCGTGAGTGTTTTAAAGAGAGGAAGTGACTTGTCTGCTGATTTAGATAAGAAACGGTTTAGCCCTGCTAACTTTCCATTCAATGACTGGACTTCTTTGAGTGTTCGCGGTGAGGGGAGATCAATAACAGCCTTTGTTTTTTCTGGACAAGGCTTGATTCCATCGGGTTCTATTAAGTATCCAAGGAACATGCATTCGGTTGCGCCAAAGGTACACTTCTTGGGATTTAACTTCATGTTTATTCGTCCCAATGTTCTGAACGTTTCCTCGATGTCGCGCACCAATTCATCCTCTGTGTGGCTTTTGATGACAAGGTCGTCAACGTAGACCTCCAAGTTGCGGCCTACTTGTTTCTAGAAAGCTGTGTCCACCAGTCGTTGGTATGTTGCGCCTGCATTTTTTAAGCCAAAAGGCATTTTTGTGTAGCAGTACACTCCTTGACTGGTGTGGAAAGCTGTTTTTTCTTCATCTTCGACTGCCATCTGAATTTGATGATACCCTTTATACGCGTCTAGGAAGCATTTGAAAGGGTATCCGCACAGGGATTCTACCTTCCAGTCTATTTCTGGCAGTGGATAGCAGTCTTCTGGCCCATACAATGGTATCATTGGGAGACCTGGAATATCATCCATGCGCGTTGTACCATCCACAGCGCACGGAATGCTTATGTTTCTAGTGGAAGGAGGAGTTGTCACCCTCTATAACACAACAGTACCACCAAGAGAATGCAATGCGGTAACAACTGAAGTAGAGACTATTCCAGAACAGCGCATAGAAACAACAACAAACCTAAAAGTCGCTATTCATCCCGATTACCCGGAACAACAAGTTTCAATTGGTGGATCTTTATCTGACAAAGGTAAAGCAGCCGTATGCGCACTCTTGCAGAAGAACCTGGACATCTTCGCGTGGGAACCAAAACACATGACAGGAGTGCCACGCTCTATCACAGAACATAAGTTACAAATCCGACAAGGATATCCCCCAATACGACAAAAGAAGTGCGGCCAGGCCCCAGATCGTGCAAAGGCTATTCTGGAAGAAGTACATAAACTCGTAGACGCAGGCATCATGCGCGAAGTGTACTTCCACGACTGGCTCTCTAACCCAGTTATGGTAAAAAAGAGCGATGGCAGTTGGAGAATGTGCGTGGACTTCACGGACCTTAACAAAGCATGTCCACATGACTGCTATCCACTGCCAGAAATAGACTGGAAGGTAGAATCCCTGTGCGGATACCCTTTCAAATGCTTCCTAGACGCGTACAAAGGGTATCATCAAATTCAGATGGCAGTCTAAGATGAAGAAAAAATAGCTTTCCACACCAGTCAAGGAGTGTACTGCTACACAAAAATGCCTTTTGGCTTAAAAAATGCAGGCGCAACATACCAAAGACTGGTGGACACAGCTTTCGAGAAACAAGTAGGCCGCAACTTGGAGGTCAACGTTGACGACCTTGTCATCAAATGCCACACAGAGGATGAATTGGTGCGCGACATCAAGGAAACGTTCAGAACATTGGGACGAATAAACATGAAGTTAAATCCCAAGAAGTGTACCTTTGGCGCAACCGAAGGCATGTTCCTTGGATACTTAATAGAACCCGATGGAATCAATCCTTGTCCAGAAAAAACAAAGGTTGTTATTGATCTCCCCTCACCGCGCACACTCAAAGAAGTCCAGTCATTGAATGAAAAGTTAGCAGGGCTAAACTGTTTCTTATCTAAATCAGCAGACAAGTCACTTCCTCTCTTTAAAACACTCACGAAGTGCACAAAAAAGGGAGATTTTCTCTGGACCGAAGAAGCGGAGGAAGCTTTCCAACAACTTAAACACCATCTGGCATCTCTTCCTAAACTTGTCGCACCGCGACCAGGGGAAGAGCTAATCATGTACTTATCGGCAACTCATGGAGCAGTTAGCGCAGTACTATTGACAGATAGGAACTCCGTCCAGACACCCATATACTTTGTAAGCAAAGCCCTGAAGAAGACAGAGACTAACTACAGCACTATGGAAAAGCTGGTCTTAGCTCTAGTATTCGCAGCCAAAAGGCTGCGCAGATACTTTCAAGCGCATCTGATAGCTGTAATCACCGATCAGCCAATCAAACAAGTTATCTCTAAACCTGACGCATCAGGACGGTTACAAAAATGGAGTGTACTGTTAAGTGAATATAGCATCTCATATAGACCGCGCACTGCAATCAAAGGACAAATCTTAGCCGATTTCATCGTGGAAAAGCCAGATACCGACAGTCCAACATCTGCAACCAAAACAGATCTACAGGAACCCTGGATTCTGTTCACAGATGGGTCTTCATGTGTAGATGGATCAGGCGCAGGCCTTATTCTTACAAATCCAGAAGGTATGGAATTCACCTATGCGCTGCGCTTTGAATTCACGGCTACAAACAATGAGGCAGAATACGAAGCCCTACTAGCCGGACTACGCATCGCAATCCAAATGGGTGTATGAAACCTGGAAGCGAATGTAGATTCCCGGCTAGTCGCTAACCATGTGCTAGGTGAATATGAAGCCAAGGATGAACACATGATCCAATACCTGGAAAATACCAAGTCCTTAATTAAAAACTTTGACAGGTTCACAATAAAACAGGTGCCCAGAGGAGATAACAGGAAGGCTGATGCGCTCAGCAAGATCGCATCCACAAGCTTCGCGCACCTATCAAAACAGGTATTGGTAGAAACCCTAAAAAACAAGTCAATCTTGGAAATGGAGATATCCACAGTGATAGAAGAACGAGATCCTACATGGATGACACCTATCATTGAATTCATTAGCAAGGGAACTTTACCACAAGACCATAAGGACGCCCGAAGAGTGCGACGCACAGCGCAACGATTTGAACTACGAGACAACATACTCTATCGACGCTCTTTCTTACAACCCTGGCTCAGATGTGTTGGACCTCTTCAAGCAGACTACGTACTCAGAGAAATCCACGCTGGATCATGTAGTATGCACTCAGGGCCACGATCTGTGGTGGCAAGCGCTCTAAGGTCAGGGTATTATTGGCCAACCATGCATCACGACGCACGCGATCTGATAAAGAAATGCAGCAATTGTCAAGTACATAGGCTAATCCCGCGCCGACCACAACAAGAGCTAACACCCATTACCTCACCATGGCCATTTTATAAATGGGGCATTGACATCGCGGGACCCTTTCCAGTTGTAGCAGGAGGAGTAAAGTTCCTCATCGTAGCCATAGACTACTTTACGAAGTGGATTGAAGCAAAGGCGGTAGTGAACATCACAGGAAAACAAGTCAAACGCTTTGTCTGGGACAACATTGTCTGTCGCTTCGGACTATCGGGAGAGATTATATCAGACAACGGAAAACAATTCTGTGATAACCCATTCAAAGACTGGTGCGCGCAATTGAACATCATGCAACACTTCGCTTCAGTAAAATACCCACAAACTAATGGCCTAGTCGAGCGTGCAAACCGCAGTCTAGGGGAAGGAATAAAAGTGCGCCTTGACAGACACAAAGGAAGATGGGTGGACGAGCTCTCGCATGTCTTATGGGCGCATCGCACAACAATCAAAACCAGTACTGGCGACACGTCATTCTCCCTCGTCTACGGAACAGAAGCCGTCATACCAGCTGAGATAGGAATGCCAACTATACGAACAGCAGAGGTCAACGTCACAACAAATGACGAGGAACGGCGCATAGACTTGGACTTACTGGAAGAAAGGCGTGAACGCGCTGCTATACGCGAAGCAAAGGCTAAAGCAAAAATGAAGAAATATTATGATGCAAAGGTCAAACACACTTCATTCAGACCAGGAGACTTTGTATACCGTGCCAACGATGCGAGCCACGCAGAAGACACAGGCAAGCTCGGACCAAAATGGGAAGGACCTTACGAGGTCACAGATGCACTCGGCAATGGTGCATACAGACTGCGCGATATGGAAGGTCACGACCTAGCGCGCACTTGGAACATCTGCATTCTTAAAAGATGTTACTTTTAGGCTACAGCCATTGCACAGACACCTTTGCACCCTAAGAGGTGCCCAATAAGTGTTTGTTTTTCTTTTCTTTCCTAGGAATTGTATTTTTATTTTTTCAAAAAACTTGCAAGTATCAGTAAAATGTTATAGTTTCTAGCTAACTCCATAGCGTATTTCACTTTATTGCATACATACTTACATATGTCAATATTGTTATCTTATATCTTCGCCTACATGGCGTGCATGCACTAATTAAAGACCCACGAAGGCATAAAGGATGAGTAAAACTACTAATTCACTCGTTGAGTAAGAGGGTTGCAAACCCATCAACATTGGATCACGTATCCTTGCTAAGCGCCTTACTTTTGAGACGTCGAGGTAAGTTTCATGTGCGCATCCCATGACGGGTGCGCAAATATTAAGTACACCGTACAAGTTTAGCAAATAACGAGCCAAGACACTTGGTCAAATAATAAAACTTAGCAAACAATGCAAGTATATTTCTTAAAGTTACGAACTTAACGAGCCAATACACTTGGTCAAATAATAAAACTTAGCAAACAATGCAAGTATATTTCTTAAGTCACGCACTTAATCAACAAAAAGGTATCTTATTCAAAAAAATTTCACAAAAATTACAAGGAAAGGTACACTTCATTATTTACATAATACATATACAAAAAGCCTACACGCTATGGTGATGCTCATGGCTATCCTCTGGAGCAGCAGAACTCCCCGCCTCCTGAAGCTTTCTCAGAATCAAGGCGTCCTTGGGAGAAATGGTAGGAACACTCACGGGAACCCCATCAGACCTGGGGATGTGTGCAGCACCTACGCCACACAACACTGCCTTGCCCTGAATGCCTTTCTTCTGGGCAGCCCTCTGCGCGTGGCGCTCTAGAACCTCTTTCAAGGGAATCTCCCTCTCAAGAGCAAACAGGGTGAGGATGTGGCGAGGCTACGCGAACACGGGAATCTGCAGCTGCGACACATCAGGCTTCAAAAAGTAATCTGGTTGCGCCTCTGCATCCTCTAAAAGGTGGCGCTCCAAAGTCAACCCCGACATAATTACATCTATGGGGTTGTCTTGGTCGCGCTCCAACCTTCCAATGTGCGGCAGCTCGAGGACCTTCAACCCCGCCATAGCCTGCATCAACTCATCGTATGCAGCCGCATTATAGCCAGGGACCTCTTCCAAGTCCTTGCTCAGAAGTTTGGCCTCATGGAGATCCTCCATAGCCTGCGACTTCCCACGCGCCACCGCACAGTGAACCACCTTCCCGAAAGCGTCCAACACCTCTTGGGACTCCAGAGTGCCCATAGCTGCCAGGCGCAGCCCGTGACTAATCAACCACCTACATCAACAAAGACAATTTGTGTTAGGGAAAGGCATAGCAACAAAAAAATATTATAGAGAAGAAGAGTAAAAAGGAAATACCTGCGCTCAGCAATGGTCGACATCAAATGAGGGTATAACTCCTCATCGTACTCGATGCTCAGGCCGCGCAGCTTGTTCTCATGAACCTGGATGATCTTCTCCATACCCTCCTTAAACTTGGCGATGCTAGCATAGTGCTCCACCTTCTTCTCCTCCAAGTACCTAATGGCCCAAGTCATGTCAGACTTATAATTATGAAGCTGCCCGCGCGCCTGCTCCACCTCAGCCAGCGCGGACAACTTCTCATGGGTGACCTTCTCAGTGTACACCTTGGAGGATTCCAACTCCGCCTGTGCTTCCGCCAGCTGCGCACGGAGCTTAGCTATTTCCTCATCCTTCTGGGCGAGAGTACTGCTCTCCCCGACATACTTCCCCTTCAACTGAGCCACCAGCTCAGCCTGACGCGCAGCAGTCGCAGCCAACTCATCCATCAACTGCTACGCCTCTGCACCCTCAGCAACCTTGGCTTTCCCCTCCTTGTTTTCATTATGCGGAGAGGAAACCACATCCACGAACACTCCATCATTCTTCGTGGCATCATCCCTACAATACATAAAGAAGACAGTTAGTACATATTGCGACACGTAATATACAAGAAAACATAATAGAGATGCAGATACTTACAGAAATGGAGAGGCCTCGGCAGCCTTCTTATCCACGCTAGGAGCGGATGTCTCCTCCTCCGCGGACGACTCTGCATCCCCAATAAGGTAGCGTCGTCTCTTCTTAGGGCCACTACTCCCAGCCTCCCCTTTGCGCTTAATATTCTGCGCTACCTCCTCCTTCAACACCTCCTCAGGCTTGAGGATTTCCACGCTGTCAGAAGATTCAGCGTGCACCTCCTCTTGCGCCGTCTCCACGTTTGGCGCCACGCTCTGAACAGGCGTTACCTGGAGCGGCGGCGTATTCTCAGGGACAACCTCCGGCAGCACTGTCAAACGACCCTCGGTCGCCTCCAGTATTGGCTGCTCACCCTCCCTCAGAGGGCGCACCCCCACAGTCACCTGCTTCGGTTTCTCCAGCTTAACAATGGCGAACAGATCCATCTCTGCGCACATAAACAAAACAACAAAGAAGAAAGGATTAGTTATTAAAGGTGCGCATACAAAAAAGACTTACATATTTGAAGTAGAAGGGACGAACACCCACCCCGGCCTTCCTCACTTATAAAAGTTGGCACCTCGTCAGCAGCGCCGAAGTAATTGCGACTCAACCCCATGTGCACCAAAAACTCCTCCGGATAAGGGTTAATGGATAGGCGGTTGGCATCAAGAGTCTGCGCATCAGTCAGCCTATAGGAACCGGGTGCGGGGCGCCCATCCCTTGGCAAAGTATCCTGAGTATAAAACTCAAAGGGCGATGGAAAAACCACATCATCAACCCAGCAAAAATGCTCCCTCTAATTTCTCAGGGAGTCTACCTTCTCAATGTAACACTGAAGCGCCCCCGGGCGCTTCGCAAAAGATACCCATCCATTTGACAACGTCGTGTGGTAGAAGGAGCGAAAAAGGGCAATGGTCGGCTGTATCGCAAGTAAACAGCAGTTTACCTCAAAGTTCGACACCTTCGCCGCACCTATACAGTGCAGCTGTGAGATGTGGAGGCGATAATGGTTGAGCAAATCGCTCAGAAAAATAGATATTGGTACGCGGTAATTCGCGTACACGAAGAATTTAGTATATAACCCTATTTTCCCTTCGGGGAAATCGGCTATACACGCGTCAACATCTGGAGCCTCTGGACGCACATCCAAAGGAATGAAGTAGTCAGATGTAAACTGAGTAACATCATTTTCCGTCATCGCAGAGCGAAAGTCCTCTAACTGGGCAACCATTTTCATTAATTCACTGAGACACGCACACAAAAAAAATTACCTAATGAAACGAGTGCTTTCTTTGCAAAAATACGCTTTTAAAAAAGTGAGCAAGGGTGAGTGTGTGTTTTTACTGTGTGTTTTTGTAAAAATGGAGGCGGTAACTATTATATAAGGAGTAGAAAACCCTAGATGATGTCCACGTGGATCCCACTCACAAAAACATGTGGCTAAGAACCGAAACGGTACATGCACTTTTTCTCGATTTACGAGGGCCACGTGGACACAACCCCCGAGTTTCGAGGTATTTCCTTGACATATCTAGGACCAGGTACATTGCACTCCAAAAATGGGCGGCAATATTTCAATGTTTTCCCGCCACGCTTACCGCTGTTAAGATTAGTCTAGCATCCGCGGCTACGCGCCGCGCACACTAGACTGGGGGGACATGATGACGTATAGTCTATATATGGGCCACGAGCCCAAATGATAAATATTACTATGGCCCAAAACCACCATGCGTGGGCTATTGTAGCTTGGGCCGCATTAATAATGGGAACAGGCTCACGTAAGCCCAAACCCAAATAAACTATACATTGTATAGATAAGGATCATCTATCTATGGAATAGATATCGTTACCCGGATAAGCACCATGGGTGCGAAACGTAAGGAGCACGAACCCTACAAGGATTTTGCGCCTATATAAGGAATGACATAACTCTCATTCAAGGTACGATACAAAACCCTAACTCTTTACGAGAACCCTAAATCGATTACTTACTCTCACGCCGGAGTCTAATCGTGGGAGACAATTCCACGATAAGCCTAACGGTGTTGTTTATTTTCTTAGTGCGCAGGTTACAAGTACTAAGAAGCAAATTGGTACAAGAGCAAGAGCCCATAATCAGGAACGCCCAACTTTTGTATCGACACTTAGTATAGTACATTTATGCATAATTTCGTTTTCTTTGAACACCAACCAAACCGTTCTTAAGGTATATTTTTTTTCTTCCCTAAATCAATGCCCATAACATGATTTCATACATTGATAATTATATAAACTAATAAAAAAAGAGGTTGACAGGTTGACCCATCCAGACCCTGACACTTTTGTACCTTTTTTGACCCATTATTCAATCCGTCTAAAGTTTATACTACCATTTTGACCCATTATACACCCGTCTAAACAACCATTTTACCACCCGTTTTTGACCCATTATTCAACCCGTCTAAACAACCATTAATCGAATAGGTAGCATGTATAACTTCATATGTTACAGGCATGCAGAGAAGAAAAACAAAAGCTAGTTAAACTATATTATCCCATCAGGGTGATTTAATATTGTATGCTTTTGCTTTTGATTGAATGAGAGCATAGGGTTATTCTGATGACTAAGTTGTCGAATAAATATGTTTGTACAAAGACGAAAAATAAAACCTGGAAATTGGATGGCTGTTATAGAATGAGCAATTGCAGATAGTTCGTGCTGATTAATTGAATGGAATAAATAAACAGGCTTATGATTTGAGTATAATATATAAGGATTAAAGTTCGTTTAATTGTAATACAATAAGAATTTGTATTGTTTCAGGACTTTGCATTTTTTTAACACAATTTATATTCTAGTCCTAGAATATGCAAATTGATCCATTAAAGTCTCACATACCTTTTTCCAAGAGTAATTGACCCAAACCTATTGTAAGTAATGTTACTGCTCCATATCTTCGGGCTGTAATCATCCCTATTTGAAATTCGTTTCATCTTTGTCTTCTCTCTTACTGTTATGCAACTGCAACTCATATGTAAAAACTAAACCATCACAACACTAACCCAAAACCCCTAAAAATAAAAACAAAAACAAACTACTTGAAAATAAGTTGGTTTATTGGACATCATTATTTAGGAGGCGTATCCAATAAATATTCAGTGGCTTTCAACCCGTTTTCCCAATTTGACTCATTTCTTTAGAGCTAATATTTTTTAATAGCCGTATACCCAATAAGATGTAAAAACATAACCCGAATCGGCTCATTCATAAGTTAGAAGGTCAAAGGTTCCACCTCCACTATTCTATTAGTGGAATGCACAGGTTCTAAACATTAAAATCTCTTTCACAATTATGAAAAAAGGACAAGCAATCTTACCAGCTTAGCATCTCCTCTTCTGTTGCAGTTGAAGCAATAATAAAAGCCTGCAGCAGCATAATCCGTGGATATCATTAACAGTCTAAAGTAAGTAATATCCTGATTACAAAAAAAAAAACATTTTACATTCTAACCAGAGCAAACGAAATGTGGCCATTGATTGAGATCACTGAAAATCATTTGAAAGAAAGATATTGTACTTTTTTTAGGCCAATAATTAAGGTAACATAAAAAAACCACTGTTTAAAGCATTAGTAAAAGATGAACTCTCTGTCCGACAATTTTTTCCTGGCGTGGCTTCTTCACCGTGAATTTCTCACTATCCCCACCAAAACTTTTTTTAATACCAAAATTATTTGTACATTCTTTCGTGGGTGGAAAACATACTTTATATACAATTATACATGCCTTAGTTCCAACTTGTGTTGTTTGGCTTTCGCGTTCAGTTGTTTTTTGTTTCCTTTCTTTCCTTAGTCGTCCATACTTGCAGCGATGCTTTTTGGTCTTGTTGACATTAGGTTCGATCTGTGGTAACAAAGACAATAATGTAAAGAACAGTAAAAAATGGCGATTCAATTCAAACTAATCGACCTACAAACTCATTTAGATTAAATGGGGACGCATATCATTAGATGGGTTCAACGTGTTCGGGTTGTGTGACACCAACCCGCCAACCCGAACCTCACATGAATTGCCACTCATAAGTTGACCCATTTAGTTAAAAGAGATACTAAGAGAAGTGTTTGTGTGTGAAGCACCTTTTTAAGTAGTGCACTGTTAGTGCAATGCTACAAAGAATAAGTAACCCCAAAGACCCCCTTATTACTTGGAATAAGTAATCCCAATGAGCGGTAAATAGAAAAACAAAGTATTCCCAGAAACCCTTTTATCAGTTGTACTTAATTCACTTAAAGTAGAGAGTGATTATGGGTCAATCTTTTATATAAGGTTCACTATGAATTAAATTCCAAATTAAACAATATAGAACTTTTTCACGTAAGGAATGCACCTTGTTGCTTTTGGTCCCGCTCAATACACATCCTACAACTTAAGCACCAAGACTACTGCTCGCACAACTATTCCTTTGATGGTTGCGCCTCATAGTCCTGCAGGTTAATTAAAATCAGTTGGTATATAACCAGCATAACACCTGAAATACAATCATCACAGTATGAAAAACGCAGTAATCAATTCAACAATACATAAGCAGATAAACCCACAATCAAACAAAATAAATCAAATTACAAAAAAATCAACAATAAAATTGCGTAATTAATTGAAGAGTTGTAAGTAACCAAACATAAAGTTCACACAATCAGTAAAAGTATGGGTTTTCATCACATGTAGTAAACAATGATTCAAAATCTTCACAAAAATAACTATGGGCAGAAAAGCAATTACTATAATCGAAAATACAATATATTATTGAAGTAGAAGTAGAAAATTAGACATGGAACCCAAAATCTTACCAAAATTAATTTGAGAATCTATGTGATTATGATATCGAGTTTGGTTCTTCAACGATTTAGGGTTAGGATCGATTGAATCTGATTTAGGTTTTTGGGGGGGATGTGATTTACGTTTGGTTGGGTAATGTTTTCTTTGATAATTTTAAGTTACACAATAAACCCTTCAGTATTTTTAGATTACCCCGCCTACACAAAGTTTTTAATCTTTCAATTTTTGACACATGTATTTTTTTTAGATATTTTTTAATATTTGAGTATAAAACGTTTTTTATACAATTTTTTGACAAAAATAGAAATATTTAAGGTTATTTTGATAATAAAAATACTTTTAAAAAAATCAGATTAAAAAAATTATTACTAAAAAAGGTATGAATGCATTTTTTTGAAATGGAAAATTCCCAATAGGGGGTTTATTTTATTATACAAAAGATTTACAGCTTCGGTCTAATATTTTATTTGGGCAGTTCCGTGGATATAATCGTGACGGCTAGAAAATTAATTACATATAATCTCATTTCATTTGAACTATGAGGTAGACATTTGTGTTCGGTTGAAACAGGAGCCCACACATTGAACATTATTACACTAACTAGCCGTTTGAGCCGCAACTGTTACAAACGATCAGTAGATTTTGTGTGGAGTCAGTGTTAAAGGAGCTAGAACACTACAATCAACAATAATTTGCATCCATTTGGTCTTGGCCGTCCTTTCCGACGAAGATATCCTTAAGATGATCCATTTGGCAATACCTGGCGATACCCAAGAACTATAAGTACGTGAAGGTTATGAAGATGGCCAAGCTCGTTTGATCATTAGCATTATTTATATTGTACTCAAACTCATTATTCAATGATCAGAAATACACAAATTTACAATATCAAGTTGTTTAAGTGACCGGAAACTGAAAACATGATTCATGATTCATGATGTTGGAAAACACCATAACTAGAGTGAATAAAGGGACGGTATCATTTAAGTGAAGTCCAGTAACACTTCTAGTTGTGGTTCTAGCTCTTCTACAGTTGACACGGTCCCAACTATTGGTATCTGGGCTCCATGAGTCTAGCTCTACAAACTGGTTAAAACTCGAGTTCACGATGGGAAAGAGTGTGGATTTGATGTGAAGAAGTGCTTGTTTTTGATGAATGGGACAAGAGAATGATGGATGGGATTATTGGAATGAAATTTAGTATAGACAAGATTAATAAAAACTTTAGGTTTAAGATAGTTTGTAACAATTCGCATTTTCAGGTTAACTTCTATTCCCGAAAATTTCACTATTCATTTTTACTATTGACTTTCACCATTCACTCCTAAAATTTTTATTTCATATTCTCGTAAGTTAAACTATTTTAATGATAATCCGAGAGTTTGACACTCGTCGGATCATTTCTGCAAAAATCACGAAACCGTATCCGAGATTTACTTTTAGGTTTAAACGTCATTCCAGCATCCCGATATGTCCATAAAACACTATAAACAATAGAAATATGATTTTCTCTCATTTTACGACAATTCCAAAAGTTTTGGAATTTTACGTTTTCCAGTTCAGCGTTTTACGCGAATTACGCGTTTTAGACCCACGTTTCCAGTTTTAACAGCGTTTAAGCAACCCGATGGAACTTACCACTCATTTTATATTTTATTATAGGGTATATTGATGAGTTTAATCATTCCTATAAGTTTCGTATTTTTACGATACCCGATTTTAAGTTTTAGGACTTAACAACTTACGGTTGGCGATTAACGGAACCAAAACACACTCCGTAAAAGCAAGATAACATCAAGAATCATATCTAGTCATCCAAGATAAGCTATGCACGAAATTTTTGAGCAAGTCACAAGCCTTGTTGGCTTGTGATGAAACCTTGATCACTTAGGATGGTTACATGTGTAAAACTTCTCATGTAAGCTTTGATAAAATATCCTAAACTCGCACCTCCTCATGGCACCTTCCTAACACCTTCCTAGCACCTCCTCAAGGCCCTATAAAGCCCTCCCCTCCTCATTTGGTCGTTCACCACCATAAACAACACATACTCTCTTCATTTGATCTTATACTTCAAGTATTATCTCAAGAATTCAAGCTACAAGTAAACTACATCCAAATCCTTGCAATCTTTGGTGATTCTTCTTGAATTTAAATCCATTCAAGTCACCTAAACCCTCATCACAAATCCTTCAAGAATACAAGAGTAGAAGGATTGCTAAAGTGAAGAGAAGCTTGTCAATCAAAGTCCTATCCTTACTAGTTACTTCCTTTCTTTTAGAAAGCCTAAAGTTGTAAGGAAACCCTAACATACTTTCTTGCTAAATATCATTTTCATGCTATTTATATATCATTCATGCTATATTTTGTCTTGTGATCATGTCCATGATGTATAAAAATGGGTAAAACAAGTATTGGTATATATATGTTAACTTATGTTAAGATAACAAGTAAACTAGTAACTTTCTTGGTGAAATCTGATCAAAATGGTATAATCATGATTTTGGACAATTACATACTGTTATAGAGGACTTAACAAGGAAAACATAGCAATTTGAACCACCTAAAACGAGTACACGAGTCAAAAGTTATGGCCAAAAGAAGTTAGCCAAACCAAAACGCCGAATCTGCCAAAATAGCATTCTGATCAAAATCCGTATTTTTTCGAGGCCCTTCTGGTCCGATTCATCAAAAACTTAAAACACGAAAGTTGTCCGGAACGACGTTTTCGTTTAGAAAGAAGCTCGAGCCCTGAAAACGCTTTTAGAGTGATATTTTTCTTCAGTTTCTTAACAGCTATTTTATATACCAAAGTTACTATATAATAGTAATGGTTTAATAAGACCAAGAGGTCTAATGACCTAAATTCAAGACTACAACCATGGCTAAAGCCAAGGTTGAGTCTCAAAACCATGGAACAATGACCAAAGGTCACTGCAAAGCCATGACTAAATGACCATATAAACTTACCTAGGCGAAAACATGAGCTAAAGAGTTAGCGATAACTTAAACATACAATTTGGATCTACTTCATCTAAAGAACCATGAGATCTTACAAGTAATTGTCATACAAGATTAAGAAACTCATTCTAATAACAATCTTCATGTAAAAGTAAACTTTCCTAAGTTTATTTAAGTATTGGACATATAACTTTTCGGGTCAAAACTTATATATATATATATATATATATATATATATATATATATATATATATATATATATATATATATATATATATTATCAAATACTACAATAGTAGGGAGCCTCATGTGAGGAGTCCATTAAGTAAGCCGTCGAGATGAGTTGTGGATTTACGAATTAAAGTGTCCTGGCTCCTCGAATGTTTACTACATGACTTCTGAATTATGTCGGCCCGAACGGTAGTAAGCGATATATAAACTATACATGTTTCATAAACCATTTCTTTTCAAAGACTTACACTATACTAAGTACTACATCATGGACTAAATGCAAGACATATATAGGCAATTCTTCATATTCTTTACTCCAATCCTAAGTCGCAATATTCTATTATAGGTTGCTTGTAGAAACCTTCGCGATTCGACCATCACATTCACTACTTGCTATATAACTTAAGGTGAGTTCATAGCCCCACTTTCCATTACTTAATTGTTTTACAAACCCTTGGGGGGAATACATGCTATTATTTTTCAATCGAACACAATACTTTTCAATTGTATGCTTGCCTGATTGTTTTATTATCACTAAGTACTATCCTTGCTAAAACCAATATCCCATATCATGAACCATTTAATCACTAGTAATAGTGAGCGCGGATATTGTGAATAGGCCTATTGGGATTGACGAATCCCATTCGTATTGACTAAGTTCAAACAAATGCACTAATATTTGAGATTTAGGTATGTCAGCAAAGTACCTACCGGGATAACTCCGCCGATTGATATTGGTACCCGTTAACGTTTTGGTGTCATGAGCTTAGTGTCATAATACGTTTTATGGGCGTATAACAACGTAGCTCATCATTTTGAGTCTAATTAACTCACACTACCAACATATTGTGTTCAACCATTAAACAAACTCTATGAATATCATTCAACCTTTGTGTTAACAGTTTAAGCATGTATTTCAGGTCCATGATGATCAAGGATGGCACGGAGGGGCACGGATATTCAAGAGGGCTATAAATTTTATTATCATTCAAAAACTCATTTAATGTAATTTGTAAACATGGAACCATCTGGGACCTCATTTTGTAATCTCTGATATTTATATAATTTGAATGATAAATCTTTTAAAACGACTCTATTAGAGATCGTTTTCTATTATTATGATTGTTGTGCCGTCAAGTAACACCCAGTTTGAATTCTGTTGCATCCATGAGTTGGGGGTGTTACATAGTTGGTGTAATGGTGGTGAACATGGTGATTCAAGGTGGTTTTAGGCTTTATTTATTTGTACTAATGCTGGTGATTATAAACTGGGATGATGTTATTGTTTTTGATGTACAATGCAAATTATGAAGCATGATATAATTAGAACTGACAAAGGAGTTCGATAATGTATGATTATGAAGTCAATGGACAGTGATAGACCGTTGCATGTTTGAATATTGAGGATGAGAATTTTCCTAGACAAGTAGTACTAGTTTGAACTATGAATGTTAAACAAACCCACACGACTCAGCCTCTCGAAATTTAATGGAACAATGGGGCATACAAACTTCAGGTTCAAAGTAATATATACCTTCCCACAGGCGATGTTACGCGGTTGACAAAACTCTCCTTCTTAGACGCGGTGGTTACCAATGTAATCTTTAAAGATACAAAAACTTTGTAACGTTTGATTACTTTTAAAAGACTAAATGTGATACCGTTTGTTATAACATCATTTCAAACAGCTATACTTGTTGGAAATAACGTTATTTTAAGTCTTTTTTTATTCTTACCGAAACAAGAGATCAAGTGTATATTGGTGTGCAATACGTTGGTCTATACAAAACCAATCCCTGCGAAAAATAGAACATATCTATAGTGTATTACGTACTAAACAATAACGTATCTTATTTGAAACTGTTTATTACAACATGTAAGGTCTTCATTTTAATAAATCAGGGCCGCCCGTAAAAAACAAAGCTAAGAATGATACTTGATATCCTTTTGATATATTTCTTAGATGTGAGGCCTAAATAAATCGAACTTAAATGACATCATATTTATTATAAACTTCTATTTCTAGAGCATCAGGTGGTCCAGGTTAGTTGGACTTCGAAAGGAACACTTGTTTGCTTGACTTGGTGGAAAATAAGGTCGTTTTTAAGTATTCGATCCAGACGACCAACTTGAGAGTAAATTAAACGTTCATCTTTTTGGATATAAGGCATAGAACAAAAAAGGAGTTATCATACATTATATCTATTATAGTTTCCTTTTCTAAATCTGACCACCTAATTGGTATAAAATTACTTGGGCACAAACATGCCGTAAGAAAAGGGAAACAATTGACACCAATATTATTTTGTACATAAAAACACTACAATCTTTGTCTAAGTATCTATACACACAAATTACAACCGGCAATGGCCATTGACTTAACAAGATGAACCTGATCCATATATACTTGATGCAGTCGATCAGTAACGTTATTACTAATGTTCATGGTCCAAATGTCAAGTAATATATACTGTTCGATGCTCAAGTATATGTGAGTGCAACAAATTTTACAAAAAAACTCATCAAACTGAGAACCGGTACAATTAACAGCATGATTAATGTTTTAGTGGCTCATGTTTGATGAACATTTGAGCGAATAAAGAGTAGAAAGATCGTCTAATAATGTAAAGTCAATTTCATGGTGCAATTACGATTAATAGACTAACTAAGACACTCTCAATGAGTTATATACCGACAATCTTACATACAAGTCATCAACACATAACTACTTGCAATGTTCACTACAAGAAAAATGCTTTTAGGCGACATTCGTACGGCATATTTAGGGACGTATGTGAAGCCGGCAACACAACTAGCGACTTTAGTGGTAGGTCGCTATATACGAGTCGCAAATTTTTGTGACTTAGTCTACCTCGACGCTAAAATTTGCACAACTATAGCGACTTCTTAATATGTCGCTAAAGAATAGTGACTTTATTATTATAAGTCGCAATTTATGTTGCTATTTCTAAAAAACATCGCTAACAAAGTCACCATCGCTATTCTCAATAGAAGTCGCTACTAGTGTTGCAATTTAGGTCTTTTGTGTATGTTCTGTTCACCAGCCGTATTGCCCTGGTCACTATTTGGTATTGAAATACAATAATAACAATAATGATAATAAGAACATCATCAACAACTTGAAATGTATAACAAATGAATGTTTTTTTTCCATATAATTACAACACTACAAGAATAACATTCGTTTGACTCGACGGTCTAAACTTTTTTAAAGTACAAAACAAAACAAGAAAGTTAAAGTGACAACTATTCTTGTGACGAGAAAATGCAATAAAAAACGTCTAACACCGTCATCGGAGCTTGATCGGGTAGCCACACTGACCTAACCAATCTGACATGTGCTTTTAAGAAACCTGCAACCCAAACCCATTTAATCTTATTGGAGAACAAGAAAAAAAAAATGAATACTTGCACCGCTGACCTTTGAGTGTTTATGACAATATAGAACATGAAATGAGACGATTTATAAACATTAGTCGTCTACATATTTACCTGGCCATGAAGAACTTAATCACGGCTAGAAATAGGATGAAATAGTGTTGCTGTCCTACTTTCTGCAGGTGTAACACATCTTACTTGTTCAACCCTCCTGTATCATGGTCAAGAAGTCGAACATTTTAATATCAACAAAATGCTAAAGCAAATTACTAGTGTGATAAGTCGTTGAATTTGCAAGTATGGTCCTGTTTACCACTTTGTTAAAGAGAGATATAATGTGGTTCAAGCGTACCTATAGCATCATATAGCAGAAGGCAGAGTTTGGATCAAGGTTATACCTCTGGCTAAAGTGATAAGAGAGGAAAGGCAATACTTCCATAGCTTTTGTAACTGAAGCTCATCTTCCCTATGGAATCGAAAATATATATATTTAGGAACGACAACAAATATAACTTCAAACTTGATTATAGCCAGACGTTATGTTATTAGTCACTCTTGTTGTAGTTTCTGAAGTTTGTCTTTCTCTATAAATCATTAGGCATATGTGCAAGTCATAAGCAGAGTGAGCCGTATAGCAGTATTCAAATCAATCATTCACCTTCTCAACATACAGCTAACTTGTCACGAGCCCAAAACATTTGCCTTTTGAAGGCAGTCTCAAAAATCTGATCAATAAAGTTCAAAAGCACAATATCTCATGAGAAACTCGTTAACAATATATAACGCAAAATATAGCTCTTAAAGACATTACATCCTTCTACCAGGATTCGTTTAGCATAAAGTTTTAAGGTTACCAGACTACAATTCAGCAATGATTAATCATCAATGGAGCACAACTTCCATAAAGTCAACCTTAAACAGCCGACCAGGTTTTTAACATGATATATTACAGCGTTCCTACTGAAGCTAAACATGGAAGACTTGGCAAATTGAACTAGACCTTAAACTTGCCAATACGCAAGCCATCCCAAAACCTATTCAGGAATCAGCCATTCTCAGCAAGATAGACATCCAACATTCTAATCTTATACGTTCTTCTATACCATAGCAAGGTGATTAAAAATTCTTTTAGCTGGGTTCTAAGGAGGCGTGCAAGTTCACCAAGTTCCACAATGCATTTTTCCCAACATGTAAGCCATTCAGAAACTCTATTATACCTTTTACATTTTCAGGTTACTTCCTCTGAATTTGAGCATGTAGCCAGCAAAGTGTTACGATTACATACATTTGACATTCGGCTCAAAACATAAGATGGCTACACCTTGTGTGAAATAAAGGAAGCATAAATTGATTTAGTATGTTGCTATTTTTTATGATAAATCCCTTTTTACCCTTAATTATTATTATCATCTAAGGTTTCCAAACCAATAGGTAAGGGTAAAATAGGCAGTTGACTATTGAAAATCTGCATTAAATGCGAATATCTTAACCTGTGTCTTTTTTGTTGGTGGAAAGATATCTTGGGACAGGATAAGATAGCGCTTAAGCATCTCCATCATAGATGGGTGGTCAACTTGGCAATTAAAGAACTCGTCATAATATAAGTTAAGTTTGGAAACGCCCAATGTATACCAGCAATCATAAGTTTCATTCACCTATGAAAAAAAAAAAAAAAAAAAAAAAAGGAAAAGAAAAATTAAATACGAACAATTGTTGTCCACGAAACAACAGAAATAAGTGAATAACATTACCTATATTTTTTAGCATATGGTACCATTTTGTACAAACTTATAATAGAATGAGTTTCTGACACAGTTAGCCTCAAGAACTGCTACCATGGGGAAAACAACAGTTGTGCTCATGACAGTAAACTGGGTCAATTTGGGCTGATGACCACCCGTTAGTATTTTAGCGATAACTTTCTGCTCGGGACTCGGATTGATGTGATTTTGATTGTTCTGGAAACTATACAAAATTCTCTACAACATTGGGTCAGTCATATTTCGTGGTATCTGGAAGAGGTTGGTCAAACAAATGTATCTTTTGGACTTTCTGCCTGCTGTCATTTACTTTCAAGAACCTATCATTTTCTAGTCTTTAATAAAGTTGGGTGTTTCAATAGTAATTATAGGATGGGTAGCTGAATAAGTAATTGTAATGAATACTTTTGTGCCTATATGAAGGGCCAAGAAGTTCATTGTATGGCATGAAAGATAACAAACTCCTCTTTTGAGTGTCCTCCATTTGTGAGTTGAATTTTATTCCTCCTAGTGTGTGTGTTAAGTGTTGTGTTGCTAACTCCTTGTGCTCATCTCTGTTGATCGGTGTCAGTTTCAATGATCACAAATCATGTGAAATAACAAGTCATCAAGAATACCTTGCACCATTAAAAGTGGGTCTGCAATCAGGCAGGAGGGCCTCATTAGGAGCTTCTGCAAATGCTATATGAGGATGACCAGTGTGGTCTGTATATTCAACCTAAGTAGAAGCAAAGCAAATAACAAATAAGATATTAAGATGGTGCATCACTCAGTGGATTCTTAAATGCAATGCAGTCATGAACATCTACCAATATCTAGCAGTAGAGTTAAGAATACAAGCGAGCGAGCAGGCGGGTGGGCCAGTTGGGTAATGGGTCAAAAAGATATGATTTGAAACTGGTCACTGTTTCAGTATGGTAGGAAACGGGCCAGATCTGATTTGGATGACCCACAAACACTTTTTGTCCACTTTTAGAGTGTTTAATAAACAATTAATGCTTAAATTATGATTACAAAACAACGTCATTACAATAATATGATATAGTTTCGAATAACACAATTGAGGAGATGATAATGATACTTAAGTGATGTATACAGAACACTATTTTTAATTAGTAAAATTTACATTAAAGTATTCATTTTTCATACAGATACAATCTATGCTTAAAAGACATGTAGATTGCAAACACTAAAGACAAGGATCAATGCTAGTCGAGTTTTGCAATATAGAAGAGCTTGAAGTATATACCTCAAATACAGAAGCCCAATAATAATAATCATAGCAGCATCTGAATTTCTTCTTTTCAAAAGGGTAAAATACATGCTTTGCTTTATAATTTAGTAGTCCAAGTTCACAGACTTTTGGTGACCTAAGATCTACACCTGCAAGATATAGAAGAACCATCATATAACCGTATCTTCCATTTTTTAATCATAACAAGCTATCGCAGTATATAAACTTCATATAACCTTATCGAGATTATATAGTAAGCATGTAATTCATTTGCAACTTTGAACTTAGAAGTTCGATCCATCTAACAGCAAGAGTAAAAAGTGTCACTGTTTCTATAATCGAGGTAATGGCAAATACCCTCCCAAGGACCCAAAAAATCATAATATTCAGCCTTGACTTGTTGGACAGGACATGCACTCCCACACAACCTGTCATTTTGCCTCCTGCCTACTACCATGGATGGCATGGGAAACCAACACATACGATCTACAAGGTCATATCCCATTAGCTAAAACAGTGACTCTCGCATATCACCACCTATAAGTACACCGGCTCCAACAACCACAACTATGGTCTAAACTCATTCCTAACACAAAACTCACATTATCCTCTAAACTTACTATCCTCAACTGATCCACGTCCTGAGACATTTCTAACAACCCCATTCACCACCAAACACCACCTACCATGGTTTCAAGTTTCAACCATCATTATAAGCTGACACATAATACACATAGAACAAAGACATCCTAGGACAACAATTACAAGTTTTGCCATTAACCACAGAAAACCAACTACAGCAATTTCAACCACCATTATCACAAGGTAGTGCGTACGCAAACGCACAAACGCGCGTGCGCCTAAAACCCTAACAAACATCTAATACTACCTAGCAAACAAGAGTTTACCTTAAGATGAATAAAAGTTATATGTTTAGGTCAGGCATTATATCGAACAGTTAGTGTGCATGTAAGCAATTTTACCATCAAAAGTTGACTTGGGCTAAGTCAATCCGGAAAGTTTAGTTTACATAGCTCGTTTTTTATGATTTATGTGACACTAAGTTTATAAGGATAAAATGAATTGTTTATGATGTAAACGGTGCATATGATTGTGTGTAGATGTCACACAATCATAGCATTCATGTTTCATATTCAATTATCTACCATTCACGTTTTCTTTCATCCAACAAAACGTACACCTCTCATACACCAAAGACAATTTAACCAAATGTTTAAGTAATTCACAATGCTTGTTTGTAATATAATATTTTATTTTTTAAGTTTCGAAAGGACTTTTATTTTATTTTTTAAATTTACGACACACTAAGGTGACACTTTTTTATGTCTAAAATGATGGTTTTATTAGATATTGTAGGCATTGGGCCTAAACTAACATACCAAGAGTCCAAGAGGACCTTTTTAGTCTACACTTTTTGTAAAGATGAACAAAGAGCTTTGCATATAATACGTACATATTATATTGGTATGTGTATGCGTACTGTTTTTGTTTGACAAGTTTGTTAGCCGAGGTCTGTTAATTATTTTTAGTTAAAGGCAAACTCATATAAATTTATAATCTCATATAAATACAAAACCCCACTTTTGTTTTGACATGCTTTTTTTTTTAACAAAGTTTAGACATGACCTGAACCACAACGTACTTATTGGTAACAAACATAATCACATCACAGATGATGCTAATCTTGGCCAAAGCCATACATCAATAGTTATATCATGAATCTCATTTTCTAGTTAAATAAAATAAGCCCAAGATTATACGATTGTAAAGAAGTTTCAGACAGGCCCAAAGCTTTCAACATAAGGGCCCAATGTCTCCTCTTAAAATCTTAAACTTAGGATATGAATAATCCAAAATACAGTTCATCATATAACAAGTCTTTATTTAGACTAGTATTCAGCAATTTTATTATCTTTTTCTTTTATGAGATAGGCAAATAAACACAAATTTGTGGCATCTCCCAGTATGTTTATTCCAGTAACTACAAATATAGAGGAAAAACATAATATTTACTTCAAATTTTACAAACATAAAGTCTGATGCAAATGTTTTTTCTTCTCATCGCATTGTAGTAAACACATGTAAATATGTAATAGAAGCTAATTTGTGTTGTTATTCTCATCATGAATCATACGGATTTTATTTTGCACGCCACAAATAATAACATTACAATTAAAACTATCGAAACACAAGAATCAAAGTACAAACAACAATGAAAATCTTAACAAGGATTGACAAAGAGCAAACTCAACAGGAGTTCTTACCAAAACCGATCCATGTTCCTTCCTAAAAAATCCATGATAGATCCTCCTCTTCCTCGACTCTTCCTTCCGATAATGGAATATCATCCAGACATTTGATATTAATCGGTATACCGCATAATCCACTATTGTTTTGAAAACCCAATTCATCCATAGTGTCCATTTGTCGAGCACGAGGAATTTTACCCGTCAACATGTTGTTGCTCACATCTAGAACTGTGAGGTTGCCAAGCTGATCTAGTGATTGAGGAATTGAACCCGCGAGTTCATTATGTGAAACATCCAAGCTCTCTATGCCCACGAGATTGCCAAGTGATGATGGAATGTTCCCAGAAATCTTGTTGTGTGATATGTTGAGCTGTTTTAGGGCTTTGAGATTGCCTAATGATTCTGGTATTTCACCAGAAATATTGTTGCTCGACAAGTCCAACAAAACATAGAAATGAAGGTTTCGTAGGTGTTGAGAAGATTTCTTCCAATTCACTATTAAGTCTTGAAGCCAGCCTTCATCCACATCTCCTGTGGAACTATAAATCAGATTTGGTGATGCTGACATATTCATTATTGGAAGGTTTGCCATCTGTCGTGGAATGCTTCCTGTTAGATTGTTCCTGGAGAGATCAAGAATTCGAAGAGAAGTGCACTTGGAAATATTGGCCGGGATATATCCGTTGAGGGAAGTGTTTCTTAGGACAAGTATTTCAAGAGAAGTAGGGAATTGAGGGAGAATATCTTGTAAATTTCCTGTAATAATGCTATTACGAAGATCAAGAACTGTAAGGTTGACTAATTTAGTCAAACCAAAAGGCAGACTGCCAGAAAACTTATTCCCGCCTAAATAAAGAATTTCGGTTCCTTTTGGAAAATTCGTCGGGATCTTACCAGAGAAATCATTGTCGGACAAATCCAGGGAGAAATCATGTTCAGCTCTGAAAATAGGTAAACTGTCACCAGAGAATCTATTTTGGGACAAGTCGAGTACCGATAATCCCTTTAAATTGGAGATGGATTTTGGGATTAGTCCTGAAAAATGATTTTCTGAAACCGCAAGATAACTGATACTTTTAGCGTTACCTATGCTTTCTAGAAACTCCCCTGAAAAATTGTTCCGTGACAAGTCGAGTAACCATAATCCTGTTAAATTGGAGATGGATTTTGGGATTAGTCCTGAAATATGATTTTCTGAAACCGCAAGATACTCGATACTTGTAGCTACGTTACCTATGCTTTCTGGCAACTCCCCTGAAAACTTGTTCCGGGACAAATCAAGATTCCGTAACGAATCAGATATAAATATGGGGGGCGGGATTGATCCGCTGAGATTGTTATCTGAAAGAATTATCGTTCTGATTCTGTTCATCTCCGCCAGCCAATGTGGGAATCTTCCCTCCAATTTATTCCCGCTCAAATCAAGTACAACCAAATCTTTCTGTGATGAAATCCATTCAGGAATTTGGCCTGAAATTCCACAAGAAGGCATTGAGATCCTTTGAAGACTACATCTTGGAACAACCTTACTTGTGTCATTCCAAATCAACTTGCTCCCCTTTCCACCGATGCATAAATAATTTAGAGTTCTGATTTTGAATAACGAAGTCGGGATCTCACCGGCGAGCATGTTGTCTTCGAGCAAAAGGTACTCTAACTTGCTCAAGTTTTGCATCGATGATGGTATCGGGCCTGTTAACTGGTTACTGCTCAAATCAAGTACAACCAAATCTTTCTGTGATGAAATCCATTCAGGAATTTGGCCTGAAATTCCACAAGAAGGCATTGAGATCCTTTGAAGACTACATCTTGGAACAACCTTAGTTGTTGTTGGAAAATTTAGTGCACTGGTGGGATTTGTTCACACCTGGTAATGGGCTTGGAGGTACGGAGTGTACACCCATCAGGTCCCTGAACACCCTAACTCAGATAGTGGTTAAGTGTTTTCAGTGTATGATGAATTTCAGTGAGTTCACTCTTTCAGGGAGTGATACTCTGGACTGAATGGTATTCATCAGGTTGATGAGTTCATCTCAGGCTGAAGGATCTCATCAGGGAGTTGATGTCCTCAGGGACTAGCTCGTCAGTGAGTATAACGAACTCACTGGACTGAATTCAAACTTGATTAGTAACTGCTTTGACCTATTCAAGTGGCAGTTATAACTACATTAATGACCACGTTTAATTGGTCATGTAACCGCTAATTCCTATAATTATGGAGGCAAATTAAGTGGGATTAATGGGCCGTTAATCACTCTTAATTCCATTGACTAGGGTTGAGTAATATTACCTATAAATAGGTAAATCTTATTATGCATGAAAAAAGATACAGAAACACACAACACTTAAACACGAAGGGTTATTGATTTGTGCCTAAATCAATAATATCATTTGGTCTTATCCCAAGTAGATATTCGTGATACCCAGGCATTAGGGTCGAATAGTTTACTTTGGAAAGTGATAACACGATTCCAAGTGATATCCGGTAACCTTAATTGGTACGTAGTTAGGCGATTGATTATCTCTACCCTGATCTGGGCGAATATTTCAACAACCAACAATCAAAGTAAACTATTCTGTGATAATCAATGGCTGCTGCTATGAGGCATATGGCTGCTAACTTTTCCAAATTGGATAAGTTTGAAGGTGTTGATTTCAGAAGATGGCAAAAGAAGATGCACTTCTTGCTTTCAAGCATGAATGTGGTGTATGTTCTGAGTACTGCCATTCCTGAGGATCATGGGGATGATGCTACTCTGGAGCAGATAAGGAAAAGGAGCAAATGGGAGAATGATGACTATGTTTGCAGAGGTTTAATTCTTAATGGTATGTCTGATTCTCTCTTTGACATTTATCAGAACGTTGAATCTTCGAAAGAACTTTGGGATTCCTTGGATGCCAAATATATGGCTGAGGATGCTTCAAGTAAGAAGTTTCTTGTGAGTAATTTCACAAATTACAAAATGACTGATTCAAGACCAGTCATGGAACAATACAATGAACTTCTTGGAATACTTGGAAGGTTTACACAACATAAAATGAACATGGATGAGGCTATTTCAGTCTCTTGTATCATTGACAAACTCCCTCCTTCTTGGAAAGATTTCAAGCATGCCTTGAAACATAAGAAGGAGGAACTGACTCTTGTTCAGTTGGGTAGTCATCTGCGTATTGAGGATTCCCTCAGGGCGCAGGATAATGACAAGCCAAAGAGTAGCAATGCTACTGGTGCATCTGTTGTCAATATGGTGGAACATAACAATTCCACCAGGTACAATGACAACAAAGGCAAACGCAAACATCATGATATCACAAGGGCTGATCCTAACAAGAAGGCTACACCTACTTGTTGGAAATGTGGCAAATCTGGTCACATTAAAAGGGATTGCAAAGGTGTTAAGGTTGGTGGTAAAACCAATGGTTCAGGCACTAGTGGTTCAGGGAGTGATGGTTCAGCCAACTCACTGAAAGGTCAGAATATGTTTAATGAATCTCTTCAGGTTTATTATGTTACATATGTATCTGAATCTCACTTTGTGCAGGATGATGATGTTGCGTGGTGGGTTGACTCTGGTGCAACTGTTCATGTGTGCAAAGATAGATGCTGGTTCAAGACTTATGAGTCACTGAATGATGGATCTATTCTTCACATGGGAAATGAGTCAACAGCCTTGGTGCATGGTCGTGGTTGTGTAGATCTTAGTTTTAGTTCTGGAAAGATTGTAACTTTGTTTAATGTTATTCATGTTCCTGATATAAGGAAGAACTTGGTTTCAAGTAGTGTTTTGAATAATCATGGATATAAACAAGTTATCGAATCTGATAAATTTATTTTGTCCAAACATGGTGTGTTTATTGGTTTTGGCTATTTGTGTAATCAAATGTTCAGGCTTAATGTTGTCACTGACATTGTTAATTCTGCCTTTATGTCAACCTCTAATCTGAATGACTCTACCCTGTGGCATGCTAGACTTGGCCATGTACATTATAAAAGGATGCAAGATATGTCTAAGGATGGGTTAATCCCAGCATTTGACATGGACACTGAAAAGTGTAAAACTTGCATGTTGACCAAAATTACTAAGAAACCTTTTCAGGGTGTAAAACGTGAGACTGAGCTCTTGGAGCTAATACACAGTGACCTGTGTGATTTGCATGCCACTCCCTCTTTGGGGAACAAGAAGTACTTTGTGACATTTATTGATGATGCTTCTAGGTTTTGTTATGTCTATTTGTTACATACCAAGGATGAAGCATTAGATAAATTCAAAGTGTTTAAAACTGAAGTTGAGTTACAACTTGGGTCCCTGATAAAAAGATTAAGGACTGATAGGGGAGGTGAGTACATGGATACTCTGTACTTTCAGTCTGTTGGTATAATACATGAAACGACTGCTCCCTATACTCCTCAACAAAATGGTATCTCTGAAAGGAAGAACAGGGTACTGAAGGAGATGGTTAATTCCATGTTGTCCTATTCAGGACTGAGTGAAGGGTTCTGGGGTGAAGCTATGTTAACAGCTTGCTATTTACTTAATAGGGTTCCCAACAAAAGGAACAAGGTTACCCCTTATGAACTCTGGACTAAAACGAAACCCAACCTGAATTATCTCAGGGTCTGGGGTTGTAGGGCAGTTGTAAGACTCCCTGATCCAAAGTTAAAAACTCTGGGTGAAAGAGGCATTGATTGCATCTTTGTTGGATATGCTGAGCATTCCAAGGCATATAGGTTCTATGTTATTGAACCTAATGAATATGTTTCAATTAACTCAATAATTGAATCAAGGGATGCACTCTTTGATGAGAATAGATTTTCATCAGTCCCTAGACCAAGTCTCAGGATTCCAAATGGAACTGATAACAATGGTGTATCAGAAGTCTTTGATGATTCATCATCTCAGGCCCCTGATGAGGTTGTGGTTCAACAACCTGAACCTGAGCTCAGGAAGAGCAAAAGGGTCAGGACTCCAAAGTCATTTGGACCTGAGTTTCAATTATACTTAATTGAAGGTACAAGGAATGAGGTCTCTGACCAATATTCCTATTGCTTCATTGTTGAGGATGATCCCAAAACATTTGAAGAAGCAATGAAGTCCCAGGATGTTACTTTCTGGAAAGAGGCAATAAATGATGAGATTGATTCCATCATGGGGAACAACACTTGGGTGTTGGTTGATCTACCACCAGGTTGCAAACCTCTTGGTTGTAAATGGATTTTCAAAAGGAAAATGAAGGTAGATGGAACTATTGTAAAGTTCAAGGCTAGACTAGTCATTCAGGGCTTTAAACAAAAGTCAGGGATAGACTACTTTGATACTTATGCCCCAGTGGCACGTATCAGTACCATCAGGCTGCTGATTGCTTTGGCATCAATTCACAATCTGATTATTCATCAGATGGATGTGAAGACAGCCTTCTTGAATGGTGAATTGGATGAGGAGGTTTATATGAACCAACCTCAGGGCTTCATCTTGCCTGGCAATGAAAACAAGGTGTGCAAACTGATTAAGTCTTTATATGGACTGAAACAGGCACCTAAGCAATGGCATCAAAAGTTTGATGAAGTGATTTTGTCTAATGGTTATGTTCTTAACCAAGCTGACAAATGTGTATATAGCAAATTTGATGATTCTGGTAAAGGAGTCATCATTTGCCTATATGTTGATGACATGTTGATCTTTGGCACTGACCAAAATCAAGTTGACCTGACAAAGGAATTTTTGTCATCAAGGTTCTCCATGAAGGACATGGGGGAGGCGGATGTTATCCTTGGTATAAGGATTAAACATGAAAGCAATGGTATATCAATTTCTCAGTCTCATTACATTGAGAAGGTACTGAAGAAATTTAATTGCTTTGACTGTACTCCAGTAAGTACTCCCATGGATACCACTGAGAAGCTTATGCTGAACAATGGCAAAGCTGTATCTCAACTTGAGTATTCCAGGGTGATTGGCTGCCTGATGTATGCCATGACTAGTACAAGGCCTGACATTGCTTTTGCTGTGGGTAAACTGAGCAGGTATACTAGTAATCCTAGTGCTCAGCACTGGCAAGCAATTCAGAGGATACTGAAGTATTTGAAGAGAACTATGGATTATAGTCTTTCATATACTGGTTATCCTTCAGTGTTGGAAGGTTACACTGATGCAAGTTGGATCAGTAACACTGAAGACAATTCGTCTACCAGTGGCTGGGTATTCCTACTTGGTGGAGGTGCAATTTCTTGGGCATCCAAGAAGCAAACTTGCATCACCAGTTCAACAATGGAATCTGAATTTGTGGCTCTAGCAGCTTCTGGTAAAGAAGCTGAATGGTTGAGAAACTTGCTTCTTGAGATTCCATTGTGGCCTAAACCTATAGCACCTATTTCTATCCGTTGTGATAGTGCAGCTACATTGGCTAAGGCTTATAGCCAGATGTACAATGGTAAGTCTAGACACTTAGGTGTCAGGCATAGCATGATTCGTGAGCTTATCATGAATGGGGTGGTATCTATAGAGTTTGTAAGATCTCAACAGAACTTAGCTGATCACTTGAAGAAGGGTCTGGCTAGAGACTTGGTTATAAAGTCTGCTAAAGGGATGGGTTTAAAGTCCAACTTAGTCACTGAATGCTAGGACACCCAACTCCCTCCTGAGGAAACTTGGGAGCTGAGTTCAATGTGGAAAGCTGAACATTCAGTGTACTGAAGCACATGTTTTACAAACATCCCAAGGTTTGTGCTTGGAACCTGCTGAAAGGAGGATGAAGTCTATACTTCTTAATGGTTAATTTTCTTTGAAAAAGTGATTGGCAGGAGCATGAATAAAGAGGAACCACCTATGTAAATGTTGAAGTTTTGCCGCTTCAGGAAGCTATGGACTTTTAGCTTTTACAACATTTATGAATTGGATATGGACACATGGCTTGTAAAGTGTCAGGAGTGTCTAAGTGTTGGAAAGCTTGTGTGTATTTTATCTTCAGGTATTCAAATGGGTTGAAGGGTTCAATTCTTAGAACACCCTGATTCTCGAATATTTGAACGTGTAATTTACTAAGATGGAAATTCAATCCTCAGGACATTTTCGTTTATGCACTTGTTTTGTATTATGGTTATTTTCATGCAAAGGTAGTGAACTAAATTTGGGGAGGATTGTTGGAAAATTTAGTGCACTGGTGGGATTTGTTCACACCTGGTAATGGGCTTGGAGGTACGGAGTGTACACCCATCAGGTCCCTGAACACCCTAACTCAGATAGTGGTTAAGTGTTTTCAGTGTATGATGAATTTCAGTGAGTTCACTCTTTCAGGGAGTGATACTCTGGACTGAATGGTATTCATCAGGTTGATGAGTTCATCTCAGGCTGAAGGATCTCATCAGGGAGTTGATGTCCTCAGGGACTAGCTCGTCAGTGAGTATAACGAACTCACTGGACTGAATTCAAACTTGATTAGTAACTGCTTTGACCTATTCAAGTGGCAGTTATAACTGCATTAATGACCACGTTTAATTGGTCATGTAACCGCTAATTCCTATAATTATGGAGGCAAATTAAGTGGGATTAATGGGCCGTTAATCACTCTTAATTCCATTGACTAGGGTTGAGTAATATTACCTATAAATAGGTAAATCTTATTATGCATGAAAAAAGATACAGAAACACACAACACTTAAACACGAAGGGTTATTGATTTGTGCCTAAATCAATAATATCATTTGGTCTTATCCCAAGTAGATATTCGTGATACCTAGGCATTAGGGTCGAATAGTTTACTTTGGAAAGTGATAACACGATTCCAAGTGATATCCGGTAACCTTAATTGGTACGTAGTTAGGCGATTGATTATCTCTACCCTGATCTGGGCGAATATTTCAACAACCAACAGTTGTGTCATTCCAAATCAACTTGCTCCCCTTTCCACCGATGTATAAATAATTTAGAGTTCTGATTTTGAATAACGAAGTCGGGATCTCACCGGCGAGCATGTTGTCTTCGAGCAAAAGGTACTCTAACTTGCTCAAGTTTTGCATCGATGATGGTATCGGGCCTGTTAACTGGTTACTGCTCAGGGACAGAGTAGTCAAGTTGGTTAGTCTTCCTATAAAGGTTGGAATTTCCGATGATAAAGAATTAAAGGACAAATCTAGTGATTCTAATTTCGTGAGGTTTTGCAATTGAAGATGGGATTGCACCGGAGAAACTATTATTGAATAATGACAAATGCCTTAACTTTGTTAAATTTCCAATCTCTTCCGGGATGTTTCCCCGAAGAAAATTATCAGCCATTGAAAGTGATTCAAGATTTCGAAGCTTACCAATTTCAGGGCTTAAACTTCCCCCGAGTTTATTGTCACTAAGATAAAGATCTCGAAGAGATTCGAGTTCAAAAAGTTTATCAGGAATCGGACCCTGGAAACTATCTTGACTTAACCTTAGCGTAGTCAAATTTAGAAAAGAACCTAGTTGGGGTCCTAGTTTTCCCTTAAGAGTATTGTTACTTAGATCAAGAACTTCAAGTGATTGAAGTTCGAAAAGTTCAAGTGGAATCTGACCCTGGAGCAAATTGTTGCTCATAACCAATTCCTGTAAATTGGTTAAATTTCCAATCTCTTTAGTTATGTTTCCCGAAAGGGAAACCCCACTGAGGTACAACGATTCAAGGTTTTGAAGTTTGCCAACTTCAGGGCTTAAAACCCCCTCAACAATTTTGTAACTTAAATCAAGCTTTTGAAGTGATCTAAGTTTGAACATTTGATGAGGAATCAGACCACTGAAACCATTGTAACTTAAGTCTAGTGTTGACAAACGTCGAAGAGAACCTAGTTCGGGTTCTAGTTTCCTCTCGAGCATATTGTCTCTCATGCCCAAGTCACGTAAATTAGTTAAAATCCCAATCTCTTTCGGGATGTTTCCTGAAACAAAAGTTCCCATGGAGGTACAATGATTCAAGATTTCGAAGCTTACCAACTTCAGGGATTAAAACCCCATCGAGAGAATTGTAGCTCATGGTCAAGTAACGTAAATTCGGTAACCGAAAAAGCTGGCTGGGGATGGAGCCGTTAAAATTGTTCACCCTCACGTTAAGGTGAACTAGTTTGGTGAGATTGCCAAACCCATCTCCAGGAATCTCGCCTTCCAAATAATTCCCCTCGATATCAAATAGTTCAAGTGACTGGATATGAAAAAGGGGAGTCAAGATTTCAGAAGATATCGAAACTGGATCAAACTCTGGAGGAGGGATGGCTACCTCATATAGCTGAAGCTTGGTAACACTTCCGGTTCTGGAGCAATTAACACGCTCCCAAGAACAACAATTAGAAGCAGGATTCCATGAGTGTAGTTTTTTAAACTTAACGGAATATTTGGAATTGTAGATGGCGGTGAGGGTGGATTTGAAGTGGAGTAGTGCTTGCTTTTGATGAATCATGAATGGGACAAGAGAATGATGGGATTATAATGGAAGTGAGTATTAACAAGATGGATAGCATTAACTTTAACATTGGTGTGCTTGCCATGGTTGATTTTGGTTCTTTATTTTTGATGCATCGGTATATATGTTCTGGTAGTCATTACATAGGGAATGAAAATGCAGATATTTTTTTTCTTTCTTTATTTCATTTCTAAATTCATAGAAAATAATGTACTACTTTCTTATATGATTGTACAAGTTATGAACCACGAGTGGCGCAGTAGAAAAATGATATGAGTTTGTATGTGTATCATTTTTAAGTCAAGTCAATGGGTTGTGGATTCTTTTGCCCTTTTCACTATAACATTAGGTCTGACATTATATTATACTGGCTTTAGACTACCCGTATCAACAGCGAGTGTGCAAAACTGAGTGTGCAACTCACTCGTGAGCCCCACCACTATACACACATGCATACTCAAGGTCCACATATGCAAAAAACAACTCACAAATGTGAGTCAGTGACTTTTTGGTTTACGTGAAAATATGGGGCCTCAATTGTAAATTAATATTATTTGTATAGTTTGTGAGTGTGTATAGGGGTGTCAGTAGGGTCGGGTTGACCCGACCTGAACCCGATAAGCCTTATTGAGTCAGGTTAAATCGGATTGAAAAAGCTTATTGGGTTAGTTTCACCCAAACCTGATAACCCGACTGTAATCGGGTCGGGCTCGGGTTAGATAATTTTTGTTATCGGGTCAATCCGATAAGACTCGAACATCACTCTATATAATTTGCCAAAATTTGATATTACATTTATTCTTTTAAAAAATAGACGACTAAATTGGACTTCAAAAATCAAAATTTTATACACGTCCAAAATTGAAATGTTCGAAATGTTTATCGGATCTGATTTACTCATGAACACTACGGAGTTTTTTTTTTGTATCTGGAATTATAAAGGACTTTAATGGAAGTGCACTGTGATTTTTAATATCTCTAATTTTGTCAAATTTTGATTTTATGAAGTGCACTGTGTTTTTGAAGCAGAGTGTCTTAATTTCTTTGGTAATTTTATGGAAAAGTAGCATGGTATTTTTTAATCAAACATATCCAACATCAGTAGTAACTAGTACGTAGTAGTAAGGTTGGTTCCTACCTTTCGAAAAAAAAAAAAAAAAAAAGTAAGGTTGGTTCCATATAGCCTTTTGTGTTTGGTTCAAAATAACACAAAATATAGGTTACTACAGTAGTAAATTTGGTTCCATACAATTTTTTATATTTGGTTCAAAACGAGTGTTGATACCCGCGCCTTGATGCGGAATTCTTTTGTAAATGTTAAAGATAACGGTCGTTAGTTAACAGCCGTTAAATAGCTAACGACAATCAGTACTTAAATATATATATATATATATATATATATATATATATATATATATATATATATATATATATATATATATATATGACACAAAAAGATGCTTACTAGTCGCTAATTCTATAGTTTTTTATGTTTGATCAAAGTCACTAACTGTACGAAATTAAAAAAAAAAAAAATCACACTTGGTAATTATTAGTTGCTCATTTGTAGTTGTTGGAATTTGTAGATCATAACAATTATATAAACAATAAAGCATCATCAAGCACGCAACGGAAATATATCAAATACATGTAATATAATTAACCGAATATAAAAGAGTATGCGTACCTTTTTTGTGATTTCTAGCAAGAACAAGAAATCACGGATCAAGAACAATATAAACCCTAATTAGGGTTTATGGTGGATTGACTGGGGTTTAGTCGAATAGGGCAATCATACGTTAACAAAAGTATGCTAACACTTCATTCTCAAACACACGTACTAATAGCGTTTTAATTAGAAAAGCTAGGTTCTTGATCACAAGCAAACACCACTAGGTTGAGCCTTAGTTGATCGAATAGGAACCCTAAGAGGGTGTATTGGATCGCCTATAGCTCAAAGAAAAGGAGAAGAAGAAGAAGACTTTGGCTTGCTAGTGAAACAAGAGATGAGAGAATGAATACATATGGACATGTATTTATACTAATCATCTATCTTGGAGCACAAGACACAAACCCTACACCCCTTGGGGTTGGGTTCGGCCGATCATAGCCCAAGAAGGTCCATCCGGATCCTTCTTGGCTACTAATTTATGTTTAGTCCTTCTCTTTTCCATTTAACAATTGTTTAGTCCAATTACCGTTAACTACTAACGAGCGTTATGTGTTTATTTGTGAATTAATAATTATTCATACTTAATATAATAATTACTAATTAATTAAAACTCATACGTAAAGTGTGCAATCCCGAAGTCCCAAGTTCGAATCCGGTCATGTTACACTAATTTATAATCCGTTAAACTAACAGCTCCCACTCGGATATAGATTAATGTAACAATGACATTTGTTAGTCTAGCATAACACGCCAATGTCCCCAGAACGACCTGAGTGTGGTTTCCTGGAAAAAACCACCATTGATGATTCATCATCATACTTATCCTTTTGCTTCTAATACTTGTTAATATGGAAATGGATTGAAGTCATTCCATAATTAACTTTGTGTTTCTCGTTTATTTATGATCAAGCAAGATTACCAATTCATCTTAACGTATTCTAGATAGACCTTGGGCATGGCCATGCAAATATCTTGTCAATCCTACGAGTGGCCTAACAGTATTAAACTTCAAAACAAATTTGCAGGAAACAAATTATGTATTGACTACAAGCATAACCTATGAACTTCGCATCACCTCTGAAAATAATCCATATAACTACCAGTTACGGATAGCGTTAGACTATCTCACAGAAAATGAGCTACATCCACAGTAGTTACCTGGTATCTCAAGTCTGAGGATAAATATTCATGATTTACTCTAATGACAACATCCATAAGTATAATCATGTAATTGGGATTTTGTCTTATATTCAATTTATTCATTATATTGAATATCATGTGAATTTGGCATGTCCTACGCATCAATATACTTTAAGTATATTATACCAAAACTCAAATTTGTCTTAATTCAATGATATTCACATATCATTAATTGACAACGGACTATTTAGAATAACTCAAGTTATTCATGGATTAAACATGCAAATATAGGATACAATATTTATAAATGGAAATAAACATAACAAAATATTTCATTTCATTAACATAATTATTGTTTACAATATCCTTTATCCAAATATTAACCACAGATTTACATGAAACTACTAACTACATGAAGTCCAATGCCATTAGCATGTTGAGTATGCTTTTCCTTAGATAAAGCCTTTGTAAATGGATTAGCTAGATTGTTATCTGTGTGAATTTTGAGTAAATTGATTTCACCTATATCAACTTGTTCTCGAACATAGTGATATCTTCTAGGAAAGTGTCTGGCGCCTTTCATAACTCCAGGTTCATTGGTGAATGTAACTACGGCTGAATTGTCACAATACATATTAATAGGTAATTCAATTGACGGCATAATGCCAAGCCCAGAAATGAATTTCCTAATCCAAACAGCTTCCATCGCAGCTTCCGATGCAGCAATATACTCAGCTTCTGTAACAGACATAGCAATTGTAGTCTACTTCTTGCTCATCCAGTCAACTGCTCCTCCATTAATAATAAAGACATAACCCGTCTGAGACTTCATATCATCTTTATCAGTTTCAAAGGACGCATCACAGTAACCTGTAACATCAAGTTCTGCATCTGGATTTCCCCCATACATTAGAAACATATCTGTGGTATTCCTCAAATACTTAAGAATGCTTTTAACAGCATGCCGGTGCTTTCCACCTGGATTCTGTTGATAACGACTGGTCATATTTTGTGCAAATGCCACATCTGGTCTTGTGCATCTTACTGCATACATGATAGATCCTACTGTAGAAGCATATGGAACCTTCTTCATGAGTGCCACCTCTTCAGGTGTTGAGGCACATAGTTTGCTACTTAAGCCATGTTCTACTTGCATTGGCAAATATCCTTTCTTGGAATTTTGCATATTGAATCTCTTCAATACTTTATCAATGTAGGGACTTTGACTTAATCCAATCAACCGCTTTGATCTATCTCTGTAGATTTTGATTCCAAGGATGTACGCAGCTTCTCCTAAATCCTTCATAGATAAACATTTACCAAGATAGGCTTTAACTTTCTTTAAACTTGGTATATGATTTCCTAAGATCAATATGTCATCGACATACAGGATAAGGAAAGTAACATTACTCCCACTAGCTTTCAGGTATACACATGGCTCATCAAGATTTTGAGTAAATCCAAAACTTTTGATTTCTGCATCAAATATTTTATTCCATTGACGTGATGCTTGCTTCAATCCATAAATGAATCTTTGAAGTTTGCATACACGGTTTGGAAATTCTGGATTCACAAACCCCTCAGGCTGCGCCATATAGATGTCTTCATCTAGGCGACCATTTAAGATGGCGGTTTTGACATCCATTTGCCATATCTCATAGTCATAGTAAGCAGCTATAGCTAAGAGAATCCTAATAGCGCTTATGTCAGCTACAGGAGAAAAGGTCTTCTCGTAATCAACACCAAATGTTTGAGTATAGCCTTTAGCTACCAAACGAGCTTTATAGGTGTGTACAATGCCATCCATAACTGTTTTCTTTTTGTAGAGCCATTTACTTCCAACTAACTTGGCATTGGGAGGAAGGTCTACTTCTATCCAGACTTCGTTGTCTCTCATGGATTGCATTTCCCCATTCATAGCAACCTGCCATTTTTCGTTTTCAGGACTTTTCATGGCAGCCCTATAACTAGTAGGTTCATCAAGATCCCCTGGTATAGTTTCCTCACACTCTACGTTAAGACATAGACGTTCAGGTGCTTTCACAGATCCTGAAGATCTGCGAATGGGAACCACTTCAGCTTCAGATGTAGGACCTCGGCTTTCAGGTTCCACAGGAAGTGTGTTAGTGTTTTTAGAAGGTGATGTATCTTCATCTTCTAGATCATAAACTCTCCCATTGAATTATTAAGATATGAGATTCTTTTCAAAGAAATCCCCATACCTAGCCACAATGACTTTATTCTTTGGTGGAAAGTAAAAGTAGTCACCCATCGTTTCCTATGGGTATCCTACGAAGATACACTTAACATATCTCTGTTGGAGTTCATCTAGTGAATCATGTATAACAAACGCGTCACAACCCCAGACCTTTAAATACGAAAAGTTGGGAGGTTTTCCTGTCCATAATTCATATGGAGTCTTATCAACCTTCTTAGTTGGAACCATATTCAATATGCGAATCGCAGTTTCAAGGGCATAATCCCAAAAGGATAAGGGTAGAGTTGTAAGATTAAACATCGATCGTACCATGTCGAGCAAAGTACGATTTCTCCTTTCCGATACACTATTTTGCTGTGGAGTTTATAAGGAGCTGTGAGTTGCTGGACTATACAACACTCAGCTAGATAATCTTTAAACTCTTGGCTTATATATTCACCACCTCTATCGGATCGAAGAGCCTTAATCTTCTTACCGAGTTGTAATTCTACTTCACTTTTGAAAACCTTGAATGTATTAAAGACTTCATGTTTATGTTTAAGTAAATAAACATAACCATAACGACTATAATCATCTGTGAAGGTTATGAAGTAGCTAGCACCGCATTTTGACAAATGTCTAAGTGGACCACATACATCTGTGTGTATTAATCCAAGTAGATCTGTAGCCCTTTCAACTTGATGTGAAAAAGGTTTCCTTGTCATCTTTCCAGATATGCAGGTATCGCATTTATAAAATGATTCATCATTGATCTTTTGCAAAAGCACATCATGTTGGTGTTTTTCTATGCGATCCTTGCCTATATGTGCAAGACGACAATGCCAAAGATAAGACGAATCCAAGTTAGACTTGATTCTCTTATTGCTAATGCTATACATAGAATTATTTCTATTGGACACAAGATTTTCCATATCAATTTCAAACACACCATTTATTGGAATTGCATTAAAGTAAAAAACATTATTTAAAGAAACAAAAATTCCATTATTAATAAATGTGTGAACAAAACCATTATCCAATAACAAAGAAACTGAAATAACACCCCTAACAATAGAGGGTGCATAATGACAATTATTCAATACTAGTATTAAACCTGAAGGTAAAACTAAATCGAAAGTCCCTATGGCTTCAACTGCTGCACGTATGCCATTCCCTACGTACAGGTATCTTCCATAGGCCAACTTCCTTGCTCCTCTAAATCCCTGCGACTTATTACAAATGTGAGTACCACATCCTGTATCATATATCCAGGAATTATTCTTACGAGGAAAAGAAAATAATACAGTCATAAACATACCTGAAGTGCTTGCGACATTACCATGCATTTTACTCTTGTTGAGGCGCAACTCCTCTAGTGACAATGGACAGTTCCGCTTCCAATGTCCAGGAGTGTTGCAGTAGTGACAAGTAGCCAAATCCTTATTGGGAGTTTCCTTCTTCTTAGGAGGAGGATTTTGCTTCTTAGGATTCTGATGGTGAGTCGCAACTTGTTTGCCCTTTCCAGTGCCTTTACCCTTGTTATTCGTATGTTGCGGTTTGTTGGGTTTATTTTTCTTGGTGATCCTACCACTTTGTATCGCCATTATAGCAGGTGTAGGTGCCTTCTTAGATAGACCTTTTTTAAAAGTCAATGAGCATTGCATGAACTTCACTTACTGTCTTCCCCTTGCAATGCATATTGTAGTTGCGTACAAACTCACTATACAAATCCTGATTTGTAACAATTCGCATTTTCAGGTTAATTTCTAATCCCGAAATTTTACTATTCACTATTACTATTCCCTTTTTACTATTCACTTTCACTATTCACTCCCGAAATTTTTATTTCATATTATCGTAAGTTAAACTATTTTAATGATAATCCGAGAGTTTGACACTCGTCCGATCATTTCTTCAAAAATCACGAAACCGTGTCCGAGATTTACTTTTAGGTTTAAACGTCATTCCAGCATCCCGATATGTCCATAAAACACTATAAACAATAGAAATATGATTTTCTTTCATTTTACGACAATTCCAAAAGTTTTAGAATTTTACGTTTTCCAGTTCAACGTTTTACGCGAATTACGCGTTTTAGACCCGCGTTTCCAGTTGTAACAGCATTTAAGCAACCCGATAGAACTTGTCACTCATTAAATATGCTAAGATAGGTTATATTAATAAGTTCTAACATTTTTATAAGTTTCATATTTTTAGAATACCCGATTTTGAGTTTCGTGACTTTACGACTTACAGTTAGCGATTACCGGGACTAAACGACCTCCGTAAAACAAGATAATACCAAAGCTATGTACCTAGTCACCCTAACCATCATATGAACGTGTATAGGAAGCTTCACCATGCCTTGGTGGCTTATGATAAGTCTTGATTCATTAAGATGATCACACTTATTTATATACCTAGCTAAGTAAACAAAAACTTCATCCTTAAGTCTTGAAAATATCCTAAGTCTTTAACCTCCTCAAGGAAACTTCCTAACACCTCCTCAACTCACTATAAAATCCCTCCTCATCTCTCTTGGTCGTTCATAACCTCACACACACGAACACACTCCTAATTTTCCCTCTACTTCAAGTATTACTCAAGAAATCAAGTGCAATATCTCTAGTTAGGTTTTGATTAATCAAACTACTTCAAAACCTTAGAAACTTTTGGTGATTCTCTTGAATTTAGATCCACTCAAGTCACCTAAACGTTCATCATAAATCCTTCAAGAATACAAGGGTGTAGAAGGATTGCTAAAGTGAAGTGAAGCTTGTCAATCAAAGTCCTATCCTTACTTGTTACTTTCCTTTCTTAGAAAGCCTAAAGTTGTAAGAAACCCTAATACACTTTCTTGCTCAATATCATTTTCATGCTATTTATATTTCATTCATGCTATATATGGTCTTGTTATTATATTCATGATGTATAAAAACTATTAAAACAAGTTTTGGAAACTATATATTAACTTATGTTAAGTAAACAAGAAAACTAGTGACATATATTGTGAAATTCGACCAAAATAGTATAACCATGATATTAGACATTACCTACTGTTAAAGAGGATTTTACAAGGAAAACATAGCAATTTGAACCACCTAAAACGAGTATACGAGTCAAAAGTTATGGCCAAAAGAAGTTAGCGAACCTAAAAACCCGAAACTGCCTAATAACTTTCTGATCAAAATCCGTATTTTTTTAAGGCCCTTTTGTTCCGTTTCATCAAAAAGTTAAAAAACAAAAGTTGTCCGGAACGACGTTTTCGTTCAGGATTAAAGAAGCTCGAATCCTGAAAACGCATAATGAGTGATATTTTTCTTCAAATTCTTAACAACCCATTTTTAATACCAAATGATCATGTATTTGTTATGGTTAAGTAAAACCAAGAGGTCTAATGACCTTAAAGCCGAGACCACAACCATGGCTAAGGCCAAGGATGAGTCTCAAGACCATGGTAGCCATGACCAAAGCCACGGCAAGGCCACAGCTAAGACCTTAAAGCTTTCTAAACTGAAATCATTGACTAAAGTTTTAGTCTTAACAAAACAAAACAATTTGGATCTACTCCATCAAATAACCATGAGACTTTACAAGTAATATTCATACTAGACTTAAGAAACTCATTGAAATAACAATCTTCATTTAAAAGTAAACTTTCCTAAGTTTATTCAATTATTTGGACATGTAACTTTCGGATCAAAAACTTATATATTTTTATCAAATACTACAACACTAGGGAGCTTCATGTGAGGGGTTCATTAAAGTAAACCGTCGAGATGAGTTGTGGATTTACGAATTAAAGTGTCCTAGCTCCTCGAACGTTTACTGCGTGGCCTCTGAATTATGTCGGCCCGAACGGTAGTAAGCGATATACAAACTATACATGTTTCATAAACCATTTTATTCAAAGACATACACTATATACTAAGTACTACATCATGGACTAAATGCAAGACATATATAGGCAATTCTTCATATTCATTGACATTACTCCAAACCTAAGTCACAACATTCTATTATAGGTTGCTTATAGAGATCTTCGCGATTCGACTACCATTTTCACTACTTACTACATAACTCACGGTGAGTTCATAGCCCCACTTTCCATTACTTAATTGTTTTACAAACCCATGGGAGGAATACATGCTATTATTTCTCAACCAAACACAATGCTTTTCAATTGTATGCTTGCCTGAATTTTTTATTACCACTAAGTACCATCCTTGCTAATACAATATCCCTTATCATGAACCATTTAATCACTAGTAATAGTGAGCGCGAGTATTGTGAATAGGCCTATTGGGATTGACGAATCCCATTTGTATTGACTAAGTTCAAACAAATGCACTATATTTGAGATTTAGGTATGACAGCAAAGTACCTATCGGGATAACTCCGCCGATTGATATTGATACCCGTTAACGTTTTGGTGTCATGAGCTTATTATAATAATATCTGTTTTGTTTTCCAACCATTGGTGTGAGTCTAATTAACTCACACTACCAACATATTGTGTTCATCCGTTTAATAAACTCTATGAATATCACTCAACCATTGTGTTGACCTCTTAAGCATGTATTTCAGGTCCATGATGATCAAGGATGGCATGAAGGGGCACGGATATTCAAGAGGGCTATAAATTTTATTATCATTCGAAAACTCATCTAATGTAATTTGTAAACATGGAACTGATTGGTCCCGAAACGGTTAGATATTATTGGCCAAGGTCAATAAGTCAAAGACAGCTCCGTTCCAATTCTCCGGTGATAGTATAGTGTGTCCCTGGGTCGTTAAGTCCCAGCGAGATTGAAATGGTGTTTTTAGAAAACGTTTATGGAAATAAGTGGCACTGAGGACAGTAGCCAAGATGATTGGGAATTGATTTTGCTATTGATATTTTGGTATTTACATAATGATATAATATTCACAAATAACAGATATACAAATATATGCACAAATTCATAATTTGGAATCACGTAACAGACAGAAAAGTGGGTTTTGATAAATTACAAACTACAGGGGGTGCAAGTGAACTTTTTGAAACTTAAAATTTTAAAAGAAAATCTAAAATGAAAATGAAATTATAAAAATGATTATTTTAATATTTAAATACTAATTAATTATTTAAAACTATTTAAAATGTAATTTAAACCTAATTTAAATTAACTAAAAATTATAAGGATTACAAATTAACCTAAAAACTTGCAAAATTAATTTCTAAACCTTATGAAGAACTTGAAGAAAGTATAAAAAATAAAAATAAACATTTTTGTCTTTTTATGAGTTTTCTATTAATTAAAAACTAATTATATTAATTACACTAATTTAACTATTTTAAATTACAAATAATACTAAATTAACTTAGAAAATTATGGAAAAATTTATAAAACTAATTAACCATCTCAGGAATCCTACAAAATAGTAAAAGGTTACTAAAAATTATTTTTAGACTATTTTACTAATTATTTTCCTTTTAATTAATTTAAATCTAATTTAAATAATTAAAATAAGAAAATTGGAAAATGAATAGTAGAAATTAAAAATATATTTTCTAAAAGTCTTAAATAATTTATAAAACCTAGAAAAAATATAAAAACCTACTGTTGTTAATAAAAATTTAAGAAAACTAATTAATTACTAATATTACCTATTTAATTAAGTAAACTATTTTTAAATCTAGTAAATAGTAAACTGATTAGGAAAAATCTAAGAAAATTATTTTAAATACCTAAAGGTACAAGAAAATTAAGAAAATTATAAAAATGGATAGAATCTATTAAATAGAAGCTATCACTAATTTTATGTTTGCTTTTTTGGTGTTTTTCTTTTTGACAGCTAATAATAAGATGAAAATAGGAAAATTTTGTGAAACAACTTTTATTTTAGCTTAAAAATAAGTTGTGTGCACCCCTTTAAGCAAAACAGTTTGATTTTCTTTGACCAATTAGGCAAATAAGCTCAAATGAATATATGTGGGGTCCATAATGATGAAATTTGATTCAATTAAGCACAAGGGACTTAAATAAGCTAAAAACAACAAGCTATAAGCACTGTTAAGCTAATTAGATCCAAAATAAGCACTTTGATACTTTAAGCTAAACTCAGAAATGGGACAAACTTTAGCAGTGATTCCAAGTGGGGTCTACTAAGCCTAAGGTCAAACAAATGGTTAAATCTTGTAGCCTGGTAGGAGGGGGGTTGGGAAAACCCAAGGTGGATCACTGGGACCCACTGAGGTGGCCTACAACAACCACCAAAGGTGGTGGTGTTGTGGTGGATTGCTGATGCAGGGGAGGTCAGTCCCCCTGCAAGTGTTTTTGGCTAGGTGTGGGGTCCACAATAAAATTCACAAAAATGTAACAACACAAGGAATCAAGAGTTCTACTGGTATATTATCCACCCAACAATTTTCAAATCCTAAAACTAATCACAAAAATCAAGAAAATTCATGCCATTTTGAGGATTTCTGACTTAATCACCTTTTGACTTTTTGAGAAAACTTTGCAAATTGACTTTGGTGAGTTTTGCTTGATCCTAAGTAACTGAAAATGTGTTAATAGGCTAAACTAAGGTTGAATTAGGCTGAAATAACACTCTATGCTAGGTTATGAAGAACCTTTGAACTCCAATTCCCACACAATTAACTGTGTGGGTTAGATCTTTGTGATTTTGACTTTAGAACAAAACACCACTTGTTTTTATGCTCAAAATGGTATACTGAGTACTTATGAATGCTACATAAGCCAATTTGAACCAACAAAACACAGAGATCAATGATGAACTTCACTAATCCAAACACTCCTATATTTGTTATCTTTTTGTGTTTTTCAAAGAGTGTGAGGGTTTAGACCACAATCAACATTCAGTGAACATGCATTATCACTAAACAACACCCAATTAACTGAAATCAACAACAAATGTCAACTAGTATCAGCAGATTCCTAGGTTCACAATTATTTGCTAATATAGAAAGAAAGACTACACAGATTCAATACTTAAAACAATAAACTGAGATCAATCAAACTACAAATCACTAAACCTACTCAGATAAATACTAAGCATAAGTCAAACAAAGATATACCAGACAAACAGATCACAAGCTAATGTTTTAGAGGAAAATAAAAAATAAGCCAAACTTACAAACTACCCTTAGCATGAACAAAGGGTTTTCCACAGAAGCCTATCTTTTGATAGGCTTATCCACTTCCAAGCTTGCTCTCCATTGCTTCTGAATACCTGAAATTAATCTCAAACAAACCACAGTTGACTTATGTTCACTATTTTTTTTTGTATTTTGCTTTTTTATACTGAACTGATTTTAAAAGATTACTAATAGCTTTCATAAGCTATTTGGGAACTTATGTGAGTATATGAGTCCAATATAACAACTAGTAATAACAATTAAGCTGTTGGATTTTTTTTGAAAATAAAAGTAACTTGCATAAACTGATAAACAAACTGAAACTTATATTATATTGAAGGAAAAGGTTTAGATTACACTGAATGTGATTAATACAATACTTGAAAGCCAAATAATACACTAAAAACTTGAAATTTAATTATACGATATGATTAAAACTAAATTAAACTACTACTCCTTCCTTGCTCCATCTTTTCCCTTTTATAGAGGTCTTCTAGGGTTTGTGTGAGCCTCTGAGTAAACCCCATCAACAATCAGAGCCATTGGATGACTGAAACCAATCTCAGCCGTTCAAATCTTTTTTCGCGCCAAAAAATGTGCAGAGCAATTTGACTGATAGCGTGTAGGGGGGGAAAGGCATTTATTATGGGTTGTCTATTTAGGTGAGGGTGGTGGGGTGGTGATGATGTATTTAATGCAAGTGGAGGGGTGGTGGAGTTTGGCAGGTTGTGAGGAAGGGGGGAAGGAGATGGCTGGGGGTGGTTTTTGACTGGGTTGACCAAGGGTCAACGTTTGACCCCCGGTTTATTACAAAGGGTGGGTTTTGTTTGGGCTTAGGATTTGGGCTAGGGAAATAAAAAGGGTGGGCTGGTTGTGGATTGGACTTGGTTTTGGCTTGTGATAATAATAAGGGTCCGGTTTGGTTTTTAAGTTCACAAGGACCAATTTTGTAATTATTCGAAAGTTGGGGGATGAGATTTGGCATCTTTCCAAAGTTTTCATAAGGTTGTTTCTTGCCAAGTGATGAATAGTATGAGGACCAAAGTTGACTTTTCCATTTTAAATTTCTCAAGGACTAAATCTGCCAAACTTTCAAACTTTAGGGACCAAATGTGTAATTTCACCAAACTTTTCCACCAAGGACCAATCCTGCCATATATGAGAAGTTCAAGGACAAAATTTGTTTTTCTCAAAGTTTTAATATCCCAGGGACCATTTTTGACAATTTTCGACAATTTTCCAAACTTCAGGGACTAAACTTGACATTTTATGAAACTTTGCACCAAAGGACTATTTTTGTAACTTTTTGATTTAAAAGGACCTTTGGTGACTTTTTCAAGTTTTAAAACAACCAGGGACTAGATTTGACAACTTTTGAAAGTTGAGGGACTGAAACTACCAGTTTTGCAAACTTTGTACGTTTTTCATCTGTTTTTGATTATTTTGCATTTAAAACATATAAAACACATTCCTGGGATATTTTCACTATTTTGATTCAGTATTGAGTGTTTTTAGATGTTTTGGCTGGTCAGAAAAGGTAAAAATGATGAGTATTTACACACTCATCAATAACCATCTGGGACCTCATTTTGTAATCTCTGATATTTATATAATTTGAATGATAAATCTTTTAAAACGACTCAATTAGAGATCGTTTTCTATTATTATGACTGTTGTGCCGTCGAGTAACACCCAGTTTGAATTCCGCTGCGTATCATGAAATTGGGGGTGTTACAGATTGGTATCAGAGCCTTGGTTATAGAGAAACAGGTCTAATTGAGACCTAAACTATAACCACAATTACAAGCAAAAACATTTTTATAGTCTTCCGCTCTTCGTGCCTTCCATCCTCCAGACGATTATGGGACATTTAGGCATTTTTTTTTTTACTACAGAAACATGTTAGCATATTGATATATGTACCCTTAGCACATTTGAGCATTTTTCCGTAAGCATGTTATGCTACACAAACATATCAGTATATTGATATATACCCCTTTTTATATTTTGAGCATTTCCCCGTAGACATTTTTATGCTACACAAACATAATTGCATATTGATATATGTACCCTTAACATAATTGAGCATTTCCCCGTAAGCATTTTTATGCTAAATGAACATATAAGTATATTGATATATACACACTAGGAATTTTACACTACACGAACATATATAAGTATATTGATATATACACTCGATTTATTTTCAATTATTTTATCTAAACAATGGACTAAACATATCTGCACATGCCTATTCATAACCACATTCTCCCAATCATGTTCTTACTCCAACATTTTATGTCCAAGACATTGTAACTAATTGAAATGGTCTTTCCTGTTTCCCGGACATTATATGATACAATGGTCTTAATCATTCTCAAATGTTTTGAGTCACACAATGGTCTAGTCTACTTCCCAAACATTGTGAACTACAGAATCGTCTCTCCCATTTCTCAGACATTTTATAGTCTCTAGAAATTATCTTATAAACCTTACATGATATTGTTTTACATAAAACCCGTCACAGTCTACCAATTTTCCTAATGGAAACAAAAGATATGAGATTTCTAAAGGGCAAACTAATCCAGCATCCACAAAAGCTGAAGTTTCTCTACGTTCATCAAAGTTCAGCAAGTTTCTCTACATTCATCAAAGTTTTCTTCTGAAACCTTCCTTATTAAAAGTTCGTGATCCTGGCCAAGTATGGATTGTTTTAGAATTACTTAAAGCCTCCTTTCCACACGTATCTACCCGTACTATCTTTTATGCAATGGAATGTGAAAACATAGGTTACAAGTCTTGTATGGGCGGGACTTGCAACTGAATGGTTTGACATCGCCTTTGTTTAGTGGACAGTTTCTCAAAAGCAACGGACATATCACAAGTATACCTAATTTAGGTATTTGAAAATTTTATCGAACCTCGGCTATATATAGACAGGTCACCTATATTTAACCTATGGACAGTGGAACATAGTCTGACTAACTATGTTCAACTTAAAATTTTTAAATACTGAGAATAGTTGTACTAAGGTTATGTTCAGATTAATTTCCTACTTGAACTCAATAAACCACCAGAATTCATTAAAAAGATCTAGAGACACGATAGTGTCTTACCACTCAGCAAGATCTTAACACCTTATTTGTACTACCTAATTTTATTCTTGAAAGTTTTCATTTAAGAGATAATTCGAACTACTATCTTGGGATAGTTATCAATTCTTCTCTATATCCACTAGAAGTACTATCCTGTTTAGGTCCTAAAGATACCATTCCGTCATAAACCTTTAAAATCTCTTAAAATTTTAAAGCAAACTTGACATCTCTACCAATATTAATGTTAAGCATACACTACACACTTTTGTTCATCAACATATCACATCATTATCTTCACAACCGTTGCAACCACAAGATCATTAACAGATCTTGATGCACTTTTAAAGCTCAAATCATCATTAGTTACACCACAAGCACCCTCATCAGCTTTACAAGATTGAATATTCATTTTGTACTTTTGGAACACCAGTATCATCTCGTAATACACTACCTTGTAACTCACCGGCTAAGTATGAATGCTGTGTTAGGAATTCTTAGGTAGGATGCTTTATAATGTCCTTATTTGAAATGGATTGGGATGCCTTTTCATTTAAATAAAGGAATTGTAAATCACCGAACCATAAGTTTATATTCCTCTATTTACATTGTTTGGGATGTCTCTCTATGTAAATAAAGAATTATAAACAAGTGGGCTTATTTGTATCCAAAGTAACATAAGTATAAAGTCAATAAACACGAGGTACAACAACAGATTACCTACTAGGCTATGATTGCGACTACTATCCCAATTTCCATTGATATTCGACTACTATATCGATTACTAATGATATTCGACTACTATATCAATTTCCATTTATTCGATTCCTATGTCAATTGCTATTGTTGTTCAACTACTATATCAATTGCTATTGATACTTGACAACTATATCAATTTCTATTTGATATTCAACTATATCAATTTCTGTACAACAACTATATCAATTTCTATTAGTATTTAACTGCTATATCAATTTCCTTTGATATTCGACTATTATATGAATCTCTATTGATATTCAACTATGTTATCAATTTCTATTGATACACCGTATTCTGAGACAACTCAAACTACATCACTGGTAATTCCAGACTCTAATCCTCATAAGTAACCACACCTCTTCATTGACACCACTCCAACATATAACACACACAGAACTTCGGGACGAAGTTCCCTTAAGGTGTAGAGACTGTAAAAACTCGCATTTTCAGGTTAATTTCTAATCCCGAATTTTTACTATTCACTATTACTATTCACTTTTTACTATTCACTCCCGAAAATTTTATTTCATATTCTCGTAAGTTAAACTATTTTAATGATAATCCGAGAGTTTAACACTCGTCGGATCATTTCTGCAAAAATCATGAAACCGTGTCCGAGATTTACTTTTAGGTTTAAACGTCATTCCAGCATCCCGATATGTCCATAAAATACTATAAATAATAGAAATATGATTTTCTTTCATTTTATGACAATTCCAAAAGTTTTAGAATTTTACGTTTTCCAGTTCAGTGTTTTACGCGAATTACACGTTTTAGACCCGCGTTTCCAGTTTTAACATCGTTTAAGCAACCCGATAGAACTTGTCACTTATTAAATATGCTAAGATAGGTTATATTAATAAGTTCTAACATTTTTATAAGTTTCAGATTTTTAGAATACCTGATTTTGAATTTCGTGACTTTACGACTTATAGTTAGCGATTACCGGGACTAAACGACCTCCGTAAAACAAGATAATACCAAAACTATGTACCTAGTCACCCTAACCGTCATATGAACGTGTATAGGAAGCTTCACCATGCATTGGTGGCTTATGATAAGTCTTGATTCATTAAGATGATCACACTTGTTTATATACCTAGCTAAGTAAACAAAAACTTCATCCTTAAGTCTTGAAATATCCTAAGTCTTTAACCTCCTCAAGGAAACTTCCTAACACCTTCCTAACACCTCCTCAACTCACTATAAAAGCCCTCCCCATCTCTCTTGGTCGTTCATAACCTCACACACACAAACACACTCGTAATTTTCCCTCTACTTCAAGTATTACTCAAGAAATCAAGAGTTATATCTCTAGTTAGGTTTTGCTTAATCAAACTACTTCAAAACCTTAGAAACTTTTGATGATTCTCTTGTGTTTAGATCCACTCAAGTCACCTAAACCTTCATCACAAATCTTTCAAGAATACAAGGGTGTAGAAGGATTGCTAAACTGAAGTGAAGGTTGTCAATCAAAGTCCTAGCCTTACTTGTTACTTTCCTTTCTTAGAAAGCCTAAAGTTGTAAGTAACCCTAATACACTTTCTTTCTCAATATCATTTTCATACTATTTATATTTCATTCATGCTATATATGGTCTTGTTATTATATTCATGATGTATAAAAACTATTAAAACAAGTTTTGGAAACTATATATTAACTTATGTTAAGTAAACAAGAAAACTAGTGACATATATTGTGAAATTTGACCAAAATAGTATAACTATGATATTGGAGACTTACCTACTGTTAAAGAGGACTTTATAAGGAAAATATAGCAATTTGAACCACCTAAAACAAGTATACGAGTCAAAAGTTATGGCCAAATGAAGTTAGCGAACCTAAAAACCTGAAACTGCCTAATAACTTTCTGATCAAAATCCATATTTTTTTAAGGCCCTTTTGGTCCGTTTCATCAAAAAGTTAAAACATGAAAGTTTTCCGGAACGACGTTTTCGTTCAGGTGTAAAGAAGCTCGAACCCTGAAAACGCATAATGAGTGATATTTTTCTTCAAATTCTTAACAGCCCATTTTTAATACCAAATGATCATGTATTTGTTATGGCTAAGGAAAACCAAGAGGTCTAATGACCTTAAAACCGAGACCACAACCATGGCTAAGGCCAAGGATGAGTCTCAAGACCATGGTAGCCATGACCAAAGCCACGACAAGGCCACAGCTAAGACCTTAAAGCTTTATAAACTGAAATCATTGACTAAAGTTTTAGTCTTAACAAAACAAAACAATTTGGATCTACTCCATCAAATAACCATAAGACTTTACAAGTAATATTCATACTAGACTTAAGAAACTCATTGAAATAACAATCTTCATTTAAAGGTAAACTTTCCTAAGTTTATTCAATTATTTGGACATGTAACTTTTCGGATCAAAAACTTATATATTTTTATCAAATACTACAACACTAGGGAGCTTCATGTGAGGGGTTCATTAAAGTAAACCGTCGAGATGAGTTGTAGATTTACGAATTAAAGCGTCCTAGCTCCTCGAACGTTTACTGCGTGGCCTCTGAATTATGTAGGCCCGAACGGTAGTAAGCGATATACAAACTATACATGTTTCATAAACCATTTTATTCAAAGACTTACACTATATACTAAGTACTACATCATGGACTAAATGTAAGACATATATAGGCAATTCTTCATATTCTTGGGCATTACTCCAAACCTAAGTCGCAACATTCTATTATAGGTTGCTCATAGAGATCTTCGCGATTCGACTACCATTTTCACTACTTACTACATAACTCACGGTGAGTTCATAGCCCCACTTTCCATTACTTAATTGTTTTACAAATCATAGCCCCACTTTCCATGACAGCAAAGTACCTACCGGGATAACTCCGCCGATTGATATTGGTACCCGTTAAAGTTTTGGTGTCATGAGCTTATTATAATAATATCTGTTTTTTTTTTCCAACCATTGGTGTGAGTCTAATTAACTCACACTACCAACATATTGTGTTCATCCGTTTAGTAAACTCTATGAATATCACTCAACCTTTGTGTTGACCTCTTAAGCATGTATTTCAAGTCCATGATGATCAAGGATGGCACGAAGGGGCACGGATATTCAAGAGGGCTATAAATTTTATTATCGTTCAAAAACTCATCTAATGTAATTTGTAAACATGGAACCATCTGGGACCTCATTTTGTAATCTCTGATATTTATATAATTTGAATGATAAATCTTTTAAAACCACTCAATTAGAGATCGTTTTCTATTATTATGACTGTTGTGCTATCGAGTAACAACCAGTTTGAATTCCACTGCGTATCACGAAATCGGGGGTGTTACATGATTAAGGGATCGTAAGATGAGACCAATACATAAGCTTTCTTGATATCCACAGCCGAGTCGCTCCAATTGGTCCATTTATTGTTTCATCTCCAATACATTGGCACTCACGGGTTTTCCTGCTTCCTGCTTACAACTGTGCACTATTAAGTCATATAATTCTGCAGCAGGTGGTTTCTCAAACATTCGTCTAAGTTCATTGATCATGTCCATGGGTCCATAGTGCTCAAATTGTTTTTGCAAATGAGTATCCATCCCAGCTAACATGAGACAAGCCACATCATTGTGCTTCTCATATGCAATGTTGTATGCACCTTTTTCTGCCTTAGATGCATTTGCAGCAGGCTCAGTAGGAAGAGGTTCGCCAAGATAATCATATCTTTTGGCCATCCTTAAGGTGATTCTTAAGGATCGATACCAGTCATTGAAATTTTCACTAGTCAAATTGCCTCGATCAATCATTTGTTTGAACGCGGAACTCATGTTGCTCATATTAGTATTTTTAGGTGTAGCCATTTCTATAGAAAAAAATTCAAAGTACTTTCGATAACAAATTTCAAGAAAACTAAATACCCTTGGTTCATAAACATACAACCATTTAATTTTACATTGAAAAACTAGGATCCAAATTGACATAGGTTCATCACATCAGTTGATCTGCTAGGGATGACGGTATTCAATAAGGTACGAGTCGAACCTCAATTGCCAATATTCAATTGCAATTCCTAGCATTTATGGGATTTACATATTTGCCAACCGCAGTTGCAATGTAAGCATGTTTTATCCCTATCTTATGCATTGAGTGATCAGATCCTACTATCAACTCAATTAAGTTAACCAACTTAAGAAACAGAAAACTTTCATAATTCCACCACATCAGTTGATCTGCTAGAGATTAAATCATGTAATTTTCCCTTTCACTGCAATCTAGCCAGGTTACACCCTGACGTAAACCACAACTTTAGGTGTTTCCGTTTCATTGGATGGCATATAACTTAAATTTAAGGGTAGTAATTTGATGTGTGTAATCAAAAATATGTACAAAGATGTCATGCATTCTTCTTGTATCATATGTTTCATGTAAAACACTTTTACTCATTAGTTTATGAGCTTAAGTCTACAAAGTTTAAATTGAGGCATTGAGAAACTTACAACTTTGCCTTAAGTGCTTCGTATTTATAATGGTTGTTGGGTGAAACTAAATTTGACGCCCAGGCTAGCCCAGAACCAAGGTGGTCCGAAGATCCTAAAAAACCCGGTTCCAGTTATACCACCTTTATAGTTTGTCAAAATTAGCTTTACCGTCCAATCATTTAATACAGTCATGATCAATCAATTAAAAGTTCAAGATTTATAAAGCTCAAAACAAGATTTCACCATTATTAAGTCCGGTTTATAATTTATTATAAAATTACCATTTTGCTTACTATCATGTCACAACCATATATAAACAAGTAGCAATTAAATAAAACAAATAAACAACTTAAATAATGTACATGCAAAATAAATCAATAAATACACACAATTGATTAAATACATGATTTTCATAGGGTCTTCTCTAATTTCATAATTAATTAATTTTTAGTCATCTTTACATGTCAAACATTTACTAAAAAACCTTATTAATTATAACAAATCGCATAAAAAAAAAGCATGAAATCTACATAACACGTAACAATTTACTACAAAATCTTCATAATCCATAACAACACATGCATTGTTTGTCATGGATGCCCATATTGCACTTATTATAACCAAATAATCAATTCAATAACGCATAATCAAAATGGCATATCAGAAATATCCATTAAATACACATAAAGATTACATGCAACCTATGATTTCTACAAATTTTAATAAAATATCCAAAACCCTAATTTAAAAAAAAAATTATAGTCGACATAAATAAAAAAAATAATAGGGTTTTCAAAATTTTAAAAAACATAAGAACACCAAAGCATGTAATAATCACAAACGATTCAATTTTATGTGTTTCGGTAATTAATTACAATGTATTAACGGCTCTTGATGTCACTGTTGGAATTTGTAGATAATAACAATTATATAAACAATAAAACATCATCAAGCACGCAGCGGAATTATATCAAATACATATAATATTATTAACCGAATATAAAAGAATATGCGTACCTCTTTTGTGATTTCTAACAAGAACAAGAAATCACGGATCAAGAACAATATAAACCCTAATTAGGGTTTATGGTGGATCGACTAGGGTTTAGTCGAATAGGCAATCACACGTTAGCAAAAGTATGCCAACACTTTGTTCTCGAATACACGTACTAGTAGCATTTCAATTAGAAAAGCTAGGTTCTTGATCAAAAGCAAACAGCACTAGGTTGAGCCTTAGTTGATCAAATAGGAACCCTAGGAGGGTGTATTGGATCGCTTATAGCTCAAAGAAAAGGAGAAGCAGAAGGCTTTGGCTTGCTAGTGAAACAAGAGATGAGAGAATAAATATATAGGGACATGTATTTATACTAATCATCTATCTTGGAGCACAAGACACAAACCCTACACCCCTTGGGGTTGGGTTCGGCCGATCATAGTCCAAGAAGGTCCATCCGGATCCTTCTTGGCTACTATTTTATGTTTAGTCATTCTCTTTTCCTTTTAACGATTGTTTAGTCCAATTACCGTTAACTACTAATGACCGTTATGTGTTTATTTATGAATTAATAATTATTCACAACTTAACATAATAATTACTAATTAATTGAAACTCATACATAAAGTGTGCAATCTCGAAGTCCCAAGTTCGAATTTGGTCATGTTACACTAATTTATAATCCGTTAAACTAATAGTAGTATCACCCGATAACCCGAAGCACCCGACCTGACATAACCCGATCCGAATATCACCCAAACCCGATAACCCGATTTCTCATCGGGTCGGGTTGCGGGTGAGTTTTAAAAAATAAAACCCAACTTGACCCGATTCGATAAGACCCGATAACCCAACCCAATAACACCCTTAAATGTGTATAATGTATTTAGTGAGGTATATTTTAATAAAGTGGGTATTTAATCGAAAGGTGATGGTGGTGAGATAGATAAGGGTGAATCATGTCACAAACATATATAAACAAGTAGCAATTAAATAAAATAAATAAACAACTTAAATAATGTACATGCAAAATAAATCAATAAATACACACAATTGATTAAATACATGATTTTCATAGGGTCTTCCCTAATTTCATAATTAATTAATTTTTAGTCATCTTTACATGTCAAACATTTACTAGAAAACCTTATTAATTACAACAAATCGCAAAAAAAAAAAACATGAAATCTACATAACACGTAACAATTTACTACAAAATCTTCATAATCCATAACAACACATGCATTGTTTGTCATGGATGCCCATATTGCACTTATTATAACCAAATAATCAATTCAATAACGCATAATCAAAATGGCATATCACAAATATCCATTAAATACACATAAAGATTACATGCAACCTATGGTTTCTACAAGTTTTAATAAAAAATCCAAAACCCTAATTTAAAAAAAAATTATAGTCGACATAAATAAAAAAAATAATATGGTTTTCAAAATTTTAAAAAACTTAAGAACACCAAAGCATGTAATAATCACAAACGATTCAATTTTATGTGTTTCGGTAATTAATTACAATGTATTAACGGCTCTTGATGCCACTGTTGGAATTTGTAGATAATAACAATTATATAAACAATAAAACATCATCAAGCACGCAGCGGAAATATATCAAATACATATAATATTATTAACCGAATATAAAAGAATATGCGTACCTCTTTTGTGATTTCTAGCAAGAACAAGAAATCACGGATCAAGAACAATATAAACCCTAATTAGGTTTATGGTGGATCGACTAGGGTTTAGTCGAATAGGCAATCACACGTTAGCTAAAGTATGCCAACACTTTGTTCTCGAATACACGTACTAGTAGCATTTCAATTAGAAAAGCTAGGTTCTTGATCAAAAGCAAACAGCACTAGGTTGAGCCTTAGTTCATCAAATAGGAACCCTAGGAGGGTGTATTGGATCGCTTATAGCTCAAAGAAAAGGAGAAGAAGAAGGCTTTGGCTTGCTAGTGAAACAAGAGATGAGAGAATAAATATATAGGGACATGTATTTATACTAATCATCTATCTTGGAGCACAAGACACAAACCCTACACCCCTTGGGGTTGGGTTCGGCCGATCATAGTCCAAGAAGGTCCATCCGGATTCTTCTTGGCTACTATTTTATGTTTAGTCATTCTCTTTTCCTTTTAACGATTGTTTAGTCCAATTACCGTTAACTACTAATGACAGTTATGTGTTTATTTATGAATTAATGATTATTCATAACTTAATATAATAATTACTAATTAATTGAAACTCATACGTAAAGTGTGCAATCTCGAAGTCCCAAGTTCGAATCTGGTCATGTTACACTAATTTATAATCCGTTAAACTAATAGTAGTATCACCCGATAACCCGAAGCACCCGACCTGACATAACCGATCCGAATATCACCCAAACCCGATAACCCGATTTCTCATCGGGTCGGTGATGAGGCGAAAAATGATCCGTTTTTAGGGGGTCATTTAAGCCCGAATCCGAATTTATTTGATCAAATATTGCCCTAAATCGTTCCTTTTGTGATTTCAGGTACTTTGGGAGTGAAATCTGGAAAAGGAAGCAATTCGGACGTTTTTGGAGCATAAAAGTGAAGAAAACGCCAAAGTCTTAATTTTCCATGCTGGGAACAGTTCATGACGGCGTCAAGAGGAAGATTATGACGGCGTCAAGAGTAAAAGTCCATGACGACCCAGAAGAGTTTTGACGGCGTCATGAGGGTAGGGCGTCAAGAGTTAAAGTTGTGACGGCCTGGAAATGCAATGTTCTTGACGGCGTCAAATGTAGATCTAGGCAGTCCGAGGATTGTTTTGGCGGCGAGGTGACGGCGTCACCTATTTGGTCTTGACGCCGTCAGACCCCTTTTCCTATATATAGTTTTCTAATTTTTCACATTTAAAGAGAGAAGTTTTGGGAGAAACCCTAAGTACGATTTTGGTGTAACTTTACAGGTTTTTCAAGGGTTCCAACCCCTTGATACCTTGCATGATTAATCAAGATAAGTGTTCTTCTAATTCAATCAATATGTCTATGTGTTGGTTGTCTATATCATGTTCTTGTCTTAATTCTATCATGCTAGGCTAGATCTCTTTTGTGTTTGCTTAGATCTAATGAAACCCAGATATTGATTATGTGTTGATTACTTGTTTATTCTTGTCTTGGATGAATGATTTATATGTTAGGCTTAAGAAAACTGTCAGATCTCCAATTGGTAACATGCTTGAACGACTTAAGAAACATGAACCAACGCGCACTAGGTCTTTATTGGTTGTATTTAATGCATGAGCCACTGTTTACAATCCCTATAGTTGTGCTGGGCATGGTGTAGGAGGAGATAAGAGCTCATAGAATTGGGGAGTTATGTGTGCCACCCCATGAATGGTATTAAGGAATACGATCCGTCATCCATGCAATTATAACAAGTAATTAACGTGTAAAAGATATCTAGGGAGTAGTGAAATCTAAGTAAACACATTTTCTCCAATTACTGCTGACAACTTTAGTATAAATTAGTTTATTTTCTTTTCTAGTATTTTATATTGATTGCATCTTAGTATTAGGTTAGTCGAATAGCAACTAATTCCGCTCACTCTTCCAAAACCCGAGATTTTAATTTGCTTTCTAAAAAATTTAAAAACACAAAAATAATCATCCATCACCTTTAGAACTAGTATTTAGGCTTTCTAATCCTAGCGACACTATTCGTAAGCTGAACGATCAATCCCCCGGTACTTGTCACTATACTATACAACAACGATCAGGTACACTGCCTGGTGGGGGTTGTAAGCTTCTCGAGAGGTAAAGCCTGTTGCAATTCCCACGCATCAAGTTTTTGGCGCCGCAGCCCGGGGAATAATTATTGTCTAGGTTAGAATTTCTTTTTATTAGGTCTACTAGCTAGATTCCTTTCTAGTAAGATTTTATTTTTGTTTTTAGGTCTTCTTTAGTCTATCTTATTTCTTCGTGCTTTGGCTCGTAACTCTTTACCATCCGACATCATGGAAGGTGGTAACATCCTTGAACCCGTCATCCCACCACAACAAAACCCACCATTAGAACCCCTTAGGCCCCGAACCTTAGGAGAGTATTCCCGACCTTGCCACCAAGGCTACCAAAACACCATTGAGCTCACCGGAGCCAATGTGACCCCCTTGCGATCCGACACCATCCGGTTGGTGCAAAGCGGATGTGCATTCCATGGACTTCGTTCCGAAGATCCAAACCAACATCTTAAGGACTTTCTCAAAATCGTAGATTCCATAGACCTAAATGTTGAAACTAGAGAGACTACCCGTTTACGCCTATTCCAATTCTCTCTACAGGATCAAGCTAGTCAATGGCTTGAGCGTTTACCCGCAGGATCCATCACCACATGGGATTATCTCACCACTCGTTTCCTTGCTCAATTTTTCCCACCGGGGAGAACTACTAAGCTTAGAAATGACATCTTGATGTTCCAACAACGTCAAAATGAATCTCTTTATGAAGCACGGACTCGTTTCAAGGACTTACTCCAAAAAGTCCCTCATCATGGCATAGATCTTTTGCTCCAAGTCCAAATTTTTTATGACCATATCGACATCTCCACAAGGCGAGCCATTGACCAATCGGCCGGTGGTAAGCTACGTGATCTTAGTGTGGAACAATCATGGGAACTCATGGAAGATCTTGCTCTCTATGACAACGAAAGTTGGAATGATCCCCGTGATTTGAACAAAATGGTCAAGGCAATATCTTTGCCTTCGAACAATTCTAGCACTCCCGACCGTAGGATCATGGAACTTGAGGACCAAGTCAAGTTTCTCATGAAATCTTACGAAGCTCCTAAGCCTTCAAGCCAAGTGAACAAAATCACTTCTTCATACGAATTATGTAGTGGTCCCCATGACACTCGTGATTGTGTGAAACTCCCCGGAACAGCTTTTGCGGACTACGCATCCACGCGTACCGACGAAGCGGGAGATAAGTGGTACACTTTCAAGCCTGAGCCAAACACTTACGGTGATTCATACAACCCCTCTTTGAAAAATCACCCAAACCTTAGGTGGAAACAAAATCAACCCAATTCTTCTAATCCGCCTAATCGTTACCAATCAAACGGTCCACCATCCAACCGTACTTTCAACAACAATCCTTCTAACAACTATGGTAGTACCAACACTCTTGAAGGATTGATGTCAAAGTTCATGGCATCTCAAGAAGCCCGAATAGCTAGGTTTGAAACCGAATTCAACCAACAACAAACGGAGATGACCAACAAGATTGACAACTTGTTGAAAGCCCTCAACAACCAAGCGTTAATCACACCTAGGAAGGACACTAGGGACACCAATAGTGGAGTCCAAATTAAGGATCCCTCATCATCCAAACATGTCCACTTTGTCAATGTTGTCACCATTAAACCAATAGATAAGGAGATAGAGATGAGTGACCAGGATGAAGTTAGAGTAGAGGCCGAGATTAAGGATGAGAGTAGGAAGGTTAAGGTTAACAAGGAAGAGGAGTTAGAGGAGGTAGAGCCTATAGAAAAATACTTTGATAAGTTGCCCACCGAAGAAGAACGGGAGTACCATAAGGATCTATTCGATAGTCCCGAGAGACCATATATCTTCGGCACACCCCTTATCAAAATGGGAGACCCCTCTAACATTAACATCCCATGTAATATCGGGCACATGCATATATGGAAAGCTTACATCGATCTTAGATCCCCCGTGAACATCATGACTAGGACTTATTACAATTGGGTGATGAAGAAGCAACTTAATTTTAGGATGATGCCCGGTAAGAATCTGATATGTAATTTTGTAGGAAGAGTGAAGGGATTACATGTGATTATAGGGAATCTCACCTATGAAATCGATTTTATGATAGTAGAAGACATTCGTCCGGTGATAGATGCTTGCCTAAGCCAAATAGTATTCGGAAAACCATTTGTTGAAGCCACTAGGATGAGTTATGATCCGACTTTACGGATAGTTAGATTTAAGGAAGAGAACGATGAGGTTGCCTATCAAATGCCCTACAAGATTGAACAATACCGCCTTCTCTCTGATTTCGAAAAAGAACACAAGCAAGCGGCTTATTATAGGAATGAGGAGGATAGACGTAGAGGAGTAGAATATGTAAAGAATAGGATGCTTGGTTTCTATAAAGAATGCTTACAACTAGGTCCGGAATACAAAACTGGTTTAGAAGACGACTTAGAGAATGGAACCAATGATGAAGTCACGTAGTAACCCATGACCTTGAGTCTAGCTACAAGACTCGTAAATAAAGAAAAGCGCTTCTTGGGAGGCAACCCATGTTTTGTGTGATTTTATTTGTTTGATTTTTATTTGCTTCCGTATGCATGCTCTATTTTTATTGTTGGTAGATCATGTTTCTAAACTAAATATTGGAAATACTTTACTTTGTTGTTTTGGCCTAGTCTTAACTCCACCTAGAAGTATTTTTGCAAAAGATAAGTGTAAGGGGAAACCCCAAATATGTTTTTAAGAAACAAACCGATCATGATTCTCCACAATATTAAATGAGCATGTATATTCGTATTTGATAGAGTCAAATGCTCGTATTGAGTCATAATGAAGTTTTGCAGGATTTTCTGGGAAGTAGGACCAAGTTTTTCCAGAAATTTTCAGGAAACTTAACATAAGAATTTCTGCAGGTCCATTCTGACGGCGTCAGGGGTTTACTCTTGACGGCGTCAGGAGTTAAAATCTTGAAATTTTACCGGTTTTGTTTTTCTAACGGAGTCTTATGGTTTTTGTGAATTATTAAGTTTAATAATCTCCAGGAGATCTGCAAACTTCATTCCACAAGCATTATATCTTATCTTGTTTTCTAGGATTTAGAAACTTATATAGGATGCCGCCGATTTTACGCGAGGTTGTCTTGTCTATTTTGTCAGGTTTTACAGGTTATGTATGACAAGAAGATGATTTATATTCTGGAAGAGAAGCTTTGATTGTTCATTTTCTTGGAGGAAGATTTAACCTGGCCATCTTATTATCCATACCGAGCGAATAAGGGGAGTATTTGATTTCATTCTCTTTACTTGAACATTGGGGACAATGTTCATCTTAAGTGTAAGGGGAGGGTAAAAAGATGATACCTTACATATGCACCTTCGCTTGAGTTTGTTTTGTTTGATGGTAGATGTGTAATAAAACTATGAGAAATACTTGTTAGTGCAATTTTAGCGCCAAATTTAAAATTTTTTACAACATTTAGGAGTGAAACTTTAGCCATAGCAAGCGTCTCATGGATAGGAGATTGTATGACTAGCACATAACCGTACTTTCAGAAAAATTTTCCACCCAAATATGTGAGGTTCGCCTTTAGATTTGATAGGAAAAGCATTTACTATTAGTGCTTATGAATGTACCGGTAGCATTTAGATTCTAGAACTTGCGTTAGTGATGCATCCCGAGACCGCTAGTGTGACTACATTCGTGTAGTAGGATTTACTACATGATAAGAGGCATTAGGATCACCCTTGTGTTAAACCTGTATTATAATTACTTGACCATTTATGTCATATTACTTGGCTAGTTAAGTCAACTAATTTTTCCCACACCCTTAGCGTTGTACTCATTTTTAGTACACGAAACCCCTAGTACACCCCTCCGAGCCTATCTTTTCGTTTCTAACTTTAAGCATTTTACTTAAAGGAAGAATTTGTTACACCCCACTTAAATGTACAACCAAATCACCTTAGCCTTCGTGTATGTGCTCAATTTTAGTGCATTATTGTTATTTGTTAAACCCTAAGTTAACTTTCTAATTGATTACATGGTTGCTAAGTCGAGTCATATCCTTGTACATATTGTTTTGGGACGATTGGGACTCATGGGTAAGTACTTATTTTATAGAGTAATGGGGAAGAACATCATTTTATTACCCCCATATGTACGTTAATCTTAAAAGTGCTCCAAGTGTTTTGATTTTCTTAATTCGAGTCATTAGATTAGTTTAATGTAAAGTATGTAAAGATTCAAGTGTAAGGGGAATGTTCATTCCCTATGATGTATTATTTTGGATGGTAGGGTAAGAGTGTATGCAAAAAAAAAAAAAAAAAAAAAAAAATCGAAAAAATCAAGAAAAAGAAAAAAAAAATATAGAAAAAGGAAAAAGAGAGAAAAAACATACGGACTACCATCCCGTTTCATTCTATGTTCATTTTATGTTTTTGTTATTTTTCATTTATTAGCTTAAGTCGAGTCTAGTCTTGGCTTAGCAATGCCACATTGTACATGTAATTAACCAAGATTGTTAACTCGCCACCAGTAAAACTTTCTTTATCCAACAAAACCGTGTATTTCATATCCCTACACCTAACGTTACAACCCTTTAAAAGACCTCTTTGATAGTTTATTCTAGGTGCTTACGCCATGTGGTGGAGGTTTGATCCTTTCCCAAGCCTATGGTAATCTATTTTGCTATAACAGGTAGTGAGAGATATCTTCCGTTTCCATATTGTAATTTACACTTTATTACACCCGAGAGATGTGAGTATCTAAACACTATTTGTGAGGTGCTTATGTATGACCTCCGTGCTTGTCTATTGGTCTTTAGTGGAACGATTATTTGTTGTAATTACTTTTATATTAGTGTTAAATGACCCCTAACTTATCTTTTGAGTAAAATAAAAGCGCATTTGCTTGAGGACAAGCAAATCTCAAGTGTAAGGGTATATGATGAGGCGAAAAATGATCCGTTTTTAGGGGGTCATTTAAGCCCGAATCCGAATTTATTTGATCAAATATTGCCCTAAATCGTTCCTTTTGTGATTTTAGGTACTTTGGGAGTGAAATCTGGAAAAGGAAGCAATTCGGACGTTTTTGGAGCATAAAAGTGAAGAAAACGCCAAAGTCTTAATTTTTCATGCTGGGAACAGTTCATGACGGCGTCAAGAGGAAGATTATGACGGCGTCAAGAGTAAAAGTCCATGACGACCCAGAAGAGTTTTGACGGCGTCATGAGGGTAGGGCGTCAAGAGTTAAAGTCGTGACGGCCTGGAAATGCAATGTTCTTGACGGCGTCAAATGTAGATCTAGGCAGTCCGAGGATTGTTTTGGCGGCGAGGTGACGGCGTCACCTATTTGGTCTTGACGCCGTCAGACCCCTTTTCCTATATATAGTTTTCTAATTTTTCACATTTAAAGAGAGAAGTTTTTGGAGAAACCCTAAGTACGATTTTGGTGTAACTTTACAGGTTTTTCAAGGGTTCCAACCCCTTGATACCTTGCATGATTAATCAAGATAAGTGTTCTTCTAATTCAATCAATATGTCTATGTGTTGGTTGTCTATATCATGTTCTTGTCTTAATTCTATCATGCTAGGCTAGATCTCTTTTGTGTTTGCTTAGATCTAATGAAACCTAGATATTGATTATGTGTTGATAACTTGTTTATTCTTGTCTTGGATGAATGATTTATATGTTAGGCTTAAGAAAACTGGCATATCTCCAATTGGTAACATACTTGAACGTCTTAAGAAACATGAACCAACGCACACTAGGTCTTTATTGGTTGTATTTAACACTGTTTACAATCCCTATAGTTGTGCTGGGCATGGTGTAGGAGGAGATAAGAGCTCATAGAATTGGGGAGTTATGTGTGCCACCCCATGAATGGTATTAAGGAATACGATCCGTCATCCATGCAATTATAACAAGTAATTAACGTGTAAAAGATATCTAGGGAGTAGTGAAATCTAAGTAAACACATTTTCTCCAATTACTGCTCACAACTTTAGTATAAATTAGTTTATTTTCTTTTCTAGTATTTTATTTTGATTGCATCTTAGTATTGGGTTAGTTGAATAGCAACTAATTCCGCCCACTCTTCCAAAACCCGAGATTTTAATTTGCTTTCTAAAAAATATAAAAACACAAAAATAATCATCCCTCACCTTTAGAACTAGTATTTAGGCTTTCTAATCCTAGCGACACTATTCCTAAGCTGAACGATCAATCCCCCGGTACTTGTCACTATACTATACTACAACGATCAGGTACACTGCCTGGTGGGGGTTGTAAGCTTCTCGAGATCCCTCGAGAGGTAAAGCCTGTTGCGATTCCCACGCATCAGTCGGGTTGCGGGTGAATTTTAAAAAATAAAACCCAACTTGACCCGACTCGATAAGACCCGATAACCCGACCCAATAACACCCCTAAGTGTGTATAATATATTTAGTGAGGTATATTTTAATAAAGTGGGTATTTAATTGAAAAGTGATGGTGGTGAGATTGATAAGGGTGAATCATGTCACAAACATATATAAACAAGTAGCAATTAAATAAAATAAATAAACAACTTAAATAATGTACATGCAAAATAAAACAATAAATACACACAATTGATTAAATACATGATTTTCATAGGGTCTTCTCTAATTTCATAATTAATTAATTTTTAGTCATCTTTACATGTCAAACATTTACTAAAAAACCTTATTAATTATAACAAATCGCAAAAAAAAAACATGAAATCTACATAACACGTAACAATTTACTACAAAATCTTCATAATCCATAACAACACATGCATGGTTTGTCATAGATGCCCATATTGCATTTATTATAACCAAATAATCAATTCAATAACGCATAATCAAAATGGCATATCACAAATATCCACTAAATACACATAAAGATTACATGCAACCTATGGTTTCTAAAAGTTTTAATAAAAAATCCAAATCCCTAATTTGAAAAAAAATTATAGTCGACATAAATAAAAAAAATAATAGGGTTTTCAAAATTTTAAAAAACGCAAGAAAACCAAAGCATGTAATAATCACAAACGATTCAATTGTATGTGTTTCGGTAATTAGTTACAATGTATTAACGGCTCTTGATGCTACTGTTGGAATTTGTAGATCATAACAATTATATAAACAATAAAACATCATCAAGCACGCAGCGGAAATAGATCAAATACATATAATATAATTAACCGAATATAAAAGAATATGCGTACCTCTTTTGTCTTTTCTAGCAAGAACAAGAAATCACGGATCAAGAACAATATAAACCCTAATTAGGGTTTATGGTGGATCGACTAGGGTTTAGTCGAATAGGGCAATCACGCGTTAGCAAAAGTATGCCAACACTTTGTTCTCGAATACACGTACTAATAGCGTTTCAATTAGAAAAGCTAGGTTCTTGATCAAAAGCAAACACCACTAGGTTGAGCCTTAGTTGATCAAATAGGAACCCTAGGAGGGTGTATTGGATCGCTTATAGCTCAAAGAAAAGGAGAAGAAGAAGACTTTGGCTTGCTAGTGAAACAAGAGATGAGAGAATAAATACATAGGGACATGTATTTATACTAATCATCTATCTTGGAGCACAAGACACAAACCCTACACCCCTTGGGGTTGGGTTCGGCCGATCATAGCCCAAGAAGGTCCATCCGGATCCTTCTTGGCTACTATTTTATGTTTAGTCCTTCTCATTTTCTTTTAACGATTGTTTAGTCCAATTACCGTTAACTACTAATGACCGTTATGTGTTTATTTGTGAATTAATAATTATTCATAACTTAATATAATAATTACTAATTAATTGAAACTCATACGTAAAGTGTGCAATCCCGAAGTCCCAAGTTCGAATCTGGTCATGTTACACTAATTTATAATCCGTTAAACTAATAGTAGTATCACCCGATAACCCGAAGCACCCGACCTGACATAACCCGATCCGAATATCACCCAAACCCGATAACCCGATTTCTCATCGGGTCAGGTTGCGAGTGAGTTTTAAAAAATAAAACCTGACTTGACCCGACCCGATAAGACCCGATAACCCGACCCAATAACACCCCTAAATGTGTATAATGTATTTAGTGAGGTATATTTTAATAAAGTGGGTATTTAATTGAAAGGTGATGGTGGTGATATTGATAAGGGTGAATGGTGAGTGAGAGTAGGGGTGTCATTCGGGTTGACCCGGTCAGGTTCGGGTCAACTCGGTTCGGGTCAACTCAGGTCAAGCCTAAAAAAAAAAATACCCGAACCCGACCTTTTTTAGAACTCGAATCACTCGGGTCGGATCAATTCGGTTTCGGGTCAATTCGGTTCGGGTTAATTCGGGTCGGGTCAACTCCATTTTATTTCAATATGTTTAGTGTTAATTCGGGTTCGTCGGGTTAGGGTCAACTCGGGTTGGTCGGGTTCGGGTCAGGGCAAACCGGGTCAAGGCTAAAATAAACATACCTGAACCCGATCTAAAATCACCAACAACTTTTACAAAGTAATGTCTTCATTTTAATAAATCAGGACCCGTCAAAAACAAAGCTAAGAATGATACGTGATATTCTTTTGATATACTTCTTAAATGTGAGGCCTAAATAAATTGAACTTAAATGACATCATATTTATTGGAACACTTGTGCTTGCTTGATGGTGGAAAATAAGGTTGTTTTTAAGTATTCGATCCGGTCAACCAACGTGAAAATAAATTAGACGTTTGTGTTTTTGGATATGAGGCATAGAATAAAAATGGAGTTATCATACATTAATAAACATGTCGTAATAAAAGGGAAACAATTGACACCAAGACTTATTTTGTACATGAAAACACTACAGTCTTTGAACTAATTAGGAATATTGGACTTTTTAGTTTAGTGATACTAATCGAGCATGTAACAGTTAGGCTGTTTTTTAATTTGAACTTTGTTTGAACGTTTCATATTTTAGTGCAAGTCTTTTTATTACAGCAGGAGTATATATTTGCTAGTTTTAATTTCCAGTTTAAATTTATATGTACTGTCTTAGCAAGATCCATAACACTAACTTTAGCATTGGTATTTGGTTTTTCATGTTGCCGGTGGAGGTTTTATATATTATGTAAGTTACATTCACATATTTATTTATTTTTTAACATGGGAGCGTATCTGCATACGCCTTTGCCTGGTCAAACACCATTGAACTATTAGAGATTGGATTATTGTTTAGGATAGTCGGCTCAAGCCCAGTATGTGGGAATAGGGTCCGTTATAATTATTATTCATGCACATCATGAGCTGGTATTGAAGGTAGGTGCCCCTATCATGTGTTTGAGAAATATTGACCAAAGGAATGGTCTTTGCAACGGCACAAGGTTGCAGGTATTACGTATGGGAACTATCAATATTGAAGCACGAATCATTTCTGGTGGAAAAATTGGAACCATATGTGCTATACCACGGATGATCATAAGTCCGTCAAATACTAAAATGCTATTCAAGTTAAATAGAAGACAGTTCCCTGCTTCTGTTTGTTTTGCTATGACCATAAACAAAAGCCAAGGACAGACGTTGTCTCATGTTGGATTATTGCTACAACGGCCTGTGTTTTCGCATGGTCAGTTGTATGTACCTATCTCGAGAGTTAAAAGCAAGTGAGGTCTTAAAGTACTCTGTTGTGAAATAGATGGCAACTATACCGATGAAACACCTAACGTTGTCTACAAATAAGTGTTACATCGTCTTTAAACATTTTTATAGTTTCTTCTTTATGTATTTTGACGCTTTTTATTTAGTCATTTTGTAGTATACATGAATCTTTGTCTTATTCATTTTATATTTTTTCATGTCCGTCTCTTGTTAATTTGTATGGTATTTCGATGTCTTTTTTAAATAATTTACTATATGAATAATGAAAATAAACTAATAGAGCTTGCCCGCCCATCGGGCGGGTCTTGAAGCTAGTAATAATTATATAGGAAATGGGAATGAACAAGCGAAGCTGATTCTATTTATTTTTTATTTTTTTTTCAAATATGTAAACCAATCTTGTGATGTACCGTTATTTTTGAATGATGTACAAGTTACAAAAAAACATGATTGTGATAGTTGAAAACAGATTTCGGGAAGTGTACAGAGTTCATTCATTAAATTCCTATTGGTTCTATATCTCATATATGTTCTAAAGTTTATAATATTACGATAATTAAAATTTTATACTTATGATATCAATCCATGCATCATAATAGACTTTACCATAATTTTTTTTATTGTAACCTTACTTTTTATTTAAAAATATATGACTGTTATTATCGATGACTTATATCTTATCCATATTTTTGTTAGAAAAAGTATCTTTTGATGAATGTAGTTTTTTAAACTTAACGAAATATTTGGAATTGTAGATGGCGGTGATGGTGGATTTGAAGTGTAGTAGTGCATGCTTTTGATGAATAGGACAAGAGACTGATGGGATTATAATGGATTTGAGTATTAAGAAGAGTAAAAATAACACAGTCGTTGTGCTTGCCATGATGAATTTTGGTTATTCTATCTTTGGTTCATATGTGCTTGTGTTGTGGTTAATTATAAAAGGAATGGAAAAGTGCACTATATATCATTGATGTGTATCAACGGAAAAACAACGTGTGGGTTATTCAAGCCCCACCGCGCGTCAACTTATGAATAATCCTATTTTATTTTTGTAACATTGTTCATACGAATTAATAATCATAATGTCTCAAGATTCACCTGTTCCCTAATAATTTATGCAGTTTACAACTTTCGTTATCAATTCACGTTACATCGATTTTTTAAAAACAAGTTATACAGCTAAGTATAATAATTACAAAAATAGAGTTTATTATTATTTTATTATTATTATTGTTATTATTATTATTATTTACAATATCTCTCCAACCTCTGTCTTAAAAAAAACCCAATTCAACCTAACCCTAAACCTGCCGCCGCCACCGTCGTCTCTCCGGTCGTCGACTTAGGCGGCGGTCCGAAGAGACCATCTTTAATCCATCTTCTTTGTAGATACTTTACCATTTCGTTTCAGTTTTCGATTAAATAAGTTGTATACATCGTTATTTTTTGTGATTTTTCATATCATTTTCTCTTGGATCCTTGTGGTTATGGGTTGTTTTTGGTTCGGTATGCTCGGTGGTTCAGATTTGTTATTTTAGGGTTGAAGTGGTTGTGCGGTTCAGATCAGGATGTTCAAGATGGTGAGGTCATGTGATGGTGAGGTCATGGTGATGATAAGATCGTATGATGGTGAGGTTGCGGTGATGGTGAGGTTGTGGTGGTTGTGAGGTCGTGATGTCTCGGGCAATGGATTTGATGTTCAGGTTTGTTGTATGGTATGTCGTTAGGTTGTTGTTAAAATTTGGAGGTAGTGTTGGAGTTATATTTTGGGTTATGGTAGAGGCCGTGTTTCATTGATTAGGTTTGTGTTTCGGGTCGTGGTAGAGGTCGTGTTTTGTTGAATATGTTCATGTTTCGGGTCATGGTAGAGTTCGTGTTTCATAAATTAGGTTTTTGTTTAGGGTCGCGGTGGAGGCCTTGTTTCGTTGATTAGGTTCGTGTTTCGAGTTGTGTTAGAGGTCGTGATGGTAGTGCAGCCCGTGGTTCATGGTGCATGGTTGTGGTTCGGATTGTGGTGAGGTGTGAGTCATTGTTTGTCGTTCAAGTTTAGGGTTATGATCAGATGCAACGGAGGTTGTGATTTGGGCAGTAGTGTTGCTGCAGCCCGTGACTTGGGGAGTGATGTTGTTTGTGATTTGTGGTTCAGGTTCGTGGTACGGGTGAGGTCGTGATTTGGGTAGTGAAGTTGGTCATGGTTTGTGTTTATGATTCGTTGTACGGTACATATGAGGTCGTTTAGCAAGGTTCAGGGGCTATTGTTTGAACTTGTGGTTCTCGAACAATTGAGGGTATTTCTCCATCAACTCTTTCAACATCGCGCCATGCCACCACCGCGTTCGATAGTGTGGTTCAAATTCATTTGTTTGGATTTCGGTGAGTTATGTATCAGGGTCAAAGTCGTGGTCGTGGTCGTGTTTGGTTTCCATTTGCTCCATATTTCTTACAGGGTGATTGCCCTTGAGTGGTTAGCGTTTTCGGGATGAGATAGTGGAGTTTATTTTTTAGATTGGTTCGTTATTCACGATGTTTATTTAGTGTCGCTGTATTGATAGGGTCATGTTGGTCAAGTGTTTCATCGATGTACTTTCTAGCTTATTGCAAATTGGTTTTAATAAAATTATTGCTTTTAAAAAAAATATTGCAAAAATTGTAATGTCATTTTTTCTCGACCATGCATTACAAATTATTGTCCCAAAATTTCTTGTTCTAAAGGTGGCACAACTTGTTTAACAAGTTGGCTGACTTGACTTGACTTGACACAAGAGACAATTGACAATGGTGCAAGACGTTTACTTGACTTATGCTTTGCAAGAAGTTAAAGAAAAAGACCTAGAATTGGTGGAAAATAAAGTCCCATCAGCTTTTCATGCAAATTATTGGACTTGTCATTTCAAGCAAGGGTTATATTATTGCCTATTGGTACCTCTTGCTCACAGAAAGTACAAATATATTAGGAAATCTTAGGTACACCAAGGGTATAGCCAACTTAGCTACATCAAAATGCTAATTCCATGCATAAAACCCTAATTATGATGTCATCTTAACATCTTAAACTTATTATATTTCATAATCCATCATCTCTAATATCTATTATTTAATATTGTTGTATACTATATATAAAGGGTTTTTCTAACTTGTGCCCCGTGGCACAAGTTAAGCACACCAAAAAGTTGGTGGGACCCGCGAAGAAGGACAGTCGGATCTACACAAAAGTACAGCCGGCCCCATGTCTTTTATTTGAAAAGTGTACATTTTTGTGGTTTGATGAGACGAAAAGTGTACCGCTTTTAGGGGTCATTTAAGCCTAAAGTCGAGATTATTTGATCAAATATTGCCTTAAATCGTTCCTTTTGTCATTTTAGGTACTTTTGAGAAGAAGTCAGGAAAAGGAAGCATTTTGAATGTTTTTGGAGCGAAAAAATGAAGAAAACCACAAAGTCTCCAATTCATGCTGAGAACAGTACCTGACGGTATCAGGATTTGCTTATGACGCCGTCACTCATTGGCAATGAGGTGGATAATCAATTTACACGTGACGCGCTAGAATATTTTTGGAGGATTTACACGTGACGGCGTCACCTAGGCCGTCACGTACAAAATGCAAGAGACAGCCAAGAGAGAGTTTATACATGACGGCGTCAGAATTGGATCTAGGCAATACAAGTTTTTTTATGGCGGCGAGTTGACGGCGTCCAGAATTGCATGTGACGCCGTCAGACTCAAATCTCTATATACAGTTTTTGATTTTTAATTCATTAGTGTGCAACTTTGAGTGGAGAAACCCTAGACGAATTTCACCTTATTTTTAAGGGTTTCAAACCCTTGTTTCATCTATGTTCAATTGAAGATAAGTTTTCCAACAATCATTCAATATGTCTATGTGTTGTTTGATTATATCTTATGCTTGTCTTTACTTTAACATGTTAGGCTAGGTTTTCTTTGTGTTTGCTTAGATGTAATGAAACTTAGATATTGATTATTGGTTGGTTGTTTGTTTATAATTGTTGTGGATGAATGATTTCGATGTTAGGCTTAAGAAAACTGGTAGACTTCCAATTGGTAACTTGCTTGAACGTCTTAAGAAACATGATCGGATGTGTAGTACGATAAATTGGTTATATTTAATGCATAAGTAACTACTAAGGAGGCCATGTTAGGAGCTAGTAGTCGGCTCGACATAGGAAGATGTAGAAGCTTATAGAGTTATGGAAGATCGTACACGGCCCTACGCATGGTATTAAGGAATAGAACCCGTCATCCATGCAATTGTAACAAACTAATCAACCAGTAAAAGATAGCTAGGGAGTAGTGAAATCTAAGTAAACACATTTTCTCTTATTATTGTTTTTTCCACATTTACATTAGTGTTATTTTATTTCATTTGCATTTATAGTCATTTGGGTTAGTTGATTAGTAACTAATTACGCCCATCCTTCCAAAACCCGAGATTTTTACTTGCTTTCCATAAAATATAAAAATAAAAAAAGAATCATCCCTCACCTCTAGACCTAGTTTAATTGAGTTTTAACCCTAGCGAACACTATTCTTTGAGTTGCCACTATACTATACTACAACGGTTAGGTACACTGCCTGGTGGGGATTGCAAGCTTCTCAAGATCCCTTGAGAGGTAAAACCTTTTGTAAGGTTGCAAAACCACGCATCAAGTTTTTGGCGCCGCAGCCCGGGGAATAGTTATTGTCTAGGTTGAAATTTCTTTTTCTTAGGTATACTTGCTAGATTCCTTTCAAGTAAGATTTTTATTCTTATTTTTATAGGTCTTCTTTAGTCTATCTTTTCTTTGTGTGTTTGTTCGTACAATCCTCATTGATTATTTTGTTGGCCACTATGGAAAACACGAATCCACCCCTTTCGCCTAGCGAAGTTGCTTTGTTGCGTGAACAGATTGAGAATGAGATTAGGGAACTTAGAGAACTCAATAGATTGGTTGATATTGAGCTTTATTATGTGCTTAATGACCTAGCAATAGCCATGGACTTAGATAAGGAACTAGAACCCAATGACTTGGCAATTTTAGAAGATGTTAAGGAAGAAGAAGAGGAGGATCTAGATTATGATTATTTCAATTTATATCCCACTAAGGAGGAAATCGCTTATTATAATAATCTCATTGATAATCCTCGGCCTCCTTTTGTTAAGATTGACCCTAAAATTAAGAGAGGTGACCCTAGGAATGTGAAGATACCATGTATGATTGGGTATAAATGCATAGATCAAGCCTACATCGATTTCAAATCCCCGATCAACGTCATACCTTTAAGTGTTTATAATGATATAGTAAAAACAAGACTCGGACCTAGGAAAGATACAAAATACCCCAGTGGAGTTCGTAATTTTGTCGGGAGAGTTAAAGGTTTACATGTCTTTGTTGGAAACTTTACTCATATCGTTGACTTTATGGTTGTTGAAGACTTGCCTAATGTTATAGATTGTCGCTTATCCCATGTTGTATTAGGTAAGCCATTTATTGAGGAGTCCAAGTTAAAACACGATCAAATAGAAGGAATGGTCCGATTTTCTAATGGAATTGATAGGAATGCATATAGGATGCCTAATAAAATGAAAGAATTTTGTTATGTGCCTAAACTTGATATGGATAACATTAGTCCAATCGAGGACATTAACGAAGAAGATAAGAATAAAGGAATGAATTTTGTTTGGGAGAAGAGGAGCCTTTACTATAAGAATTGCTTAACCCTTGGGCCTAAGTATAAAGTTGACATGGAAGTAGTTCAAAGGTTGAGAGAATCGATTGAAAAGTGGGAAAGGAAAACGTAGCCCGTGACCTTGAGTCTAGCTACAAGACTCGTAAATAAAGAAAAGCGCTTCTTGGGAGGCAACTCAAGCTTTATTTGTTTTATTTTATTTTTGATTGTTTGTTTGTTTGTTTGATTTTATTTGTTTCCGTATGCGTGCTTTATTTTTATTGTTTGAGGCTCATGTTTCAAAATAAATTGTGAAAATGCTTTACCTTGTTGTTTAGCTTCGTCTTAACTTCATAAAAAGGTATTTCGCAAAAGATAAGTGTAAGGGAAATCTAAACTTGTTTCTAAGAATGGAATTGGACATGGACCACAACAATATTAAACGAACATGCATATTAGTATTTGTTTGAGTCAAATGCTTGTATTGAGTCATAATGATGTTTTTGCAGGAATTCCAGGAATTAAGCGTGAATTTTTCCAGAAATTTTCCAAAAACTTAACATAAGATTTCTGTCAGAACACTCTGACGGCGTCAGGATTATAACCTGACGGCGTCAGGTGTAAAAATCTGAAAATTTTTGCAAGTTTTGGTTTTCTATCGGAGTCTTAAAATTTTGTTAATTCTTTAGTTTTATAAACTTCAGTAAATCTGCAAACATTCATTCTACAAGCATTATATCTTTATATATATATATAGATTGCCGCCGATTTTTTGCGGTGTTTGCCATGATTGTTTTCTCAGGTTTAACAGGTTATATTGGACAAGAAGATGATTTATATTTCTGGAGGGAGGCTTTCAATGTTCATTTTCTTGGAGGAATATCTAACCATGTTATCACATTATCCACACCGAACGAATCAGGGGTGTATTTGTTTCATTCTTTTACCTTCATTACTTTTACATCCTTTTTATTGTACATTGGGGACAATGTTCAGCCTAAGTGTAAGGGGAGGGTAAATGATGATATCTTAGAGAATACAATTGCACTTGAGTTTGTTTGTTCAATAGTAGGTGTGTAATAAAAATAAGAGAAATACTTGTTAGGGCAATTTTAGAGGCCAAATTTAAATTTTTTTACAACATTTAGGAGTGAAGCTTTAGCCTTAATGAGCGTCTCTTGGATAGGAGTTGTATGACTAGCACAAAAAAACCATACCACTCAAAATTTTCCACCCCAAATATGTGAGGTTTTCCCCTAGATTTGTTAGGAAAAGATGCTTATGAATGTACCAGTAGTACTTAGATTCTAGAACTTGCGTTAGTGATGCATCCCAAGACCGCTAGTGAGACTACATTCGTATAGTAGGATTTACTACATGATAAGAGGCATTCGAATAACCCTTGGGTATAAACCCGTATCATAATTACTTGACCTATGAAGTCATAATTACTTGACTAATAAAGTCAATTAATTTTTCCCACACCTTTGCGTTGTACTTATTTTTAGTACACGATACCCCTAGTACACCCCTCCGAGCCTATCCTTTTTCGTTTCTAACTTTAAGCATTTTACTTAAAGGAAGAATTTGTTTACAATCCACCCCAAATGTGCAATCAAATCGCCTTAGCCTTCCTTGTATGCACTCATCTTTAGTGCATTATTGTTACATGTTTAAACCCTTAGTTAATTGTCTAATTGATTACATGGTTGCTAAGTCGAGTCATATCTTGTACATATTGTTTTGGGACGATTGGGACTCATGGGTAAAGTACTAGTGTTATGGAGTAATGGGGAAGAACATCATATATTACCCCCATATGTGCGTTAATCTTAAAGAGTACTCCAAGTATTTTGATTATCTTAATTCGAGTCATTAGATAGTTAATTGTAAAGTATGTAAAAGTTCAAGTGGAAGGGGAATACAAATTCCCTATGATGTATTATTTTGGATGGTAGGGCAAGAGTGTAGGCAAAAAAAAAAAAAAAAAAAAAAAAAAAAAGAAAAAAAAAAAGAGAAAAAACATACAGACTACCATCCCGTTTCCTTTTATCTCTATTTTATGTTTTTGTTAGTTTATGATTAGCTTAAGTCAAGTCGAGTTATATTTTGGGTTATGGTCGAGGCCCTGTTTCGTTGATTAGGTTTGTGTTTCGGGTCGTGGTAGAGGTCGTGTTTTGTTGAATATGTTCGTGTTTCGGGTCATGGTGGAGTTCGTGTTTCGTAGATTAGGTTTTGTTTCGGGTCGTGGTGGAAGCCGTGTTTCGTTGATAAGGTTCGTGTTTCGGGTTGTGGTAGAGGTCGTGATGGTAGTGCAGCCTGTGGTTCATGGTTCATGGTTGTGGTTCGGATTGTGGTGAGGTGTAAGTCATTGTTTGTCGTTCAAGTTTAGGTTTATGATCAGATGCAACGGAGGTTGTGATTTGGGCATTAGTGTTGGTGCAGCCCGTGACTTGGGGAGTAATGTTGTTTGTGATTTGTGTTTCAGGTTCGTGGTACGGGTGAGGTCGTGATTTGGGTAGTGAAGTTGGTCATGGTTTGTGTTTATTATTCTTGTACGGTACAGATGAGGTCGTTTAGCAAGCTTCAGGGGATATTGTTTGAACTTGTGGTTCTCGAACAATTGAGGGTGTTTCTCCATCAACACTTTCCACATCGCGCCATGCCACCCCCTCTTTCGATAGTGTGGTTCAAATTCGTTTGTTTGGATTTCGGTGAGTTTTGTATCAGGGTCAAAGTCGTGGTCGTGGTCATGTTTGGTTTCCATTTGCTCCATATTTCTTATAGCGAGATTGCCCTTGAGTGGTTAGCGTTTTCGGGATGAGATGGTGGATTTATTCTTTAGATTGGTTCGTTATTCACGATGTTTATTTAGTGTCGTTGTATTGATATGGTCATGTCGGTCAAGTGTTTCATCGATGTACTTTCTAGCTTATTGCTAATTGGTTTTATTAAAATTATTGCCTTTAAAAAAAATATTGCAAAAATTGTAATGTCATTTTTTCTCGACCATGCATTACAAATTATTGTCCCAAAATTTCTTGTTCAAAAGGTGGCACAACTGGTTTAACAAGTTGGCTGACTTGACTTGACACAAGAGACAATTTACAATGGTGTAACACGTTTACTTGACTTATACTTTGCAAGACGTTAAAGAAAAAGACTTGGAATTGGTGGAAAATAAAGTCCCATCATCTTTTCATGCAGATTATTGGACTTGGAATTTCAAGAAAGGGTTATATTATTGCCTATTGGTACCTCTTGCTCACAGAAAGTACAAATATTTTATACATTCTACTCTCTTTGATCTCATGTTTACAGTATAACACAGGTTTTTAATCAGTTTTTATTCTGTACTTTTTGTCAGTTTAATACTTTTGACTATTTAAACTTTATACTTTTATTCCTTACTTTCTGTTTCACAGTTTTATGATATAAACAAAATTATAAAAAAAAAACAAAAAAAAACTATATATATTAGGAAATCTTAGGTACACCAAGGGTATTGCCAACTTAGCTACGTCAAAATGCTAATTCCATGCATAAAACCCTAATTATGATGTCATCTTAACATCTTAAACTTCTTAGCTTTCATAATCCATCATCTCTGATATCTATTATTTAATATTGTTGCATATTATATATAAAGGGTTTTTCTAACTTGTGCCCCGTGGCACAAGTTAAGCACACCAAAAGGTCGGTGAGACCCGCAAAGAAGGACAGCCGGATCTACACAAAAGTACAGCCGGCCCCATGTCTTTTATTTGAAAAGTGTAATTTTTTGTAAGTTGATGAGACGAAATGTGTACCGCTTTTAGGGGGTCATTTAAGCCCAAAGTCGAGATTATTTGATCAAATATTGCCCTAAATCGTTCCTTTTGTCATTTTAGGTATTTTTGAGAAGAAATCTAGAAAAGAAAGCATTTTGGACATTTTTGAAGTGAAAAAGTGAAGAAAACGACAAAGTCTCTAATTCATGTTGAGAACAGTACCTGACGGCGTCAGGATTTGCTTATGACGCCGTCACTCATTGGAAATGAGGTGGATAATCAAGTTACACGTGACGCGCCAGAATGTTTTTAGAGGATTTACACGTGACGGCGTCACTGATGAGGCGAAAAATGAACCACTTTTAGGGGGTCATTTAAGCCCGGAATTGAATTTATTTGATCAAATATTACCCTAAATCGTTCCTTTTGTGATTTTAGGTACTTTGGGAGTGAATTCTGGAAAAGGAAGCAATTCGGACGTTTTTGGAGCATAAAAGTGAAGAAAATGGCAAAGACTTAATTTTCCATGCTGAGAACAGTACCTGACGGCGTCAAGAGGAAGACCCTGACGGCGTCAGGAGTAAAATCCATGATGACCCAGTGCAAACCTGACGGCGTCACAACAAGGGCGTCAAGAGTTAAATTGGTGACGGCCTGCATAAGGTGAATACATGACGGCGTCAGACCCGGATCTAGGCAGTCCGAGGAACTATTTGGCGGCGAGATGACGGCGTCAGACATTTGTTCTTGACGCCGTCACCTATCAAACTCTATATATAGTTTTCTATTTTTCATTCATATGGAGAGGAACTTGTGTGGAGAAAACTAGGGCCGAACTTTGTAAACCCTATGTCACATTTTACAGTGTTTTCAAGGGTTTTCACCCCTTGAATCCTTTCATGTTCAATTGAGATAAGTCTTCTCTTAATTCAATCAATATGTCTATGTGTTGGTTGATTATATCTTATGCTTGTCTTGATTTCAACATGCTAGGCTAGATTTATCTCGTGTTTGCTTAGATCTAATGAAACCTAGATGTTAATTATGTGTTGATTACTTGTTTATGGTTGTATTGGATGAATGATTTCAATGTTAGGCTTAAGAAAACTGGCAGATCTCCATTGCTCACAACTCTAGTATAATTTAGTTCATTTTCATTTCTAGTATTTTATTTTGATTGCATCTTAGTATTGGGTTAGTTGACTAGCAACTAATTCCGCCCAACTCCTTCAAACCCGAGATTTTTAATTGCTTTCCAAAAACTATAAAAATACAAAAAGAATCATCCCTCATCTCTAGACCTAGTCTTTAGGTTTTCTAATCCTAGTGACACTATTCCTAGCTAAATGATCTATCCCCCAGTAATTGTCATTATACTATACTACATCGATCAGGTACACTGCCTGGTGGGGGTTGTAAGCTTCTCGAGATCCCTCGAGAGGTAAAGCCTGGTGCAATCCCTACGCATCAAGTTTTTGACGCCGCTGCCGGGGAATAGTTATTGTCTAGGTTAGAATATCTTTTTATTAGGTCTACTTGCTAGATTCCTTTCTAGTAAGATTTTATTTTTATTTTTAGGATCTCTTTAGTCTATCTTATTTCTTCGTGTTTTTGTTCGTAACTCTTCACCACCCGACATCATGGACGATGGGAACATCTTTGAAGCCGTCATCCCACCACAACAAAACCCACCACTAGAACCTCTTAGGCCCCGAACCTTAGAAGAGTATTCCCGACCTAGCCACCAAGGCTACCGAAACACTATTGAGCTCACCGGAGCCAATGTGACCCCCTTGCGATCCGACACCATCCGGTTGGTGCAAAGCGGATGTGCATTCCATGGACTTCGTTCCGAAGATCCAAACCAACATCTCAAGGACTTCCTTAAAATCGTAGATTCTATAGACCTTGATGTTACAACTAGGGAGTCAACCCGATTACGCCTATTCCAATTCTCTCTACGTTATCAAGCTAGCCAATGGCTTGAGCGATTACCCGCGGGATCCATCACCTCATGGGATGATCTCACAACTCGTTTCCTTGCTCAATTTTTCCTACCAGGGAGAACTACCAAGCTTAGAAATGACATCTTGATGTTCCAACAACGTCAAAATGAAACTCTTTATGAAGCATGGACTCGTTTCAAGGACTTACTCCAAAAAGTCCCTCATCATGGCATAGATCTTTGGCTCCAAGTCCAAATCTTCTATGACCATATCGATCTCTCCACAAGGCGAGCCATTGACCAATCGGCCGGTGGTAAGCTACGTGATCTAAGTGCGGAACAATCATGGGAACTCATAGAAGATCTTGCTCTCTATGACAACGAAAGTTGGAATGATCCCCGTGATTTGAACAAAACGGTCAAGGCAATATCTTTGCCTTCGAACAACTCTAGCACTCCCGACCGTAGGATCATGGAACTTGAGGACCAAGTCAAGTTTCTCATGAAATCTTACGAAGCTCCTAAGCCTTCAAGCCAAGTGAACAAAATCACTTCTTCATGCGAATTATGTAGTGGTCCCCATGACACTCGTGATTGTGTGGAACTCCCCGGAACAGCTTTTGTGGACTACGCATCCTCGCGTACCGACGAAGCGGGAGATAAGTGTTACACTTTCAAACCCGAGCCAAACCCTTACGGTGATTCCTACAACCCCTCATGGAAAAATCACCCAAACCTTAGGTGGAAACAAAATCAAGCCATTTCTTCCAATCCGCCTAATCGTTACCAACCAAACGGTCCACCCTCCAACTATACTTTCAACAACAATCCTTCTAACAACTATGGTAGTGCCAAAAATCTTGAAGGATTGATGTCTAAGTTTATGGCATCTCAAGAAGCTCGCATAGCTAGGTTTGAAACCGAATTCAACCAACAACAAACGGAGAAGACCAACAAGATAGACAACTTGTTGAAAGCCCTCAACAACCAAGCGTTAACTACACCTAGAAAGGACACTAGGGACGCCAATAACGGAATCCAAATTAAGGACCCCTCATCATCCAAACATGTCCACTTTGTCAATGTTGTCACCATTAAGCCAAAATATAAGGATATAGAAGAAAGTGACAATGATGAAGTTGAAGTAGAAACCGAGACTAGGGATGAAATTAGGGAAGTTAAGGTTAATAAGGAAGAGGAGTTAGAGGAAGTAGAGACTATAGAAAAAAACTTTGATAAGTTGCCCACCAAGGAAGAACGAGAATACCATAAGGATTTATTCGATGGCCCCGAGACACCATATATCCTTGGCACACCCCTTATCAAAATGGGAGACCCCTCTAACATCAACATACCATGCAACATCGGGCATATGCATATATGAAAAGCTTACATCAATCCTAGATCTCCTATAAACATCATGACTAGGACTTATTATAATTGGGTGATGAAGAAACAACTTGGTTATAGGATGATGCCCAATAAGAATTTGATAAGTAATTTTGTAGGAAGAGTGAAGGGATTGCATGTGATTATAGGTAATTTCACCTATGAGATCGATTTTATGATAGTAGAAGACACTCGTCCGGTGATAGATGATTGCCTAAGCCAAGTAATATTCGGAAAACCATTTGTTGAGGCCACTAAGATGAGTTATGATCCGACTTTAGGGATGGTTAGGTTCAAGGAAGAGAATGATGAGATTGCCTACCAAATGCCCTACAAGATTGAGCAATACCGCCTCCTTTCTAATATAGAAAAGGAACACAAACAAGTGGCTTATTATAGGAATGCTGAGGATGGACGTAGAGGAGTAGAGTATGTGAAGAATAGGATGCTTGGTTTCTACAAAGAATGCTTGCAATTAGGTCCGGAATACAAAACTGGCTTAGAAGACGACCTAGAGAGTGAAACCAACAATGAGGTCACGTAGTAACCCATGACCTTGAGTCTAGCTACAAGACTCGTAAATAAAGAAAAGCGCTTCTTGGGAGGCAACCCATGTTTTGTGTGATTTTTATTTTGCTTGTTTATTATTTGCTTCCGTATGCATGCTTTATTTTTATTGTTGGTAGATCATGTTTCAAAACTAAAATAGTGGAAATACTTTATTTTGTTGTTTGGCCTAGTCTTAACTTCACCCAAAGGTATTTTTGCAAAAGATAAGTGTAAGGGGAAACCCCAAATATGTTTTTAAGAAACAAAACCAATCATGATTCTCCTCAATATTAAGTGAACATGTATATTCGTATTTTTTAGAGTCAAATGCTTGTATCGAGTCATAATGATGTTTTGCAGGATTTTCCAGGAAGTAGGACCAAGTTTTTCTAGAAATTTTCCGGAAACTTAACATAAGAATTTCTGCAGGTCACTTCTGACGGCGTCATGAGGTTACTCTTGACGGCGTCCCATGTAAAAATCTGGAAATTTTACCAGTTTTGTCTTTCTAACGGAGTCTTAAAGTTTTTGTTGAATTATTAGTTTTACAATCTCAAGGAAATCTGCAAACATCATTCCACAAGCATTATATCTTATTTTGTTTTCTAGGTTTTATTAGTATATGTAGATTGCCGCTGACTTTATGGGAGGTTGCCTTGTCTGTTTTCTTAGGATTTACAGGTTATGTATGACAAGAAGATGATTTATATTCTGGAAGGGAAGCTTTGTTTGTTCATTTTCTTGGAGGAAGATCTAACCTGGCCACCTTATTATCCATACCGAGCGAATCACGGGAGTATTTGATTTCATTCTTTTTACTCATTTCACTTTTACATTCTTTACTTGAACATTGGGGACAATGTTCATCCTAAGTGTAAGGGAAGGGTAAAATGATGATACCTTACAAATACACTTTCGCTTAAGTTTGTTTGTTTAATGGTAGATGTGTAATAAAACTATGAGAAATACTTGTTAGTGTAATTTTAGCGCCAAATTTAAAATTTTTTACAACATTTAGGAGTGAAACTTTAGCCATAGCAAGCGTCTCATGGATAGGAGATTGTATGACTAGCACATAATCGTACCATTCAGAAAAATTTTCCACCTAAATATGTGAGGTTCGCCTTTAGATTTGATAGGAAAAGCATTTACTATTAGTGCTTATGAGTGTACCGGTAGCATTTCGATTCTAGAACTTGCGTTAGTGATGCATCCCGAGACCGCTAGTGAGACTACATTCGTGTAGTAGAATTTACTACATGATAAGAGGCATTAGGATCACCCTTGTGTTAAACCCGTATCATAATTACTTGACCATTTAAGTCATATTACTTGGCTAGTAAAGTCAATTAATTTTTCCCACACCCTTAGCGTTGTACTCATTTTTAGTACACGAAACCCCTAGTACACCCCTCCGAGCCTATCTTTTCGTTTCTACCTTTAAGCATCTTACTTAAAGGAAGAATTTGTTACACCCCACTTAAATGTACAACCAAATCGCCTTAGCCTTCCGTGTATGCACTCATGTTTAGTGCATTATTGTTATTTGTTAAACCCTAAGTTAATTATCTAATTGATTACATGGTTGCTAAGTCGAGTCATATCCTTGTACATATTGTTTTGGGACGATTGGGACTCATGGGTAATGTACTTATTTTATGGAGTAATGGGGAAGAACATATATTATTACCCCCGTATGTGTGTTAATCTTAAAAGTACTCCAAGTGTTTTGATTTTCTTAATTTGAGTCATTAGATTAGTTTATTGTAAAGTATGTAAAAATTCAAGTATAAGGGGAATGTTCATTCCCTATGATGTATTATTTTGGATGGTAGGGTAAAAGTGTATTCAAAAAAAAAAAAAAAAAAAAAAAAAAAAAAAAACAAAAACAAAAAAAAATATACGGACTACCATCCCGTTTTCATTCTATGTTCATTTTATGTTTTTGTTATTTTTCATTTATTAGCTTAAGTCGAGTCTAGTCTTGGCTTAGCAACGCCATATTGTACATATAATTAACCAAGATTGTTAACACTCCACCATTAAAGACTGCCTATATCCAACATAACCGTGTATTCCATATCCCTACACCTAACGTTACAACCCTTTTAAAAGTCCTCTTTGATAGTTTATCCTAGGTGCTTACGCCATGTGGTGGCGGTTTGTTCCTTTCCCAAGCCTATGGTAATCTATTTTGCTATGACAGGTAGTGAGAGATGTTTTCCATTTCCATATCGTGATATTACTTTATTATACCCGAGAGATGTGAGTATCTAAACACTATTTGTGAGGTGTTAGTGTATGACCTCCGTGCTTGTCTTTGGTCTTTAGTGGAACGATTATTTGTTGTAATTACTTTTATATTAGTGTTAAATGACCCCTAACTTGTATTTTGATTAGAATAAAAGCGCATTTGCTTGAGGACAAGCAAATCTCAAGTGTAAGGGTATATGATGAGGCGAAAAATGAACCACTTTTAGGGGGTCATTTAAGCCCGGAATTGAATTTATTTGATCAAATATTACCCTAAATCGTTCCTTTTGTGATTTTAGGTACTTTGGGAGTGAATTTTGGAAAAGGAAGCAATTCGGACATTTTTGGAGCATAAAAGTGAAGAAAATGGCAAAGACTTAATTTTCCATGCTGAGAACAGTACCTGACGGCGTCAAGAGGAAGACCCTGACGGCATCAGGAGTAAAATCCATGACGACCCAGTGCAAACCTGAAGGCGTCACAACAAGGGCGTCAAGAGTTAAATTGGTGACGGCCAGCATAAGGTGAATACCTGACGGCGTCAGACCCAGATCTAGGCAGTCCGAGGAACGATTTGGCGGCGAGATGACGGCGCCAGACATTTGTTCTTGACGCCGTCACCTATCAAACTCTGTATATAGTTTTTTATTTTTCATTCATAAGGAGAGAACTTGTGTGGAGAAAACTAGGGCCGAACTTTGTAAACCCTAGGTCATATTTTACAGTGTTTTCAAGGGTTTTCACCCCTTGAATCCTTTCATGTTCAATTGAGATAAGTCTTGTCTTAATTCAATCAATATGTCTATGTGTTGGTTGATTATATCTTATGCTTGTCTTGATTTCAACATGCTAGGCTAGATTTATCTCGTGTTTCCTTAGATTTAATGAAACCTAGATGTTAATTATGTGTTGATTACTTGTTTATGGTTGTATTGGATGAATGATTTCAATGTTAGGCTTAAGAAAACTGGCAGATCTCCATTGTGTAACATGCTTGAACGTCTTAGGAAACATGAACCGATGTGTACTAGGTTTTATTGGTTGTATTTAATGCATGAGCAAATTCTAGTGATCCCATGTTAGGAGCTTCCTAGCCGGCTCGACATAGGAGTGAAGTAGGCGCTCATAGGATTGGGGAAGTAAGTACGCCACCCCATGAATGGTATTAAGGAATACAATCCGTCATCCACGCAACTATAACAAGTAATTGACGTGTAAAAGATATCTAGGGAGTAGTGAAATCTAAGTAAACACAATTCTCCCACATATTGCTCACAACTCTAGTATAATTTAGTTCATTTTCATTTCTAGTATTTTATTTTGATTGCATCTTAGTATTGGGTTAGTTGACTAGCAACTAATTCCGCCGAACTCCTTCAAACCCGAGATTTTTAATTGCTTTCCTAAAAATATTAAAATACAAAAAGAATCATCCCTCATATCTAAACCTAGTATTTAGGTTTTCTAATCCTAGCGACACTATTCCTAGCTGAACGATCAATCCCCCGGTACTTGTCATTATACTATACTACATCGATCAGGTACACTGCCTGGTGGGGGTTGTAAGCTTCTCGAGATCCCTCGAGAGGTAAAGCCTGGTGCAATCCCTACGCATCAGTCACCTAGGCCGTCACGTAGAAAACGCAAGAGACGGCCAAGAGGGAGTTTATACATGACGGCTTCAGAATTGGATCTAGGCAATACGAGTATTTTTATGGCGGCGAGTTGACGACGTCAGGAATTGCATGTGACGCTGTGAGACTCAAATCTCTATATATAGTTCTTGATTTTTCATTCATTAGTGTGCAACTTTGAGAGGAGAAACCCTAGACGAATTTCACCTTATTTTTAAGGGTTTCGAACCCTTGTTTCATCCATGTTCAATTGAAGATAAGTTTTCCAACAATCATTCAATATGTCTATGTGTTGTTTGATTATATCTTATGCTTGTCTTTACTTTAACATGCTAGGCTAGGTTTTCTTTGTGTTTGCTTAGATGTAATGAAACTTAGATATTTATTATTGGTTGGTTGTTTGTTTATAATTGTTGTGGATGAATGATTTCGATGTTAGGCTTAAGAAAACTGGCATACTTCTAATTGGTAACTTGCTTGAATGTCTTAAGAAACATGATCGGATGTGTACTATGATTAATTGGTTATATTTAATGCATAAGTAACTACTAAGGAGGCCATGTTAGGAGCTAGTAGTCGACTCAACATAGGAAGAGGTAGAAGCTTATAGAGTTAGGGAAGATCATACACGGCCCTACGAATGGTATTAAGGAATATAACCCGTCATCCATGCAATTGTAACAAACTAATAAACCAGTAAAAGATAGCTAGGGAGTAGTGAAATCTAAGTAAACACATTTTCTCTTATTATTGTTTTCTCCACATTTACTTTAGTGTTATTTTATTTTATTTGCATTTGTAGTCATTTGGGTTAGTTGATTGGAAACTAATTCCTCCCCCCCCCCCCCCCCATCCTTCCATAACCTGAGATTTTTACTTGCTTTCCATAAAATATAAAAATACAAAAAGACTCACCCCTCACCTCTAGACCTAGTTTAATTGAGTTTAAACCATAGCTATTGATACAAAAGTTGCGTGTTCCGTGTTTGGGTTCCTGTTCTCGTATCAATTGGATCTTACTGCTTGAGACCTGCGCACTAAAAAAGCAAACAACACCGTTAGGCTTATCGTGGGATTGTCTCCCACGATTATCCTCCGGTGTGAGAGTAAGTAATCGATTTTAGGGTTATAGTGAAGAGTTAGGGTTTTAGATGATACGTCAATGGGAGCCGTGATATTCTTTATATAGGCAAGAAATCCTTGTAGGTTTCGTGCTCCTTACTCTTCGGCGTATCTCGCCTTATCCGGTCTATTGATCTTTATCCCATAAATAGAAGATCATTATCAAGACCATAAATAATATATTTGGGTTTGGTCTTTCATGAGCCCAAATCGTTATTATAATGGCCCAAATCATTATTATAATAGCCGACGCATGATGGGCTTGGGCATTAGTAAGGTCCATTGGTCGGGTTTGTGACCCGAGTGCGGACTATACGTCATCATGTCCCCCCAGTCTAGTATGTGCAGTGTGCAACTGCGTATGCTAGACTATCAACTGTAGCGGTAAGCGTGGCGGGGAAGCTTCGAGTATTTCCCGCCAAAAGGAAATATACGGTGTATCTAGTCTAAATGAGTCCCCTGTATTCCTCGGAAATCGTAAAAAAGTGTTGTACCTGTTGATCTTTCAGCCACACGATTAGAGTTAGTGAGATCTACATGGTAAGCATCCAACGCCATGGGTAACCCTATATAAAGGGTTCTCCATTTTCACTGTGATTATCACAGTAAATCGCCATTTTCACCATTGTTAGAATCGTCAAATACCAATCAAGTAATCTATTCTTCGTTAAGGTAACAGCGTGTGCGCATCTTAATCAAATTATATTTCAAAAATGGTTCGCCATTTATCTGATTTTGCCTCCGAAATAACCGGGGATGAACTCCGTCAGTTCACCTTGATTATTATATTCCTCTCGCGTTGCATCCGGTAGTACCGGTGGCGGATGCATCTATTCCTGACTTCCCTAAGCGAACGGTAGGGGTATACACGCGCTTTTTCAAATTTGTGAATCAGCGTGTGCCCATATCCCTATTCCTGAGCGACGTGCTCAAGTTTTACCATCTGGACATATCCCAGCTGCACTGTATAGGTGCAGCGAAGATAACCAATTTTGAAGTAAACTGTCGTTTACTCGCCATTAACCCGAGTTTTACTACACAACGTGGTCAAACGGGTGTGTGTCTTTTTCGAAGCGCGCAGGGCGCCTTCAATGTTATACTGAGAAGGTAGACACCCTATGGAATTGGAGGGAAAGATTTTTCCGGGTGGATAATAAAGTGTTCCCCTGGATTTTTGAGTTCTATACTCAGGGGACGCTGCCAAAGGATGAGTACCCAGACCCCGGGACGTACAATGTAGATGACGCGGAGACCATCAATAGTAACCGCATCCCCATAAACTCCTATCCCGAGGAGTTTTTGGTGTACATGGGGATTAGTCGCAACTACTTTCAAGGTGCTGACGAGGTGCCAACGTTTTTGGATGAGGACAACTGGGGTGGGTGCTTGTCCTTCCTTTCCTTCGCGTCTGTAGTGTAAGCATTCTTTTATATTGTAGTTATATGTAACTCCATTTTCTTTGTTGTTTGTTATTTGTTGCACAGAGATGGACTTGTTTAGCATGGTGAAGCTGGCTAAGCCCACACAAGTAACTGTGGGGGTGCGTCCTTTGAGGGAGGGTGAGACACCGATTCTGGAAGCCACATCAGGGCGCACCATGGAGTATGCGCAGGAGGAGCCAGCTAACGTCGCCCAACCCCTACTGGAGGCGACCCCTGTGCGCAGTGTTCCAACCGAGGAGGTGCAATCCCCAGAGTCTTCACGTACTGATTTTTCAGAGGGTATAGGGATCTTTAAGGTTGATAGTGATCAGTAGGAAGTGAGTCAGGGAGTGAAGCGCAAGAAGCTTTCTGGTGGTGATGGTGCGGGTATGTCTAAGAGAAGACCCCACGTCATTACTGTGGACGTGTCGTCAGAAGAGGATGTGCGCCATCCACCACTGTGCAGGAGACGGCTGAGACTCCTTCTCCCAAGAAAGTAACAAAAACTACGTCTCATTCCTCTTTTTTTTCTTCTTATATATATATATATATATATATATATATATATATATATATATATATATATATATATATATATATATATATATATATATATATATATATATATATATATCCTTGATATAATGTCTTGGTTTCTCGTTCTTTGTATGTAGTGACGAAGCTGCAGGGGGGGATGTAGCGCATTTTGAGCAATCGCCACCGAAGATGAGTCACCCTCAGGTGGAGGAGCCTTCCAAGGCAAGTGAGGATATGTCTGCGGAGTAGCTGATAGAGGAGTTGAGTGTGGCTGCTGCGCGCCAGGCCACGTTGGTTGCTCAACTCAAGGAGCAATATGCTGGTGAAGGGAGCAGCAGTGCGCAAAAGGATGAAGAGATTGCGCTGCTGAAGGTGTAGTTGGTGAGCGCGCAAGCAGCAGTGAAGTCAACAAATGCGCACTCCAAGAAGCTCGCACATGAGAGGATATCATTGTTGGCCCAATTGAGCCATGAGCGTACTGCTTCTAACCAGTACAAGTCCTTGATAGATCTTTGAGAACTCGTGGATCGTTAGTAATGTTAATGTAATCACTAACACTCTAAAAGACAATCTCTGAAACTTGTATTCTAAAGCGGAAACAAACACAAGTTTTAACAACTGAATACTAAGAACAATTGATCCTCTATGGATCTTTTCAATAACAATGAAAGTGTTTTCTAAAAACGTGTACTCAATACATAATCATGTGTTCCTTTTATACACAAGGAACCCTAAACCGTTTCACAAGAAACGTATATTCTAAAACTTCTAAAAGATATGCATTATCACTTCCTAATTAAACTCATGCATATCATAACTATATTACATAAAATACGGAATAACTATATCCGCAGAAACTAATAATGCTGAAACTAGACTTCAGCAGAAACACTCTTTCAGCAGAATCTGTCTCTTCAGCAGTAACCGTCAGAAATAACCATCAGTAGAATTCTTACTTAGCAGAATTCCCAACAATCCTCCCCTAGTCTTGAATTTGACAAGGTTAAGTTTAGTCACCACATACTCATTACCATCAATCTCAGCCACAATCTCTGTGTCAGATCTTTTTTTAGCAGATGCCCAAACTGCTTCACCATAGATTCATATATCACATTAGGAGAATGTGTTAAGGCATAATGAATCTTTGAACGCTGTAGAAACTCCACCATTGAATCAAACTCTTCATGACCCTTAGCCTTTTTCAAAATAGCAAACTTGTTATGATCTTGCTTGAATTCAAGTCAAGCCATTTGAATTATTTGCGAGAAACGATTATGAATTATGAAAAGAATGATGGGTTTAAATGGAGTGATGGGAGAATAATTTAGTTTAGGCAAAGATATGCAAAGTAGGTTATATTTGGAAGTTCCCCAATCGTGGTCAAAATTATCGGAACAAACTATTGACCAAGTCTGACGTGTAAAGTGGAACCCTCCAATTTCAAAATTACCCTTCAGCAGATATAGAAGTCAAATCTGCTGATGGATGGTCAATCAGCAGAAACCAAGCAAGAGTAAAAATATCTTCGGTGAATATCTTGATTTTTACTGTGCCACCCAACTTGCATTAATGATCATAAAGCCTAGACTTTGCCTATTTAATAACCCCCAAATCATCTCAAAACCCTAATTTCACAATTAATCCCAAATCATCACTAAATAATGTCTTCCAAACCAAAAATTATTGACCTAACCTCCTCCTCTTCTTCTTTTTCATCATCAGAGGATCTCCCACCATATCCATCTGAATTAGATGATTCAGATTATGCTAGAGAAATGGAAAGACGATGGAATGCTTTGGAGAAGGGGGAACCAAGTAATACCCCCATTCCTGCTAAGAGACAAAATGTCTCTCCCTTCATCTTTACTTCTGATGAAGACACTTCAGAGGATGAAGACGAAGATCCATCATTTCTTCCTCCTTCCACACCAGAGAGATCCCAACCAAGGCCAAGGAATAGAAACCCATCTCTTCCAACATCACGGGGTGTGGTGTTGGGTCTTCCTGCTCCAGGATCTGGTTCTTCTTACCATGGACGCAAGGGAAAGGGCAAGAAGACAGAGGTAGTGCGTAAAGGGAAAGGGAAAATGGTGTAGGTGATGATGGGATGTTGCCAAGGACCAAAGATATAAAACTCGATTCTTGAGCATCTTCATCGTCGTTTTCATCAATCCATCCTTCCTTTTTTAGCTTCTGCTTCTTCATCATACTGGTTATGCATCAATCAGCTTTTGTAATAGATGATAGGAGCTTGAATAATTAGGATAGACTTGTATAGGATTGAATCTTGTATTTCCATTTGAAGTTGTTTGTCAGCTGTAATTTTTTCTTAGAATGAATGAAAAATCATTTGCTAATTTTGATCTCTTTATTGCTTTTAATCAGTAGAAATCAATCTCTGCATCCATTATACTTCAGAAGAAACAAATCTCAACATCCATTATACTTCAAAAGAAACAAATCTCAGCATCCAAATTAAAATATCTTGGTGGGCATCCTGCAAAATAGGCACAGACTAATAAACAAACCAAACAAACTTACAATACATTAGTTGGTTAGTGTTAGCCAAACAATAATATACACAAATTATACAAAGTTTACAATCACAATCCTCCCCTGAGGCATATGCCTCCCCTGAGGCTTATGCCTCCCCTCAAACTTTGCATTCAAGGGTTAAGCATACCAATATGGACCACTAAGTGTTGAAACCTAGGTCCATCAAAAGCTTTAGTTAACAGATCTGCCACATTATCATCTGTGTGAATTTTAACCACTTCAATTAAATGTTTTTCATAAGCATCCCTGATAAAGTGGTGCCTGATTTCAATATGTTTGGTTCTATTATGAAAAACTAGATTTTTAACAATGCAAATAGTACTTTGATTGTCAATAAAAATGGTGGTATTCATGAAATTATACCCATAATCCAGCAATTGATTCTGAATCCATAGAACCTGTCCACAACAATTGGCAGCAGCAACATACTCTGCTTCAGTAGTAGAGGTAGCAACAATGGTCTATTTCTTGCATTGCCAAGAAATAAGTCTTCTTCCAAGGAATTGACAACCTCCAGTTGTGGATCTCCTATCCATATTGGCACCAGCATAGTCACTATCACTATATGCTTCCAACTTAAAAGGAGATTCTTTTGGGTACCAAAGACCTAATTTGGGTTGGCCTTTCAGGTACTTGAAGATCTTTTTGACAGCATTCAAGTGAGAGGTAAGTGGAGTGACTTGGTGTCTTGAACAAGCACTCACAGCAAAGGTAATATCAGGTCTAGAAGTAGTCAAATACATCAAAGAACCAATCATGGACCTGTACAAATGGACATTCACAGGAAGATCAGGTTCAAGATTGTTCTTTGGTTTGGGAGCTTCATAGGGAGTAGTGGCAGTCCTGACATTCTCCATATCAAACCTCTTCAACATATCTTTTACACACTTATCCTGACTGATAAAGATACCATTAGGTTTCTGCTGAACTTGTAAACCCAAAAGGAAAGTGAGCTCCACCATGGCACTCATCTGAAATTCTCCCTTCATCAAATTCTCAAACTCTCTACACCATTATTCTTTTATGGAACCAAAGACGATGTCATCCACATAAACCTGCACAAGAATGATATCCCTGGAGTCTTTCTTAAGGAAGAGAGTCTTGTCAATGGCACCTCTTCTGTAACCATGCTTCAGCAGAAATGCAGAAAGCCTAGCATACCAAGCTCTTGGTGCCTGATGAAGTCCATAGAGAGCTTTGACAACCTTATAGACATATTCAGGATGATCAGGGTCTTCAAATACCTTGGGTTGAGTCACATAAACTTCCTCTTCAATCTCACCATACAGAAAAGCACCTTTGACATCCATTTGATAGACCATAAAGCCCATATAAGATGCATCGGCCAAGAATATCCTGATTGCTTCAACTCTGGCCACAGGTGCAAAGACTTCATCATAGTCTATGCCTTCCTCTTGCCTGTACCCCTGAGCCACTAACCTTGCTTTTTTTTTCACCATAATACCCCTTGCATCTCTTTTATTCTTCATAATCCATTTTGTCCCAATTGCATATTTACCATCAGGGAGAGGGACCAGTATCCAAACCTTCCGATTCTTAAATTGCAGCATCTCTTCTTGCATTGCTTCAAGCCAACTTGAATCAGCAAGTGCTTGAGGTACACTGGTTGGCTCTATCTGAGAAAGGAAGCAAGTAAACAGACAATGTTTGAAGTCTGTATGATTGTCCCTCTGTTGATTGTAGACATAGGAAAGAAAAGCAACTTCACCATATTTAGTGTTCTTCACAGTACTTCGAGTTCTAACAGGTGCTTGAGGATCTCCAATAACCGTTGATAGGGGATGAGCTTTATTGATCCTCTTTGTTGCTGTGGGGTTGACATTGATTGTGGCATCAAGGTTGTTGACAGTGGGTCCAAACTCAGTATCATAGGAAGCTGAGTTAAAGATACCAGGCTTGGGTTGATAATTACCAAGATCAGAAGGACTTGGAAATCTTGTAAATAGCTTCTCAAAGTCTGTAGACACTTCAGTAGAAATGGGAGATTGTGCAGCAGGACTATCAGCAGGTTTGATCACATCAGCAGGAACAGGAGAGCCTTCAGTAGAACTGTCAGTAGCATCCTTGTTTCCACTGACTGCTTGTGCTGATTGTGGAAGTAAGGCATCAGTCTCTTGTGCAAACTTTTCACTGAGTCTCTTAGCTTCCTGAGTGGCTGCATGTTCTTGCTTCTGGAGTCTAGCAAGATCCTCTGCATAATGTGACTCATCTTCATGTTTAGCAGCAGAATGATTACCTGCAAAATGGTTAGGTGGAAAAGAAGGTACAACAATGGTTTGTTCATCTTCCTCAGAGTCACTCTCTGAGTCATCATCTAGGGAACCTACAGGGTTAGAAATTGTATCTTTGGTACCTGCATTTGGATTAGAAACATGTCTAGTGTACCCCAAGTAATCAGTCAAATAATCTTGGTCAAAATACCAAGAATGACCTTGTCCTTGAGCATTAGGCTGATCTTCTAGAAATCTTAGGTTAAGGGTCTCCTCTATCCTTTTGGCATTCAAATTGTAAACCCTATAGGCCTTGCTTTGAGCTGAATAACCCACAATATATCCCTCATCAGCTTTCCCATCAAACTTTCCCAGTGTATCAGCAATAATCAAAATGGTCACTTTGCAACCAAAAGGTTTAAGGTAATGAATAGCTGGAACTTTCCCAGTGAGAAGTTCATAAGGTGTCTTTACATGAGGTCTAGTGATGGATACCCTGTTCAAGATATAGCAAGCAGTACTTACTGCTTCAGTCCAAAACATAGTGGGTAACTTAGACTCTGCAAGCATGGATCTTGCTGCCTCTATTAAGGTCCTATTTTTCATTTCAGCAACCCCATTTTGTTGTGGGGTCCTGGGAGTACTGTAGTCCCTTTTTATCCCTTTAGACTTACAGAATTCTATGAATGCAACATTTTTGAATTCTGTCCCATTATCACACCTGATGCCTTTAACCTTTTTTATTTAGCTGGTTTTCAACAAGGGTTATAAATTCTTTTAAAATAGGAGTTGTTTCATCTTTAGTTTTCAAAAAGAATACCCAGCAAAACCTGCTATAATCATCAGTGATAACCAGGCAGAAGTACTTATGATCAATACTTCAGATAGGAGTTGGACCAAAGAGATCCATGTGTAGCAACTGAAGAGGTTCTGAAATGGTGCTCACAGCTGTTATGGCTTTATATGAGGCTCTGTGTTGCTTTCCTTTGTTGCATGCAACACAATTATGTTCATTGGTGAAGATTTTTGAAGGAAGTCCCTGAACCAGACCAAGTTTAGAAAGCTTGTTAATGGTCTTGAAATTCACATGAGCCATCCTCCTATGCCATCTTGTAGATTCATCCAGGGAAGCTTTGGCCACCAAACATGTTAGATCACCTTCTGGTTTAACATCATTCAGATTGAATGTGTACAAGTTGAAGGTTCTAGGAACTCTTAGCAAAACAGTTGTATCTTCTGGAAGTTTGAAGTCCTTTGATAGCACAAGACATTCATCCTCAGAGAAGAAAACTTTATTCTTGGTGTCACAGATTTGTGATACAGAGAACAGATTAAAGTGCTCAAGTTCCTTCACATAATATACATTCTCAAAATCTAACAGAGGTGTTTTAATAGTTCCCTTCCTAGTGATTTTACCATCTCCTCCATCGAAAGTCACATTGCCTCCACCTTCTATAGGCACAAAGTCATGCATTTTGTCCTTGTTCCCTGACATGCTTCTGGAACAACCACTATCCACTATACCCACTTCAGTACTCTTCAGGGGATGATCCTACAACAACAACAATAATATACAAGAGTTAGTACACAATGGAGACTCAAGTCATTGCTGACTTGAGCCTGCCTTGTGGATCATAAGAGGTAGGCCATGTAGATGTTTTAGATCCACCATTGTTCTTGGGCCTGTATTGCAAGTTAGGTCCCTTCTTTGTCCAAGAACAACCTGCTGAGGGCTTCACAGCAGTATCCCAATACCCTCCACCAGCATACATAGTGTCAAACTGTCTAGGCCAATAACCATTATAAAAGAAAGAACTAGCGGGTCGCACATAAGGTCTAGTACTAGTTCTTCTACATGCAGAATATTTTTCAGTAGAATTGTGTTTCTTCTGATGTGGAATAAAAGATGGTATTTCATTAACATTCTTCCACATTTGCAGAGGTTTTCTTTGACTAACACATACACCCATTCTTTGCTCATGACAAGTACAATCCTTAATCAAATGAAATTTACTTCCACACATAAAACATTTCTTCCTTTTAGAAGATTTATTCAAATTGAAAGATGTTCCATAACATGAAAAAGCATTCAAACCACAAACATTAACAAAATTATTTTTAACAGAACTAGAAACATTGTTTTGCAAAGAATTAAATAACAAGTCTTTAGAAGAAACTGTCTTGTAATTAGCAGTAACTCTAACAGGCTTGTAGGGAGTATTGGGTGATGTCTTGGGTGTGGTCTTGGGAAGGTCTAACTTTTCACTTGAATCACAACTGGTATAAGCAGTAGACCCTTGGTTAGAAGACTTGTCACTGTCAGAACAAGAGACAAAGTCAGTAGATTTAGAAACAGGGTCTGGCAAGTCACTTGACTTTTTGCCATAAAGATGGTGTGATCCATCAAAGTCAACAGGTATGGACAGGTCTATAGGCATGTGTTCTCCTCTAATAGGTCCAGGTACAGCATTCAATCCCCCTTCCTTAACATATTTTACAGGTTTTTGAAATTCTAGGAGAGGTTCAGGGTCAAAAACACTAGGTATATCAGGATAAGTTAATTCCTCAGGATCTACATATTTATCATATCCTAATGCTTTTCTAGACCTAACAGATTGACTACTATCAATCAATTTATTTAAATGAGAGGCCCCTTCTTGCCACTTCATACGACCAGCCACTTCTTTATCTAACTCTACTTGTAATTCTTGTTTTTCTTTTTCTACATCAGATTTTTCTTTTTCAGTACGCCTTAAATCTATCTTTGCACATTCTAAATCACTTTCTAAAACTCTTATCTTTTCTTCATATTTAAGTTGATTCTTTTGAAAACAAACCTTCTGTTTTTCTAAAGTTTTTAAAGCCTTTTTATAGGCCTCAACTTCTACATAACACTCATTGTATTTAGGTTTCAATTCATCATATTCTTGTTTAAGTTCATTATATCTTACACTACAGCCAAAAACACAATTATGTACCTGAGAGATGCCCATCAAGGAAACTTGCTCCTTCTTATCCTCTGAGGGGGAGTATGCCAGCATATTCACTTGTTCAGAAGTAGAAGCTTCCTCTTCAGGAGGTTCATGAACAGTCCAATCAATATGGCTATCCACAGTCACCAAAGCTTTGGAAGGTACAGCTTTAGAAGTTCCTGATTACAATAGATATGAGCCATATCTAACTTCATCACCAGACTTTCTCTGCTTGCATTCTCTTGAGAAGTTGCCCATCTGACCACAAGTGTAGCACTTGACCTTCCGTCTGTCAAATCTTGCTGCATCTCTTCCCTGAAAACCAAACTTTCTGTCAGACTTATTCTCAAACCTTTTAATGTTCATAGAAATCATTGCTAACTGCCATTTCAAGTGCATGTCCTCCAACTCCAATGGATCCACCTGTTCAAAATCCTCATAAGCTAGAAACTGCTGATGTTCATATTCAGCAACAAAAGAGTGAAGAATATCTTCCATTATATTACTAGATTTTGATTTAGGAGATGGTTTAGTGTGGGTTTAAGAAGATGCTCCTGAGGTGTAAGAGCTTGAGGCTTGATGCACCGGATTGGATGTGGTGCTAACAAAGGCTGAGTGAGTGGATGGACAAATGGGACTTCTAACATCAGGCTCAAGAGATTTAAGATTGTTGTAGAGGTCATCAAAAGAGATCATGTCCAATCCACCCTTAGTTTTGAGAGCAACGCTGACTTGCAACCAGGATGGTGGCAAAGATCTTAGAAACTTAGCATTGCAGTCCACATTATCCGGCCTAGCCTTCAACTGATTAAGTTAACTCAAGATCTTGTGGAACCTGTCATAACCTTTGTAGATTCCTTCTTCCTCAGATATCTGAAACTCTTGAAACTGTTGCTTCAGCATTGACTTCTTCATCCTTCTTGACTCCTCATTCCCACCAAATCTAGCCTTAATGGCCATCCAAATGTCCTTGGCATCTTCCATGAAGTGGAAGTCACCCATGTGGTCATCTGGTATAGCCTAAAGGAGAATTGTTCTGACTTTATTCTCCCTCTGCACGGTAAGAACTTCTTCAGCAGTTTTGGGACCTACAATAGTCACAATCCCATCAACATCTTTGACATGTTTCTTTAAGTTGTTGCCCTTACGAACAACTTCCCAAAGATTCCAGTCAATGTTTGTGATCCAGTTTTGCATCTTCATGGACCACAATTCATATTCCTCAGCATTTTTAAGTTATGGGAATTTGGCCTTACTGTTTGAGAGATTGAGTTGTTGGAGAGAAGTGGTGTTTAGGTTCTGAGTTGTATCAGCTTCATCATCTGATCCAGGCATTGTTTTTGATTGTTTTTTATTGAGAGGGTGTAAGATTGGTGTTTCTTAGTATCACATAGACTCTCCCGAGGCTCTGATACCACTTGTTGAGACTAAGACCATGATAGATCTTTGAGCACTCGTGGATCGTTAGTAATGTTAATGTAATCACTAACACTCTAAAAGACAATCTCTGAAACTTGTTGATGAGTGCTCAAAGACTCATCAATTTTGGTCAAATCTGAACTGCAAAACATACAAAAACACTCAATAATGCATCAAAATACTGAAAATATTTCAAAATTGTGTTTTATATGTTTTAGATGCAAAAAGAGTAAAAACAGATGAAAAACGAACAAAGTTTGCAAAATCGGTAGTTTCAGTCCCCCAAATTTCATAAAATGTCAAAACTAGTCCCTGGTCATTCAAAATATGGAAAATTATCACCAAAGGTCCTTTTAAAATCATAAGTTGTCATATTTAGTCCTTTGGTGAAAAATCTCAAAAGTTTTAGAAATTTGCAATTTAGTCCCTGGAGTTTCTGATTTTGGCAGATTTGGTCCTCGGTGGGATATTTTTGAAGGAAAAATCATTTTGGGTCCTTTGGAAATCACAAATATCAATTTTAGTCCTTGGGATGAAAGTTTGGGGAATTTACATGTTTCGTCCCCGTAATTTGGAATTTTGCAAAATTGGTCCTTAGGAAATTTAAAGTTGGAAAATACCAAATAGATCCTTGTATTATTCCTATGTGACAAGAAAAGTCCTTTTAATAACCTTGGAATATTTACAGATCCAGTCCCTAGATTTTCAGAGTTTTCACAATTGGTCCTTGTGATATTCATAAACCAAACGGACCCTTGAAGTTATTAAATCCACCCAAAAATAAACCCCAGCCCACATCCTATTCCCAAGCCCAACCAAACCCTGGCCCAATCCCTTTTAAATAAAAAACCCAATCCCCTGTTTTTTTTATATATCCCAGTCAAACACCCCAGTTGACTCTCCCCTTCCCCCTTCCCACTAGCAGCTGCAACACCACTTCCACACTTCACCTCCCCCTCCTCTACCTCAGCAAACCCACTTCTTGTCCCTCCTCCAAACAGAACCAAACAAAAAACCAATTAATACCTTTGAATCCCTAACAAGCAATCCCCACCTGCCAATTGTAACTTTTCCCACCAAAAGGTTTTAAAGGGCCAAGATCAATTCAAGTGATCCAAGGGTGAGAAACAGATGTGGGAAAGTCAGAAAAAGACCCCAAGGTCTATAAAAGTCAAGAAGAAAGAGATGATAGGGAGTTAGTTAGTTAGTAGTAGTGAAAGCTTAGTGTAAACATGTCGACTTAATGTAATTTTAACTTTCAGTTGTATTTCTTAGTTCAAAAAGGTTGTAACTAATCTTTCTAGTGTAATATAAATCTTATTCAACTCTAATTTCAAGTGGTCTTTGTGAAAATCTGAATTTGCATTTTTATCTTTAAATTCTCATATTAGTTATAGATTGTTAAAAGTGGTGTTTTGTAATTCCTACAAGATCATCTTAGCTTATTAGTAAGTTTTCATAAGCTCAGCACCATTAAAAGCAAGTGTCATTTAATTATCTCAAAAATACCAACTAAATAGCTTAAATTCAAAAAATCAATCTAAATGAAGAATAAGCAAAAGGGGCATGGTGATATTGGATTGCTTGGTCTAAAGCTCATGGGAGCAATAGGGATGTGATTTAACTTCTGATTCATCATTGTTCACAGCTTGTGAAATTGTAAGATCTTTCTTAAATTTTTGCATAATCTGTTTTAATTAGTCTTAGTTGTTGTTCATTCCTTATCCTGGTTCAATTATGCTTGTTTAATGTGAATGAGAGTTGAGTGCTTAGGTTTAAGGTTCAAATTGTGGGATTGCTTCACAAAACCTTCAAAACAGGTTCTAATAGGGGTGTTTGGAATTGCACTGTCCATTGTTATTTTGTTGTTGTTTAGGTTGTGGTTTGGCACTAGTAGATTGCATTAACTTAGTTTAGGTCTAGTGAAGTCTCAAAACCAAGTTCCATTTTGCACAAAGTCAAAAACCCATGTAATCTTCCCCCTATTGTTCACTGTTTGGAATTTAGAGTGGAAATCTCATCACTTCACCTCAAAATCAAACTCTTTAGCTTAAATTAGCTTTATTATAGCTTGTTATAACCTTATTAGCTTATAGGATCCATCAGAAGTTCATATTAGTCAACAATCCAAGTTTTTATAAAAAGTCAAATGAGCATGTTTCAGATTTTTACAAAAGTTGCAAGATTTAATTAGATTTTTGTGTGATGATTTAGGACTTGAAACTTGTTCCTAATCATTGTCTCCCAACTTAACTCTTGAGTCCTACCTTCATTACATTTTTAGGATTTTTATTGTGGGACCCACCTTGGATCAAAGTGACCTGCAGGGGGAGTCTCTGCCCTGCTGCAGCAGATCCCATCCCACACCACCACCTTTGGTGGTGGTTTCTGACCTCCACAATAGTCCACAAGCCACCCTCCTTGGTCCTTTCAACCCTCCTCCTACCCCTCTCTCCATTTTGACCATAATTTTGACCTCAAACCCCTGGGACCCACTTGGAATTGCCTCTCAACCTTGTCCCATTTTCTGGTTTGAGATAAGTTTCAAAGTGCATAAATTTTACTTATTTGCTTATTCTGTGAGAGTCTTTGCTTGAATTACACTTAATCATGTCCAAATAAGTTATTTGGACCAGAATCACCCATAGTGGGTCCCACTTAAGCTCATTTGAGCTTATTTTCCTCTTTGGTCAACAAAAGTCAACTGTGGAGCAAATAAGCTTTCACAGTGCTTATTTTTAAGCTACAAAAAAGTTGTTTTTACAAAAGTTAGTTGTTTTTAAGTATAAAATAGTTTTCAAAAAGAAAAATCCAGAAAAAATAATTTAATAATAAGTGATAGTTTCTATTTAATATAATTTAAATTTTAATTTTTATTTTTAGATTTTTATTAAGTACTTGGTATTTTTATATTTTTATTAATTTCCTTTTATGTTAAAGTAATAGTAATAATTTTCTCAGATTTTTATTTTATCATTTGGTATTTATTAGAATTAATATTAGTTTTATAAGAAATTAATTAATAATTAAGTTTTAAATAGTATAATTAGTTTTTATTAAGTAAGACCTAGTTTTCATATTTTTCCTAGCTTTTATATACTATAATATAATTTTAGGAATTTTTCTAGAATTTTTATTGTTCATTTTCTATTTTTTATAATTCAAATAGTTTAATTAGTAATTAATTAATATTTAATATAATAATTAGTAAAATAGTGTAAAAAGTTATAAAAAAAACTTTTTATAATTTTTTAGGATTCCTGTGATGGTTAATTATTTTTATAAAATTTTTCTTAATTTTCTAAGTTAGTTTGTTATTTTTAATAATTTAAATCAATTAGAACTAGTTAAGTAATTAATAATTAGTAATTAATTAATATTAAATAATTAAATAATGAAAAAATTAATTTTCTTTTCCTAAAAATTTTCTTTTAACCTTAGGATTGTAAAAAAATCATTTTCACCCCCTGTGGGTTTTCAGATTTCAGTTTTCACTTTTTATTTCGTACGTTCGCGTAAATTTAAACTGAACGTACGCGTTTTTAGATTTCATACGTTTTTAAGTATCTAACTTTCACGTAATAATCTATATAGCTTGTTTAAGCTATTTCCTTGTAGATTCCATAGTATAACCAATCTCAAACCCTTTTTCGTCCAAATTCACCCGATCACAATCCTGTTTGATAACCATCCACACCTCGTCGGGACATAACGACCCGGGGAAACACTATACCTCCACGGAGATTGACTCCAAGGAGTTTGACTTGGTTGACCTTTCCTTGGCCAATTTAGGTTGACCGTTTAGCATCAATCAAATTTTGACGCCGCTGCCAGGGAGGTGTGCGCGCTATTCTAAACGGTTTGCTGATTAGTGCTTTTGGAATTCAATCCTTTGTAAATTTCCCATCCTTTTTCATATTATCTTATTATTATCATATAAAAACAAAACAGTTCACGAAAACATTTTAAATCAGTTTTCAACGAACACAAAAAAACCCAAAAACATTTTCTTTCCTATTTGTACAAAATGTTTATCCAAAAACCCAAAAATATTCACCTTTACCCTCTCATATCTTTGATTCTTCATTCCTTACCCTCCCAAACCTTTTGATTCTTTCTATGTCTCATCCACACCTTCTGATTTGCCAGTGGTGTGGTAGTTCTTATAATGGTGGTAATTGCCCCAGTTGTGGCATAGTAGAGTCAGGAAACGGGTCTGTCTATAACCAAGATCCCTATTCTTACCATGACACGACTGATTTATTCCATCAGCTACCACACCATGAGACTCAGTAGTTTTATTGTTGTGAGTACTGTGGTGGTTCACACTACAGTTCTGATTGTCAATCGGGAAACACGCTTGTCTATGAGCAGTTTCCTGATAACAATTATGACTCTAGCAGATACGACTCACAGCCACATCAGTTTTACTGTTGTGATTACTGTGGAGGTCCACACTTCTGCTCCAATTGTCAAACAAGGAATCCATTTCCTTGTAACACTTTTGACACATCGTATTATGACGAACTTCCATCTCCACCAATCCCTCAAAGTCTTCTCCTTGATCTTTTGGATTTAGTGAAAGACTTGAAAGGAATAACACTTATGACGAACCTCCATCTCCACCAATCCCTCAAAGTCTTCTCCTTGATCTTTTGGATTTAGTGAAAGACTTGAAAGGAATAACACATACCCCTAATAATCCAAAACAAAAATCGATGGAAGAATTGTTAGCTGACGAACAGGCTGCTAAAATAAATTCCCAAGATGCTTATGAAAGATCTATTAGGGAATCAATAGCAAAAGAAAAAGCAGCCAAATCTAGTTCTCGATTCCATTTCATTCCTGATGATAGTGATGATGAGGATATCCTTGATATTCTCCAATTCTACAAAGATTCATCAGATGAGATTCCATCTGTTAAGATTCCATCTCAACCCACTCTTATCACACCCGAGGTTCCCACTCACTCTTTGATCATGGGGGACGAGCATCTTGACACTGTTCCTGATAAGGAATCGGACGAATTCATAAAGTCTAGTGTTGAGGACCTTGTCCCAATCCCAAGAGAGTCACAGGGAACTCTTGATCATTTGTGTGATATTCCTCCTCCTTTATTCTTCCCAACTGATCATGTTGAGATGTTCTCCGATTCTACTGATGACGACTCGTTATCTTGTGGAGACATCGTTTTTATGGAAGAATTACCTTCTAAGCTAGTTAGCTTAGAAGAAGAGAATGATGAGTTTGACACTGAAATCAAAGATGAAGCACTTCGTGCAACATCATTGAATGTCAATCTCCTCATTTCTAAAATCGAGGCTTTCAAAAAGAAACCTATTTCATCTCCTATCCCCATTAAGGATAGTGACATTTTCTTCGACGATCCTATTCCAGAGTTTGAAGCCTTTACTTTTGATCATATGGGAGAGAAGATTAGTGGCAGTACCACTTCTCATTCTCAAATTTCTCTCCCCGAGTATGATTCATTCACCTTTGAGGAGTTCTCCGGTGAACTCACTCATATCATATCTCCACCGGAGTATGATAACTTTTACTTTGATCTAGACAAAGTTAATCTTTGTTTTCCGGAAGGAAATATTCTCAACCTTGAGAATTTGATTGATATCAAAATCCCAACCCTCCCACCCATATTATGTCTAGATCATACGAGCTTAAATGATGAGATTCATGATACACCAATTATGGATTCTCTTTTTGATGATGATGACTGATGAGGCAAAAAATGATCCATTTTTAGGGGGTCATTTAAGCCCGGAATTGAATTTATTTGATCAAATATTGCCCTGAATCGTTCCTTTTTTGATTTTAGATACTTTGGGAGTGAAATCTGGAAAAGCAAGCAATTCGGACGCTTTTGGAGCATAAAAGTGAAGAAAACGCCAAAGACTTAATTTTCCATGCTGGGAACAGTGTGTGATGGCGTCAAGAGTACTTTCCTGACGGCGTCAAGAGTAAAGATCATGACGACCCAGTACAGAAATGAAGGCGTCACAAAGTAGAGCGTCAAGAGTTAAATGTGTGACGGCCTGCAAAAGTGGATAACATGACGGCGTCAGATGTAGACCAAGGCAGTCCGAGAATTATTTTGGCGGAGAAATGACGGCGTCACAAGGTTGTTCTTGACGCCGTCAGCCTCTTATATCTATATATAATTTTCTAATTTTCATTCATTAGAGAGGAACAAGTTTGGAGAAATCCTAAGGCCAAACCATATACGAATTTTACAGCTTTTCAAGGGTTTTCAACCCTTGAATCCTTACATGTGTTATTGAGATAAGTCTTTGCTTAATTCAATCAATATGTCTATGTGTTGGTTGTCTATATCTTGTGCTTGTCTTGATTCCACCATGCTAGGCTAGATTTATTTTGTGTTTGCCTAGATCTAATGAAACCTAGATGTTAATTATGTGTTGATTACTTGTTTATGGTTGTATTGGATGAATGACTTCAATGTTAGGCTTAAGAAAACTGGCAGATCTCCAAATGGTAACATGCTTGAACGTCTTAGGAAACATGAACTGATTTGTACTAGGTTTTATTGGTTGTATTTAATGCATGAGTAAATTCTAATGATCCCATGTTAGGAGCTTCTTGCAGGCTCGACATAGGAGTGAAGTAGGCACTCATAGGATTGGGGAAGTAAGTACGCCACCCCATGAATGGTATTAAGGAATACAATCCGTCATCCACGCAACTATAACAAGTAATTAATGTGTAAAAGATATCTAGGGAGTAGTGAAATCTAAGTAAACACATTTCTCCCACTTATTGTTCACAACTTTAGTTTAATATAGTTTATTTTCATTTCTAGTATTTTATTTTGATTGCATCTCTAGTATTGGGTTAGTTGACTAGTAACTAATTCCGCCCATATCCTTCAAACCCGGGATTTTAATTTGCTTTCTAAAAAATATAAAAATACAAAAAGAATCATCCCTCATCTCTAGAACTAGTATTTAGGTTTTCTAATCCTAGCGACACTATTCCTAGCTGAACGATCAATCCCCCGGTACTTGTCACTATACTATACTTCAACGATCAGGTACACTGCCTGGTGGGGGTAGTAAGCTTCTCATGATCCCTTGAGAGGTAATGCCTGGTGCGATTCCCACGTATCAAGTTTTTGGCGCCGCTGCCGTGGAATAGTTATTGTCTAGGTTAGAATCTCTTTTTATTAGGTCTACTTGATAGATTCCTTTCTAGTAAGATTTAATTTTTATTTTTAGGTTCTCTTTAGTCTATCTTATTTCTTTGTGTTTTTGTTCGTAACTCTTCACCACCCGACATCATGGATGATGGGAACATCTTTGAACCCGTCATCCCACCACTACAAAACCAACCACTAGAACCTCTTAGGCCCCGAACCTTAGGAGAGTATTCCCGACCTAGCCACCAAGGCTACCGAAACACCATTGAGCTCACCGGATCGAATGTGACCCCCTTGCGATCCGACACCATCCGGTTGGTGCAAAGTGGATGTGCATTCCATGGACTTCGTTCCAAAGATCCAAATCAACATCTTAAGGACTTCCTTAAAATTGTAGATTCCATAGACCTGGATGTTGCAACTAGAGAGACAACCCGATTACGCCTATTCCAATTCTCTCTACGGGATCAAGCTAGTCAATGGCTTGAGCGTTTACCCGCGGGATCCATCACCACATGGGATGATCTCACCACTCGTTTCCTTGCTCAATTTTTCCAACCGGGGAGAACTACTAAGCTTAGAAATGACATCTTGATGTTCCAACAATGTCAAAATGAATCTCTTTATGAAGCATGAACTCGTTTCAAGGACTTACTCCAAAAAGTCCCTCATCATGGCATAGATCTTTGGCTCCAAGTCCAAATATTTTATGACCATATCGATCTCTCCACGAGGCGAGCCATTGACCAATCGGCCGGTGGTAAGCTATGTGGTCTAAGTGCGGAACAATCATGGGAACTCATAGAAGATCTTGCTCTCTATGACAACGAAAGTTGGAATGATCCCCGTGATTTGAACAAAACGGTCAAGGCAATATCTTTGCCTTCGAATAACTCTAGCACCCCCGACTGTAGGATCATGGAACTTGAAGGTCGAGTCAATTTTCTCATGAAATCTTACGAAGCTCAAAAGCCTTCAAGCCAAGTAAGCAGAATCGCTTCTACGTGTAAATTGTGTAATGTCCCTCACGAGACTCATAACTGCATGGAGCTTCCAAAACATGGTTATAACGAATTCACATCGTCACACGTGGGTCAAGGCCCTCGAACTTCTGACGAGGCCTATGAGGCATGGAAGGATAAACCTTATTTCAGAGGGTACCAAACGCGGAGTGTATCCTTCAATGACTCCTCACCATTCACTTGGTCCGAGCATTTTCCATCACAAAGCATTCCTAGGCAAAGCTGTGAAGATGCTTTGCGAAAATTCATTCTATCTCAAGAATTACAGCTCTCTACGCTCGAGGCTAAATTTAGACAACAGCAGGCCGATATGAATAACAAGATTTGTAATCTGTTAACTGCTATCAAAGAACACGCTGTTAATAAACCTATTCACGTTGATGAGGTCAAATCTGTTACCATCATGAGTCCGCCAACCTCCCCTGTGAAAATAAAAAGTCCTAGTAAGCTATTCAAACATCTACAACCAAAAGAAAAAGAACCTGTCAACCCCCTAGGACCAATCCATTTTGTAAATACCATCACCACGATATCTGCTTCTACACCTAACCTGAACCAAAAACGAACTAAAAAAATTGGTCATACAGCTAAAGATGAGACCTCAAGGGTGGACCACGATTTGGCCAGAAGCCCTACCAACTCATCCGAGCAGTACGCCACGCAAGAATCTAGCAAATCGGATGAAGGGAAAGAGTGATCGAAAGAGCATACGAGAAATCCAGCCATTTTGGGTAAATCTATTTTAGAGGAGCCTGAGAGAAAAATGGAGGATGTTACCAGTGGGAGTAGAGATAGGACTGATGAAAGCAACCCTAAAGTTTTTAAGATCTCTTGCACCATTAAGGAAAAGCTCTTAACCGATAGTCATATAGATCCTAGCTTCCCAGTCAACATAATACCCCTTTCCCTATACCACGAAGCCTTCCCAGAACACATTGTGTGCATGAGAGTCAATAATGCAAGGGTAATAAAAAATGTATCAATTATAATTGGAGAGCTTGTTTACAATATTGACCTCACCGTGGTCGATGACGTGGACCCTCTCACCAATCGAACATTAACCAACCTTGTTCTTGGGAAACCATTTATAAATGAATCGGGTGTAATCCTTGATGAGAAGGATGGAAGTGCATTGTTCACCAATGGTGTTAGGAAGGTAATTTTTCGTAGGGGTAATGAGGAGGTATACGAGTATTGTTCTTCCCTTGAGGGGAATCTATATGGATCAAGGGATGGAGAATCGGGGAAGATAAGGAGACGTGATCCGAATAATCTCAAAATTCCCTGCATGATCGGTCATAAGTACTTCGATAACGTCTACATTAACATATTCATGCCTAAGAATTTTATGTCCCTATTCCATTATAACAATATCTACAGATGGGGAATGAATTACAAGGGAGAGAAAGTGGTTGGTAAAGATCATGAAATCCAGGTGTTCGTAGGAAATATGGCATTCACTATGGAATTCACGATTGTGGACAACATCGAAGACTATGTCAACCCTAGGTTATCACAAGTTGTTTTTGGAGCACCCTTTTGTGAAACCACTAATTTGATAGTTGATGACCGAAACGGAATCATGACCTTCGCTGATGGAATTAGGAGGGTTTCGTACCAAACGTCGTACAAGAGAAAAGACCTTAAGGAAATCGATTGTGATGGGCTTGATAGGCTAAGTTCCCAACTTATTTTGTGTGATGATGTTGTGCGGAGAGGATGTAAGAACACTTCCGATTTATCATGTGGGTTCTTTAAAGATGTTAGTAAACTTGGTTCTAAGTATCGAGAAGATATCTTCGAGTTCGAAGACCCGAAGTACTTACACTATGAAAGCGAAACTGGTTTAGAAGACGACCTAGAGAGTGAAACCAACGATGAGGTCACGTAGTAACCCATGACCTTGAGTCTAGTTACAAGACTCGTAAATAAAGAAAAGCGCTTCTTGGGAGGCAACCCATGCTTTGTGTGATTTTATTTTTGTTTGTTATTTGCTTCCGTATGCATGCTTTATTTTTATTGTTAGTAGATCATGTTTCTAAACTAAAAAGTGAAAATACTTTATTTTTGTTGTTTGGCCTAGTCTTAACTTCACCTAAAGGTATTTTTGCAAAAGATAAGTGTAAGGGGAAACCCCAAATATGTTTTTAAGAAACAAACCGATCATGATTCTCCACAATATTAAGTGAACATGTATATTCGTATTTGTTAGAGTAAAATGCTTGTATTGAGTCATAATGAAGTTTTGCAGGATTTTCCAGGAAGTAGGACCAAGTTTTCCCAGAAATTTTCCGGAAACTTAACACAAGAATTTCTGCAGGTCACTTCTGACGGCGTCATGAGCTTGCTCTTGACGGCGTCACGTGTAAAAATCTGGAAATTTTACCATTTTTGTTTTTCTAACGGAGTTTTAAAGTTTTTGTTGAATTATTAAGTTTTTTAATCTCCAGGAAATCTGCAAACTTCATTTCACAAGCATTATATCTTATTTTGTTTTCTAGGATTTAGTAACTTATGTAGATTGCCGCCGATTCTATGCGAGGTTGCTTTGTTTGTTTTCTCAGGATTTACAGGTTATGTATGACAAGAAGATGATTTATTTTTCTGGAAGGGAAGCTTTGATTGTTCATTTTCTTAGAGGAAGATTTAACCTGGCCACCTTATTATCCATACCGAGTGAATCAGGGGAGTATTTGATTTCATTTGTTTTACTTATTTTACTTTTACATTCTTTACTTGAACATTGGGGACAATGTTCATCCTAAGTGTAAGGGGAGGGTAAAATGATAATACCTTACAAATACACTTTCGCTTCAGTTTGTTTGTTTGATGGTAGATGTGTAATAAAACTATGAGAAATACTTGTTAGTGTAATTTTAGCGCCAAATTTAAATTTTTTTATAACATTTAGGAGTGAAACTTTAGCCATAGCAAGCGTCTCATGGATAGGAGATTGTATGACTAGCACATAACCGTACTATTCAGAAAAATTTTCCACCCAAATATATGAGGATCGCCTTTAGATTTGATAGGAAAAGCATTTACTATTAGTGCTTATGAGTGTACCGGTAGCATTTAGATTCTAGAACTTGCGTTAGTGATGCATCCCGAGACCGCTAGTGAGACTACATTCGTGTGGTAGGATTTACTACATGATAAGAGGCATTAGGATCACCCTTGTGTTAAACCCGTATCATAATTACTTGACCATTTAAGTCATATTACTTGGCTAGTTAAGTCAACTATTTTTTCCCACACCTTAGCGTTGTACTCATTTTTAGTACACGAAACCCTAGTACACCCCTCCGAGCCTATCTTTTCGTTTCTAACTTTAAGCATTTTACTTAAAGGATAAATTTGTTACACCCCACTTAAATGTACACCCAAATCACCTTAGCCTTCCGTGTATGCACTCATCTTTAGTGCATTATTGTTATTTGTTAAACCCTAAGTTAATTATCTAATTGATTACATGGTTGCTAAGTCGAGTCATATTTGTTTTGGGACGATTGTGACTCATGGGTAAAGTACTTATTTTATGGAGTAATGGGGAAGAACATCATTTATTACCCCCATATGTACGTTAATCTTAAAAGTGCTCCAAGTGTTTTGATTTTCTTAATTCGAGTCATTAGATTAGTTTATTGTAAAGTATGTAAAAATTCAAGTGTAAGGGAATTTTCATTCCCTATGATGTATTATTTTGGATGGTAGAGTAAGAGTGTATGCAAAAAATAAAAAAATAAAAAAAATAAAAAAAAAAATCGAAAAATCAAGAAAAATCAAGAAAAAAATAGAAAAAGAAAAGAGAAAAAAAACATACGGACTACCAACCTTTTTTATTCTATGTTCATTTTATGTTTTTCTTATTTTTCATTTATTAGCTTAAGTCGAGTCTAGTCTTGGCTTAGCAACGCCATATTGTACATGTAATTAACCAAGATTGTTAACTCGCCACCAGTAAAGACTGCCTATATCCAACAAAACCGTGTATTTCATATCCCTACACCTAACATTACAACCCTTTAAAAGACCTCTTTGATAGTTTATCCTAGGTGCTTACGCCATGTGGTGGAGGTTTGATCCTTTCCCAAGCCTATGGTAATCTATTTTGCTATGACAGGTAGTGAGAGGTATCTTCCATTTCCATATTGTAATTTATACTTTATTACACCCGAGAGATGTGAGTATCTAAACACTATTTGTGAGCTGCTAGTATATGACCTCCGTGCTTGTCTTTGGTCTTTAGTGGAACGATTATTTGTTGTAATTACTTTTATATTAGTGTTAAATGACCGCTAGCTTGTATTTTGATTAGAATAAAAGCGCATTTGCTTGAGGACAAGCAAATCTCAAGTGTAAGGGTATATGATGAGGCGAAAAATGATCCGTTTTTAGGGGGTCATTTAAGCCCGGAATTGAATTTATTTGATCAAATATTGCCCTAAATCGTTCCTTTTGTGATTTTAGGTACTTTGGGAGTGAAATATGGAAAAGGAAGCAATTCGGACGTTTCATGCTGGGAACAGTGTGTGACGGCGTCAAGAGTACTTTCCTGACGGAGTCAAGAGTAAAGATCATGACGACCCAGTACAGAAATGAAGGCGTCACAAAGTAGAGCGTCAAGAGTTAAATGTGTGACGGCCTGCAAAAGTGGATAACATGACGGCGTCAGATGTAGATCAAGGCAGTCCGAGAATTATTTTGGCGGCGAGATGACGGCGTCACAAGGTTGTTCTTGACGCCCTCTTATATCTATATATTTTTCTAATTTTCATTCATTAGAGAGGAACAAGTTTGGAGAAACCCTAACGCCGAACCATATACGAATTTTACAGCTTTTCAAGGGTTTTCAACCCTTGAATCCTTACATGTGTTATTGAGATAAGTCTTTGCTTAATTCAATCAATATGTCTATGTGTTGGTTGTCTATATCTTGTGCTTGTCTTGATTCCACCATGCTAGGCTAGATTTATTTTGTGTTTGCTTAGATCTAATGAAACCTAGATGTTAATTATGTGTTGATTACTTGTTTATGGTTGTATTGGATGAATGATTTCAATGTTAGGCTTAAGAAAACTGGCAGATCTCCAAATGGTAACATGCTTGAACGTCTTAGGAAACATGAACCGATGTGTACTAGGTTTTATTGGTTGTATTTATTGCATGAGTAAATTCTAATGATCCCATGTTAGGAGCTTCTTGCAGGTTCGACATAGGAGTGAAGTAGTCACTCATAGGATTGGGGAAGTAACTATAACAAGTAATTAACGTGTAAAAGATATCTAGGGAGTAGTGAAGTCTAAGTAAACACATTTCTCCCACTTATTGTTCACAACATTAGTTTAATATAGTTTATTTTCATTTCTAATATTTTATTTTGATTGCATCTCTATTATTGGGTTAGTTGACTAGCAACTAATTCCGCCCATATCCTTCAAACCCGAGATTTTAATTTGCTTTCTAAAAAATATAAAAATACAAAAAGAATCATCCCTCATCTCTAGAACTAGTATTTAGGTTTTCTAATCCTAGCGACACTATTCCTAGCTGAACGATCAATCCCCGGTACTTGTCACTATACTATACTACAACGATCAGGTACACTGCCTGGTGGGGGTTGTAAGCTTCTCAAGATCCCTTGAGAGGTAAAGCCTGGTGCGATTCCCACGTATCAATGACTTTATCTTGATTGTCATCAAGATCTTTCTACCCTTTTTTCACTTATTGGGTAAATTATCCTGTTCTTCATTCCTTCGGGAATGAAGACATTATCTCATCGGTGTGGAACTTTCACGTGCTTCAAATGTTTGTCCAAACATCTTGAATGAAAGTCCGATGGAGATTCCTTCTTCCACATCATGCTTCCCCAAGGACAAATAAATTCGGGGTCGAGTCAAGCTAGCGACTCGGTAAACAAAAACAGTAGCATGCTTATAGGGTTTTCACCGTAAGTGTGGGGGAATTACCCCCACTGTGGTTACAAATAAAGTGAAAAAAAATGGTGTTTCCACATTTAGCTTGTAATGTTGCCCTTTTACGTTCAAAGAGTCGGCATAATAGCCGGGACTTTGAATATTGAGGACAATATTCATTCTAAGTGTGTGTGTGGGGGGGGGGGGGGGGAGGGTATTCTAGCGAATTTTATCACATTTTACTATCTAGTACCCCCGTTTTTGGCCAAAAATCTCAAAAATTTTAAAAATTTTTCACTAAAGTTTCAAAATTTTTTGTGGTTATCAGTCCGCCATGTCTAAACGACAAAAGGATTGGCTAATCCAGGAGCAAACGGCTCTTGGTAAAGATATACCAAATCCGTTGATGGCTTGCAATTTGCCCAAAATTGTATGGTACCTCAACTCTCCATATCCTAAAAAGTGAATGAGTTGGCTAGCCCGCAAGATTATGGCTTGTGGTAAAGGCAGTGAAAAACCATAATTGGTAATCAGCTCACCAAGATGTTGACTTTTCCATCAAGAGTTGGCTAGTCCAGAAGCAAACGGCTTTTGGTAAAGACGAATCAAATCCGTTGACAGCTGGTGGTTTGCTCAAAATCACATGGTTATCAGGTGGACCATAGTTCTTACATGAATCGATACATCTGGCTACTCCAGAAGTGATGGCTTTTGGTAAAGAGTTTAAAATCCATTAAGTTTTCAAAACAGTTTATTGCAAGGGACTAGCAATAGTTTAGTGTGGGGGATAGATGAGTGCTCAAACACTCATCATTTTTTGTCAAATCTGAACTGCAAAACATACAAAAACACTCAGTAATGCATAAAAATACTGAAAATATTTCAAAATTGTGTTTTATATGTTTTAGATGCAAAAAGAGTAAAAACAGATGAAAAACGTACAAAGTTTGCAAAATTGGCAGTTTCAGTCCTCCAACTTTCATAAAATGTCAAAACTAGTCCCTGTTCATTCAAAATATGGAAAATTATCACCAAAGGTCCTTTTGAAATCACAAGTTGTCATATTTAGTCCTTTGGTGAAAAATCTCAAAAGTTTTAGAAATTTGCAATTTAGTCCCTGGAGTTTCTGATTTTGGCAGATTTGGTCCTCGTTGGGATATTTTTGGAAGAAAAATCATTTTGGGTCCTTTGGAAATCACAAATATCAATTTTAGTCCTTGGGATGAAAGTTTGGGGAATTTACATGTTTGGTCCCCGTAATTTGGAATTTTGCAAAATTGGTCCTCGGGAAATTTGAAGTTGGAAAATACCAAATAGATCCTTGTATTATTCCTATATGACAAGAAAAGTCCTTTTAATAACCTTGGAATATTTACAGATCCAGTCCCTAGATTTTCAGAGTTTTCACAATTGGTCCTTGTGATATTCATAAACCAAATGGACCCTTGAAGTTATTAAATCCACCCAAAAATAAACCCCAGCCCACATCCTATTCCCAAGCCCAACCAAACCCTGGCCCAATCCCTTTTAAATAAAAAACCCAATCCCCCGTTTTTTTTTATATATCCCAGTCAAACACCCCAGTTGACTCTCCCCTTCCCCCTTCCCACTAGCAGCTGCAACACCACTTCCACACTTCACCTCCCCCTCCTCCACCTCAGCAAACCCACTTCTTGTCCCCCCTTCAAACAGAACCACACAAAAAACCAATTAATACCTTGAATCCCTAACAAGCAATCCCCACCTGCCAATTGTAACTTTTCCCGCCAAAAGGTTTTAAAGGCCCAAGATCAATTCAAGTGATCCAAGGGTGAGAAACAGATGTGGGAAAGTCAGAAAAAGACCCCAAGGTCTATAAAAGTCAAGAAGAAAGAAATGATAGGGAGTTAGTTAGTTAGTAGTAGTGTAAGCTTAGTGTAAACATGTCGACTTAATGTAATTTTAACTTTCAATTGTATTTCTTAGTTCAAAAAGGTTGTAACTAGTCTTTCTAGTGTAATATAAATCTTATTCAACTCTAATTTCAAGTGGTCTTTGTAAAAATCTGAATTTGCATTTTTATCTTTAGATTCTCATATTAGTTATAGATTGTTAAAAGTGGTGTTTTGTAATTCCTACAAGATCATCTTAGCTTATTAGTAAGCAAAAGGGGCATGGTGATATTGGATTGCTTGGTCTAAAGCTCATGGGAGCAATAGGGATGTGATTTAACTTCTGATTCATCATTGTTCACAGCTTACGAAATTGTAAGATCTTTCTTAAGTTTTTGCATAATCTGTTTTAATTAGTCTTAGTTGTTATTCATTCCTTATCCTGGTTCAGTTATGCTTGTTTAATGTGAATGATAGTTTAGTGCTTAGGTTTAAGGTTCAAATTGTAGGATTGCTTCACAAAACCTTCAAAACTGGTTCTAATAGGGGTGTTTGGAATTGCACTGTCCATTGTGATTTTGTTGTTGTTTAGGTTGTGGTTTGGCACTAGTAGATTGCATTAACTTAGTTTAGGTCTAGTGAAGTCCCAAAACCAAGTTCCATTTTGCACAAAGTCAAAAACCCATGTAATCTTCCCCCTACTGTTCACTGTTTGGAATTTAGAGTGGAAATCTCATCACTTCAACTCAAAATCAAACTCTTTAGCTTAAATTAGCTTTATTATAGCTTGTTATAACCTTATTAGCTTATAGGATCCATCAGAAGTTCATATTAGTCAACAATCCAAGTTTTTATAAAAAGTCAAATGAGCATGTTTTAGATTTTTACAAAAGTTGCAAGATTTAATTTGATTTTTGTGTGATGATTTAGGACTTGAAACTTGTTCCTAATCATTGTCTCCCAGCTCAACTCTTGAGTCCTACCTTCGTTACATTTTTAGGATTTTTATTGTGGGACCCACCTTGGATCAAAGTGACCTGCAGGGGGAGTCTCTGTCATGCTGCAGCAGATCGCATCCCACACCACCACTTTTGGTGGTGGTTTCTGACCTCCACAATAGTCCACAAGCTACCCTACTTGGTCCTTTCAACCCTCCTCCTACCCCTCTCTCCATTTTGACCATAATTTTGACCTCAAACTCCCTAAGTTATTTGGACCAGAATCACCCATAGTGGGTCCCACTTAAGCTCATTTGAGCTTATTTTCCTCTTTGGTCAACAAAAAGTCAACTATGGAGCAAATAAGCTTCCACAGTGCTTATTTTTAAGCTACAAAAAGTTGTTTTTACAAAAGTTAGTTGTTTTTAAGTATAAAATAGTTTTCAAAAAGAAAAATCCAGAAAAAACAATTTAATAATAAGTGATAGTTTCTATTTAATATAATTTTAATTTTAATTTTCGTTTTTAGATTTTTATTAAGTACTTGGTATTTTTATATTTTTATTAATTTCCTTCTTATTTTATCAATTGGTATTTATTAGAATTAATATTAGTTTTATTAGAAATTAATTAATAATTAAGTTTTAAATAGTATAATTAGTTTTTATTAAGTAAGACCTAGTTTTTATATTTTTCCTAGCTTTTATATACTATAATATAATTTTAGGAATTCTTCTAGAATTTTTATTGTTCATTTTCTATTTTTTATAATTCAAATAGTTTAATTAGTAATTAATTAATATTTAATATAATAATTAGTAAAATAGTGTAAAAAGTTATAAAACAAACTTTTTATAATTTTTTAGTATTCCTGTGATGGTTAATTATTTTTATAAAATTTTTCTTAATTTTCTAAGTTAGTTTGTTATTTTTAATAATTTAAATCAATTAGAACTAGTTAAGTAATTAATAATTAGTAATTAATTAATATTAAATAATTAAATAATGTAAAAATTAATTTTCTTTTCCTAAAAATTTTCTTTTAACCTTAGGATTGTAAAAAAATCATTTTCACCCCCTGTGGGTTTTCAGATTTCAGTTTTCACTTTTTATTTCGTACGTTCGCGTAAATTTAAACTGAACATACGTGTTTTTAGATTTCAAACGTTTTTAAGTATCTAACTTTCACGTAATCATCTATATAGCTTGTTTAAGCTATTTCCTTGTAGATTCCTTAGTATAACCAATCTCAAACCCTTTTCTGTCCAAATTCACCCGATCATAAACCCGTTTGATAACCATCCACACCTCGTCGGGACATAACGACCCGGGGAAACACTTTAATTCCACGGAGATTGACTCTAATGAGTTTGACTTTGTTGACCACATCCGTGGTTGACTTTAGTTGACTGCTTTTGCCTCAATCACTTGTATTCTAAAGCGGAAACAAACACAAGTTTTAACAACTGAATACCAAGAACAATTGATCCTCTATGGATCTTTTCAATAACAATGAAAGTGTTTTCTAAAAACGTGTACTCAATACATAATCATGTGTTCCTTTTATACACAAGGAACCCTAAACCATTTCACAAGAAACGTATATTCTAAAACTTCTAAAAGATATGCGTTATCACTTCCTAATTAAACTCATGCATATCCTAATTATATTACATAAAATACGGAATAACTATATCCACAGAAACTAATAATGCTAAAACTAGACTTCAGCAGAAACACTCTGTCAGCAGAATCTGTCTCTTCATCAATAACCATCAGTAGAATTCTTACTTAGCATAATTCCCAACACACTTCACTCAAGTGGATAAGTTCCGTAAGGCTGTAAAGAGTGCCTTGGAGAAACAAGACGGTAAGCTGCACAAACTGAGCACTGAATATGATGAGGAGTTGTACCCGCACTTGGTATCTTCCATTGCTGAGCACAGGTAAACTCTAATTCCTTTTTTGATTTCTTTGAATGTTTCAGACGTGCAGCCTTTAATTTCCTTGATAGCATTTAATTCCTTTGATTTAATTTTTCCAATTCTCCGCATTATTGTCTAATTGAAATGGTGTTGCATCCGCAGGTGGCTAATCAGCCATGGCCTTCGTCTGGCTGCTATGGGCACGCTAGAGTCCCAAGAGGTTGTACAGGCCTTTGGGAATGTTATGCAGTGCGCCTTAGCACGTGGCAAGGCTGAAGCTGAGGAGGAGCTGCACAAAGGCAAGATGTTGACTGTGCCCCTTGCAGAAGTACCAGGCTACAATGGTGATGGCTATGCGGAGCTTGTTGCTGCCATGGAGAAGATGAAACTGTTTGAGTTCCCTCGCATTGCTCAACTGGAGAGTGACCAGGATTACCCCATAAATGTTATTATGGAGGGGTTAACCTTGGCGAGGCACACGGCAGAAGACGCAGAGGCTCAGCCTGATTATTTTTTGAAGCCTGATGAATCGCAACTACAAGTACCTGTCTTTGCGCACCCACGCGACATCCTGAATCCTTTCGCTCTGGAGAAAGAAATATCTTTGAGGGCATGCTTGGAAGCCCATGCCACAAGGCTCGCAAGGAAGAAGGGTGTGAAAGGGAAAGCGATACTGTGTGGTGTTGGTGCAGCGCATCTTCCCAGATCCGATGGGATTCCTGTCAGCATGGCGACAGTGTCGCCTAAGGATAGTAGCCTACTGAAAAGGCTTGAGGATGCTGGGAGTGCAGCGTCCAAAGTTGATGGCTCAGAGCATAGGCGCTCTCGTAGTATGTAGGCTGTTATAGATTCACCTTTTTTAGTTTGCACATGTGTATGTTGAATTTATCACTTGTATAAACTCGTAGCTTATGATGAAAATAAAGTTGGTTTCTGTACGCATATTTGTATCATCCTGTTTGTACTTAGATTATTTGTCTTTACATGAAAGACATCCAAGAGTCAAATTGTGATCAAAACGTACTTAGAAAAAATTGTAGAATATATGATCCTTTATAGTTACATATTAAGTCCATAACTTGATATATAAAATTCATAAGTGTATGGGTTAACTTGTAGCGTAATGCAAGTACCATATCAAGGAACCAAGAGTCTTGGCTCCTAAATTGTTAAACGCGCACGGTGTGCATTATTGCGTATCCTTCGTGGGACGCGCATTGAACTTACTCCAACGTCTTGAGAGTAAGGTGTTTAACAAGGATACGTGATCCAATGTTGATGGGTTTGCAACCCTCTTACTCAACGAGTTATTTATTAGGTTTACTCATCCTTTTCGCCATCGTGGCTCTTAATAAATGCATGCACGCCATGTAGGCAAAAAATAAATTAACGATATTGAGACATAAATAAGATATAAGCAATAAAGTTAACTGTGTCGCGGAGTTAGCTAGAAACCGCGATATTTGATTAATTCTTTCAAGTTTTTGAAAAAAGAAAAGACATTTGCCTAATCAAAACAAAATGTAAATACACGGACATTTATTGAGCACTTACTAAAGTGCGGAGGTGTCTGTGGGCCGTAGCCTTTCCTAAAGATAGCATCTCTTAAGATTGCAAATATTCCATGTGCGTTGTAGCTCACGGCCATCCATATCCTGCAGCTTGTATGCACCTTTGCCTAGTGCTTCTGTGACCTCATAGGGTCCTTCCCACTTTGGTCCAAGATTTCCTGTATCTTTTGTGTGGCTTGCATCATTGGCACGATATACAAAGTCGCCTGGCCTGAATGAAGTGCTTCTGACTTTAGCATCATAGTATCCCTTCATCTTTGACTTAGCTCTTGCCTCACATATAGCTGCACGTTCGCGCCTTTCTTCCAACAGATCCAAGTCTACACGTCGCTCGTCGTCATTGGTTGGGACATTGACTTCCGTTGTACGAATAGTTGGCATCCCAATTTCAGCTGGTATGACAGCTTCTGTCCCATAGACAAGAGAGAATGGTGTATCTCCAGTGCTGACTTTCATTGTTGTGCGGTGCGCCCATAAAACATGCGATAATTCGTCCACCCATCTTCCTTTGTGTTTGTCAAGACGCGCTCTAATTCCTTCGCCCAGACTACGATTCGCGCGCTCAACCAAACCATTGGTTTTTGGGTGCTTAACTGACGCGAAGTGTTGTGTAATATTTAGTTGCGCGCACCAGTCTTTGAACGGGTTGTCACAGAATTGTTTTCCGTTGTCTGAGATAATCTCTCCAGGTAGTCCAAAGCGGCATACGATGTTTTCCCAAACAAATCGTTTTACTTGGTTGCTTGTGATAGTTGCCACTGCTTTTGCCTCAATCCACTTAGTGAAGTATTCTATGGCCACAATAAGAAATTTCAGTCCTCCTGCTACTAGGTGATGGAGCCTTAGTATCTGGTTTTTCAATGATGAAATCTGCTAGTATCTGCCTCTTAATCGCAGTGCGTGGTCTATAAGAGATGTTATGCTCACTTAGTAACACACTCCATTTTTGTAGCTGCCCCGATGCGTCGGGTTTAGAGATAACTTGCTTGATAGGTTGGTCCGTGATCACTGCTATTGGGTGTGCTTGAAAGTATTTGCGCAGTCGTTTAGCTGCGAATACTAAGGCTAGGACCAACTTTTCCATTGCGGTATAGTTAATCTCTGTCTTCTTGAGTGCTTTGCTTACAAAGTATACTGGTGTTTGTACGGAGTCCCTATCTGTCAATAGCACCACGCTAACTGCTCCATGAGTTGGAGATAAGTACATAATCAATTCTTCCCCTGGTCAGGGTGCGACTAGTGTGGGGAGCGCTGCTATATGTTGCTTAAGCTGTTGAAAAGCTTCTTCCGCTTCTGCAGTCCAATGAAAGTCTCCCTTTTTTGTACACTTCGTGAGTGTTTTAAAGAGAGAAAGTGACTTATCCGCTGATTTGGACAAGAATCGATTCAAACCGGCTAATTTTCCATTCAAGGACTGGACTTCTTTCAATGTCCATGGTGAAGGGAGTTGGACGACAGCCTTTGTTTTTTCTGGGCATGGCTTAATGCCATCAGGCACTATCAAATATCCAAGGAATATGCCTTCTGTAGCGCCAAAAGTGCACTTCTTGGGATTTAATCCCATGTTGATCCTTCCCAGTGTTTTAAATGTTTCTGCAATGTCGCGTACTAACTCCTTTTCAGTATGACTCTTTATGACGAGGTCATCAACATAGACTGATGAGGATAAAAATGATCCATTTTTAGGGGGTCATTTAAGCCCAGAATTGAATTTATTTGATCAAATATTTCCCTAAATCATTCCTTTTGTGATTTTAGGTACTTTGGGAGTGAAATCTGGAAAAGGAAGCAATTCGGACGTTTTTGGAGCATAAAAGTGAAGAAAACGCCAAAGACTTAATTTTCCATGCCGGAAACAGTGCATGACGGCGTCAAGAGGAAGAATTTGACAGCGTCAAGAGTAAAGACCATGACGACCCAGTACAAACATGAAGGCGTCACAAGTAGAGCGTCAAGAGTTAAATGTGTGATGGCCTGCAAAAGTGGACTACATGACGACGTCAGATGTAAATCTAGGCAGTCCGAGGATTTATTTGGCGGCGAGATGACGACGTAACCCGTTTGTTCTTGACGCCGTCACCTCCTAATATCTATATATAGTTTTCTAATTTTCATTCATTAAGGAGGAACAAGTTTGGAGAAACCCTAAGGCCGAACCTTGTACGAATTTTACAGTTTTTCAAGGGTTTTCAACCCTTGAAACCTTACATGTGCTATTGAGATAAGTCTTTTCTTAATTCAATCAATATGTCTATGTGTTGGTTGTCTATATCTTGTGCTTGTCTTGATTTCAACATGCTAGGCTAGATTTATCTTGTGTTTGGTTAGATCTAATGAAACCTAGATGTTGATTATGTGTTGATTACTTGTTTATGGTTGTATTAGATGAATGATTTCAATGTTAGGCTTAAGAAAACTGGCAGATCTCCATTGTGTAACATGCTTGAACGTCTTAGGAAACATGAACCGAGGTGTACTAGGTTTTATTGGTTGTATTTAATGCATGAGTAAATTCTAATGCTCCCATGTTAGGAGCTTCTTGCAGGCTCGACATAGGAGTGAAGTAGGCACTCATAGGATTGGGGAAGTAAGTACGCCACCCCATGAATGGTATTAAGGAATACAATCCGTCATCCACGCAACTATAACAAGTAATTAACGTGTAAAAGATATCTAGGGAGTAGTGAAATCTAAGTAAACACATTTCTCCCACTTATTGCTCACAACTTTAGTTTAATATAGTTTATTCTCATTTTTAGTATTTTATTTTGATTGCATCTTACTATTGGGTTAGTTGACTAGCAACTAATTCCGCCCCAAATCCTTCAAACCCGAGATTTTAATTTGCTTTCATAAAAATATAAAAATACAAAAAAGAATCATCCCTCATCTCTAGATCTAGTATTTAGGTTTTCTAATCCTAGCGACACTATTCCTAGCTGAACGATCAATCCCCCGGTACTTGTCATTATACTATACTACATCGATCAGGTACACTGCGTGGTGGGGGTTGTAATCTTCTCAAGATCCCTTGAGAGGTAAAGCCTTGTGCAATCCCTACGCATCAAGTTTTTGGCGCCGCAGCCCAGGGAATAGTTATTGTTTAGGTTGAATTTGATTTTGATTAGGTCTACTCATTAGGTTCCTTTTTAGTGAGATTTTTATTTAATTTTTTATTTTTTTTATTAGCTTTCTTGTAGTCTATCTTTTTCTTTGTGCCCGTTGTTTGTAAAACCATTTTCACTTGTCACTATGGCAGATGAAATTCTATTTAGATCACTGACAATAGAGGAACAACTATATTTCACTAATAAATTTGATTCCTAGCATTCCAATGATTTTTTGTGTGATCTTTATGACATCCAAGAGGAGTTGGGGGTAAAGTTAGATGGGTTTGATGAATTTTATGCATGTGAGATTTCAATTAGACGATCATTATCAGGTTCAATTCCATTTAGTGAGACCCTTTGGAAGAATTTCGAGGAAAGTTTCCTAACCATGAACCATAAGTTGAATGAATTGATGAGTTTGTATCCGTCAGATTTTGAGGAAACAAGTGATGTGATGGAAGAGATAGTAGAAAACCCAAGCCCACTAAGTACCCCACAAGTCCTAGCATCATTTGAGGCATACACACCGCCCGTGACTTACCCGGAAGAAGTAGAAGAGACTATAGGAACCCCAATAGAAGTAGAACCCTTGGACCAGGCACCATTAGAGGATATAGGTTTGAATACTTGTAGTGATAACCTTACTCCTAGTTCTAGGGAATTTCCTAATGTTGATGAACCGGAACCTCAACCTTTACACAACTTTCCATCCTTAGATATATTTCCAGGAGACAAAAGAGGAACCGACCCACCCATCAACCAATATTATCCGGGTAGTTTTAGGATGAAGGAAGCCATTCACTCACCCCCTTCACCTCACGTGGCATATTTCCACCCTAAGGGTGTGTATCGCTACTTCCACCCGCACTTAATTCAAAGTTTAGGGAAAACCTCTCCTATTTCCGTTAAATAAGGGTACAGTCAGGCTCGTGACTCGAACAAAAACAAGCGCTTATTGGGAGGCAACCAAAGCTTTATTTGTTTGTTTGTTTGTTTGATTTCACTTGTTTCCGTATGCATGTTTTATTTTTATTGTTTGTGGCTCATGTTTCAAAGTAAATTGTGAAAATGCTTTATTTTGTTTTTAACTTCGTCTTAATTGCATATAAAGGTATTTTGCAAAAGATAAGTGTAAGGGAGATCCAAATTTGTTTATAAGAATGAAATTGAGCATGAACCACAACAATAACTAATAGACATGTGTATTAGTACTTGTTAGAGTCAAATGCTTGTATCGAGTCATAATGATGTTTTGCAGGATTTTCCAGGAAGTAGGACATAAGTTTATCCAAAAATTTTCCGAAAACTTAACATAAAGATTTCTGCAGGCCACTTCTGATGGCGTCATGAGCTTGCTCTTGACGGCGTCACGTGTAAAAATCTGGAAATTTTACCAGTTTTGTTTTTCTAACGGAGTTTTAAAGTTTTTGTTGAATTATTAAGTTTTATAATCTCCAGGAAATCTGCAAACTTCATTCCACAAGCATTATATCTTATTTTGTTTTCTAGGATTTAGTAACTTATGTAGATTGCCGCCGATAATATGCGAGGTTGCCTTGTCTATTTTCTCAGGATTTACAGGTTATGTATGACAAGAAGATGATTTATTTTTCTGGAAGGGAAGCTTTGATTGTTCATTTTCTTGGAGGAAGATCTAACCTAGCCACCTTATTATCCATACCGAGCGAATCAGGGGAGTATTTGATTTCATTTGTTTTACTTTTTCACTTTTACATTCTTTACTTGAACATTGGGGACAATGTTCATCCTATGTGTAAGTGGAGGGTAAAATGATGATACCTTACAGATGCACTTTCGCTTGAGTTTGTTTTTTTAATGGTAAGATGTGTAATAAAACTATGAGAAATACTTGTTAGTGTAATTTTAGCGCCAAATTTAAAATTTTTTACAACATTTAGGAGTGAAACTTTAGCCATAGCAAGCATCTCATGGATAGGAGATTGTATGACTAGCACAAAACCGTACCATTCAGAAAAATTTTCCACCCAAATATGTGAGGTTCGCCTTTAGATTTGATAGGAAAAGCATTTACTATTAGTGCTTATGAGTGTACCGGTAGCATTTAGATTCTAGAACTTGCATTAGTGATGCATCCCGAGACCGCTAGTGAGACTACATTCGTGTAGTAGGATTTACTACATGATAAGAGGCATTAGGATTACCCTTGTGTTAAACCCGTATTATAATTACTTGACCATTTAAGTCATATTACTTGGCTAGTTAAGTCAACTAATTTTTCCCACACCTTAGCGTTGTACTCATTTTTAGTACACGAAACCCCTAGTACACCCCTCCGAGCCTATCTTTTCGTTTCTAACTTTAAGCATTTTACTTAAAGGAAGAACTTGTTACACCCCACTTAAATGTACACCCAAATTGCCTTAGCCTTCCGTGTATGCACTCATCTTTAGTGCGTTATTGTTATTTGTTAAACCCTAAGTTAACTATCTAATTGATTACATGGTTGCTAAGTCGAGTCATATCCTTGTACATATTGTTTTGGGACGATTGGGACTCATGGGCAAAGTAAATATTTTATGGAGTAATGGGGAAGAACATCATATATTACCCCCATAGGTGCGTTAATCTTAAAAGTACTCCAAGTGTTTTGATTTTCTTAATTCGAGTCATTAGATTAGTTTATTGTAAAGTATGTAAAAAGTCAAGTGTAAGGGGAATTTACATTCCCTATGATGTATTATTTTGGATGGTAGGGTAACAGTGTATGCCAAAAAAAAAAAAAAAAAAAAAAAAAAAAAAAAAAAAAAAAAAAAGGAAAAGAGAAAAAAACATACGGAGTACCATCCATTTCATTCTATGTTTATTTTTTGTTTTGGATATTTTTGATTTATTAGCTTAAGTCGAGTCTAGTCTTGGCTTAGCAACGCCATATTGTACATGTAATTAACCAAGATTGTTAACTCGCCACCAGTAAAAACTGCCTATATCCAACAAAACCGTGTATTTCATATCCCTACACCTAACGTTACAACCCTTTAAAAGACCTCTTTGATAGTTTATCCTAGGTGCTTAAGCCATGTGGTGGAGGTTTGATCCTTTCCCAAGCCTATGGTAATCTATTTTGCTATGACAGGTAGTGAGAGATGTCTTCCGTTTCCATATTGTAATTTATACATTATTACACCCGAGAGATGTGAGTATCTAAACACTATTTGTGAGGTGCTAGTATATGACCTCCGTGCTTGTCTTTGGTCTTTAGTGGAACGATTATTTGTTGTAATTACTTTTGTATCAGTATTAAATGACCCCTAACTTGTATTTTGACTAGAATAAAAGCTCATTCGCTTGAGGACAAGCAAATCTCAAGTGTAAGGGTATATGATGAGGTGAAAAATGATCCCTTTTTTGGGGGTCATTTAAGCTCGGAATTGAATTTATTTGATCAAATATTGCCCTAAATCGTTCCTTTTGTGATTTTAGGTACTTTGGGAGTGAAATCTGGAAAAGGAAGCAATTCGGACGTTTTTGGAGCATAAAAGTGAAGAAAACGCTAAAGACTTTATTTTCCATGCTGGAAACAGTGCATGACGGCGTCAAGAGGAAGAATTTGACGGTGTCAAGGGTAAAGACCATGACGACCCAGTACAAACATGAAGGCGTCACAAGTAGAGCGTCAAGAGTTAAATGTGTGACGGCCTGCAAAAGTGGACTACATGACGGCGTCAGATGTAGATCTAGGCAGTCCGAGGATTTATTTGGCGGCGAGATGATGGCGTCACCCATTTGTTCTTGACGCCGTCACCTCCTAATATCCGTATATAGTTTTCTAATTTTAATTCATTAAGGAGGAACAAGTTTGGAGAAACCCTAAGGCCGAACCTTGTACGAATTTTACAGTTTTTCAAGGGTTTTCAACCCTTGAAACCTTACATGTGCTATTGAGATAAGTCTTTTCTTAATTCAATCAATATGTCTATGTTTTGGTTGTCTATATCTTGTGCTTGTCTTGATTTCAACATGCTAGGCTAGATTTATCTTGTGTTTGCTTAGATCTAATGAAACCAAGATGCTGATTATGTGTTGATTACTTGTTTATGGTTGTATTGGATGAATGATTTCAATGTTAGGCTTAAGAAAACTGGCAGATCTCCATTGTGTAACATGCTTGAACGTCTTCGGAAACATGAACCAATGTGTACTAGGTTTTATTGGTTGTATTTATTGCATGTGTAAATTCTAGTGATCCCATGTTAGGAGCTTCTTGCAGGCTCGACATAGGAGTGAAGTAGGCACTCATAGGATTGGGGAAGTAAGTACGCCACCCCATGAATGGTATTAAGGAATACAATCCGTCATCCACGCAACTATAACAAGTAATTAACGTGTAAAAGATATCTAGGGAGTAGTGAAATCTAAGTAAACACATTTCTCCCACTTATTGCTCACAACTTAAGTTTAATATAGTTTATTCTCATTTTTAGTATTTTATTTTGATTGCATCTTAGTATTGGGTTAGTTGACTAGCAACTAATTCCGCCCCAAATCCTTCAAACCCGAGATTTTAATTTGCTTTCATAAAAATATAAAAATACAGAAAAGAATCATCGCTCATCTCTAGATCTAGTATTTAGGTTTTCTAATCCTAGCGATACTATTCCTAGCTGAACGATCAATCCCCCGGTACTTGTCATTATACTATACTACATCGATCAGGTACACTGCCTAGTGGGGGTTGTAAGCTTCTCAAGATCCCTTGAGAGGTAAAGCCTAGTGCAATCCCTACGCATCATAGACCTCCATCTTGCGGCCCACTTGCTTCTCAAATGCATTGTCTACCAATCACTGGTAAGTTGTGCCTGCGTTCTTCAAGCCAAAGGGCATCTTTGTGTAGCAGTAGACACCCTGGCTTGTGTGGAAGACTGTTTTTTCCTCGTCTTCTTTGGCCATTTGGATTTGATGATACCCTTTGTATGCGTCCAGGAAACATTTAAAAGGATATCCGCATAATGATTCTATCTTCCAGTCTATCTCTGGTAGTGGGTAGCAGTCTTGTGGACATGCTTTGTTGAGATCGGTGAAATCCACGCACTTCCTCCAGCTACTGTCACTTTTTTTCACAATCACCAGATTGTAGAGCCAGTCATGGTAATAGACCTCTTGCATGATGCCTGCGTCCACAAGCTTGTGTACTTCCTCTAGAATGGCCTTTGTGCACTCTGGAGCCTGGCCGCGCTTTTTCTGTCGTACTAGAGGATATCCTTGTCGGATTTGTAACTTGTATTCTGCAATCGATCGTGGTACGCCAATCATGTGCTTTGGTTCCCATGCGAAGATGTCTAGATTCCTTTGCAAGAGTGCGCACACGGCCGCTTTGCCTTTGTCAGACAACGATCCCCTAATCGATACCTCTTGCTCCGGGTAATCAGGATGAATTGCGACCTTCAGGTTTGATACCTTAGCTATGTGATGTTCTGGAGTGCGTGCCATCTCACATGCAACCGTGTTGCACTCTCTAGGTAATACAGTGGTATTGTAGAGAGGGACAATGCCTCCTTTAACTGGGAATTTGAGCATCCCATGTGCTGTGGATGGTACTGCGTGCATGGTTGATATTCCTGGTCTTCCAATAATGCCATTGGATGGCGAAGGAGATTTGATTACCATGAAATTTATCCAGGCTACCGTGGAGTGTTGCTTATCACCAATGACCATAAGTAATCGTATCTGCCCCATGGGCCATATCTTTTCTCCTGTGAAGCCAGTCAGCGATGTCGTGGCTGGGATTAACTGACTCCGTATCTCAGGTCACAACCTTTTGAAACAATTTTCATATATGATGTCAACGGATACTCCCCCATCAACATACATGCGGTGGATATCGTGACCCACCGTATTTATCTCGATGGTGAGTGGTTCTAGTACTGCGTTGTCCGCAGTCAGAGTGGGGAAAGAGATTTCGTTCCCATAAGAAAACTTCTAGCTGACCTTTTTCCTAGTCTTTCGCTGCCATGATTGTATCATGTAAATGGTGTCAGCCTTTTCCTTTGGTGTCTCTTTCTTGTTCACATTCTTCTGTTTGTCTTTTCCCTCTCTGATATTCTTGACGAGGTGATCCAATTTGCCTTCTTTCACTAATTTATCAACTAGTTGGCGTAGTTGGACACACTCGTTGGTGGTGTGGCCCATTTGTCCATGATATTCACACTATCCGTTCCCTATGCGCCGATCTTCGGGAGTGCGCATTGGTGGGGGTTTCGGGAAGTTCGCACCTTCTGTTACAAATATCTCCCTTGGAGTCTTTGTTAGCGGAGTATATTTGTCATTATCTTGTCCACACCCCTGACTGCGGTAGCTTATGTTGCGGTTACTACTCTGCTAATTGGATTGTCTCCTAGGCTGTTCTTGTAACCTACAGCTTGAGTAGCTTTTCTTACTATCCGCAGTAGCTGCTTCCCCTTGGGTAAAGGACCTTGTGCGCTTCATGAGTTCATCAAAGGTTTGGGGAACCATATCATTTAACCTTCTTATGAGTTCTGGGTTATTGATTCCATTCATAAACCATGAGATTTTTAGTTTTTCGAGGCATGCCTTGATGTGTATGCATTCGTCCTTATAGCGCTCCATATAAGCGCTGGTGGATTCCCCTTAACGTTGTTTTACCCTAGCCAGTTCGACAGGGTTCTTTGCGCACTTCTTTCTTTGAGTAAAGTTCAAGCGAAATGCCTTTCGCAACTCTTCATACCCGCCTATGCTTCTTCGTGGCAGCTTACTAAACCAGGTTCGCGCATTCCCCACCAATGTAGAGTTGAACATATGGCACCACACGGGTTATGGCCAATTTTCGATGGTGGCAGCAGCTTCGAAAATTTTTAGGTGGTCATCAGGATCACCTGTCCCATCATAAGTTTTAACATTGGAGGGCATGCGCCTTTTCTTATCTTCTGAGAAATTGCTGATGCGCCGAGTGAATGCGTCAACCTTTTGGCGGCGCAAGGGACGGGACATGTCTTCGTCCTCCTCTTTATCGCGATATCTTCTCTTGGACTTTCAGTGCCCTATTTCTTTGTCCTCGTTGTCTGAGGAGTCATTTGAGGATAAGCTGACACTTTTGTGACGCTTGCGCCGACTGTCCTCGAAATCCGAGCTTGAAGGGCTTTCGCTTGGGGAGTACTGTCGCCCAAGTCTATCATGAACTCTTCTACTGCTAGACCTTGGAGGGCTTTCGCTTGGTGAGCGCTGTCGTCTAAGTCTATCCTGAATCCTACGACTACCAAGCCTAGCGTGGACATTGGTACACCTTCCATCGTCTTCATGCTCGTCCGAGTATTACCAATCAACTGCTTCATCATCCACAACTTGCCTTCCTACCCTAGTGAACACTGGAATTCGGCAGCTATCTTTTTCGCGCCTCTCCTTCCGATAGCGCGGTGGGGATGCTTCATACTCAGGGCCGAAGTTGAGCCAGGCTTGCAGGCTATGACTTGACCTTCTTTTCGCTTCCTCTTGCATAAGGGCAGCCAAGGATTCGTAGTTTTGAGACACAAAATCACTTGGTGCTAATTCAGGCGCGACTCCTTCTAGCGCGAGGATGTCTGTTACCATATTAGGTCCCCTGTCTCGATTAGGCGCACATGGCGGCTCAGTAGTGTCCGAGAAAGGCACCGTTTAGTGGGGAGTGGTGAAAAGAATGCGCTGTAGATCTTCCGCGCTAGTTGTTGTCGTAGTGGCCTGGGTTGTCCCCGTAGGCAGATCTACTATTGGAAGGATCAGATCTCGGCCTGATCCTTGGTGCTCCGGCGCACTGGTTGTCCCAGAGACCTGCCTAGTGGTTGAATCGCTTTGATGCTTCTTCCTCTGTGAGTCACCATGCGTTTTCTTCAACGGCGGAGTCCGCTGGCTTACGTTTCCATGCTTTATCATTCTAGTTCTTAGTGTAGGGTCCCACGGATGGCGCCACTTGTACTTGCCACTATATATACTACAATGGTCAGGTACACTGCCTGGTGGGGATTGCAAGCTTCTCAAGATCCCTTGAGAGGTAAAACCTTTTGCAAGGTTGCAAAACCACGCATCAAGTTTTTGGCGCCGCAGCCCGATAAATAGTAATTGTCTAGGTTGAAATTTCTTTTTATTAGGTCTACTTGCTAGATTCCTTTCTTGTAAGATTTTATTTTTATTTTTATAGGTCTTCTTTAGTCTATCTTTTCTTTGTGTGTTTGTTCATACAATCCTCATCGATTATTCCGTTGGCCACTATGGAAAACACGAATCCACCCCTTTCACCTAGAAAAGTTGCTTTGTTGCGTGAACAGATTGAGAATGAGATTAAGGAACTTATAGAACTCAATATATTGTTTGATATTAAGCTTGACTATGCACTTAATGACCTAGCAATAGCCATGGACTTAGATAAGGAACTAGAACCCAATGACTTGGAAATTGTAGAAGATGTTAAGGAAGAAGAAGAGGAGGATCTAGATGATGATTATTTTAATTTATATCCCACTAAGGAGGAAATCGCTTATTATAATAATCTCATTGATAATCCTCGGCCTCCTTTTGTTAAGATTGACCCTAAAATTAAGAGATGTGACCCTAGGAATGTGAAGATACCATGTATGATTGGGTATAAATGCATAGGTCAAGCCTACATCGATTTCGAATCCCTGATCAATGTCATGTCTTCAAGTGTTTATAATGATATAGTAAAAACAAGACTCGGACCTAGGAAAGATACAAAATACCCCGGTGGAGTTTGTAATTTTGTCGGGAGTGTTAAAGGTTTACATGTCTTTGTTGGGAACTTTACTCATATCGTTGATTTTATGGCTGTTGAAGACTTGGCTAATGTTATAGATTGTCGCTTACCCCATGTTGTATTAGGTAAGCCATTTATTGTGGAGTCCAAGTTAAAACACGATCAAATAGAAGGAACAGTCCAATTTTCTAATGGAATAGATAGGATCACCTATAGGATGCCTAATAAATGAAGGAATTTCGTTATGTGCCTCAACTGGATATGGATAACATTAGTGCAATCGAGGACATTAACGAAGAAGATAAGAATAAAAGAATGAATTTTGTTTGGGAGAAGAGGAGCCTTTACTATAAGAATTGCTTAACCCTTGGGCCTAAGTATAAAGTGGACATGGAAGTAATTCAAAGGTTAAGAGAATCAATTGAAAAGTGGGAACAGAAAATGTAGCCCGTGACCTTGAGTCTAGCTACAAGCTTTATTTGTTTTATTTTGTTTTTGATTGTTTGTTTGTTTGATTTTATTTGTTTCCGTATACGTGCTTTATTTATATTGTTTGTGGCTCATGTTTCAAAATAAATTGTGAAAATGCTTTACCATGTTGTTTAGCTTCGTCTTAACTTCATAAAAAGGTATTTCGCAAAAGATAAGTGTAAGGGAAATCTATACTTGTTTCTGAGAATGGATTTGGACATGGACCACAACAATATTAAACGAACATGCATATTAGTATTTGTTTGAGTCAAATGCTTGTATCGAGTCATAATGATGTTTTTGTAGGAATTCCAGGAATTAAGGCGTGAGTTTTTCCAGAAATTTTATGGAAACTTAACATAAGATTTCTGTCAGAACATTCTAACGGTGTCAGGATTATAACCTGACAGCGTCAGGTGTAAAAATCTGAAAATTTTTGCAAGTTTTGGTTTTCTACCAGAGTCTTAAAGTTTTTGTTAATTCTTTAGTTTTATAAACTCCAGGAAATCTGCAAACATTCATACCACAAGCATTATATCTTTATATATATAGATTGCTGCCAATTTTACGCGAGGTTTGCCATAATTGTTTTCTCAGGTTTAACAGGTTATATTGGACAAGAATATGATTTATATTTCTGGAGGGAAGCTTTCAATGTTCATTTTCTTGGAGGAAGATCTAAACATGTTATCACATTATCCACACCGAACGAATCTGGGGAGTATTTGTTTCATTCTTTTACCTTTATTACTTTTACATCCTTCTTATTGAACATTGGGGACAATGTTCAGCCTAAGTGTAAAGGGAGGGTAAATGATGATACCTTAGAGAATACAATTGCACTTGAGTTTGTTTGTTCAATAGTAGGTGTGTAATAAAACTAAGAGAAATACTTGTTAGGGCAATTTAGCACCAAATTTAAAAAATTTTACAATATTTAAGAGTGAAGTTTTAGCCTTATTGAGCGACTCATGGATAGGAGTTGTATGACTAGCACAAAAAAAACCATACCACGCAAAATTTTCGACCCCAAATATGTGAGGTTCGCCCCTAGATTTGTTAGGAAAAGATGCTTATGTTAGTGACGCATTCCGAGACCGCTAATGAGACTACATTCGTGTAGTAGGATTTACTACATGATAAGAGGCATTAGGATAACCCTTGTGTATAAACCTGTATCATAATTATTTGACCAATGAAGTCATAATTACTTGACTAATAAAGTCAATTAATTTTTCCCACACCTTTGCGTTGTACTCATTTTTAGTACACGATACCCCTAGTACACCCCTCCGAGCCTATCCTTTTTCGTTTCTAACTTTAAGCATTTTACTTAATGGAAGAATTTGTTTACAATCTACCCCAAATGTGCAACCAAATCGCCTTAGCCTTCCTTGTATGCACTCATCTTTAGTGCATTATTGTTACATGTTTAAACCCTTATTTAATTGTCTAATTGATTACATAGTTGTTAAATCGAGTCATATCTTGAACATATTATTTTGGGACGATTGGGACTCATGGGTAAAGTACTAGTGTTATGGAGTAATGGGGAAGAACATCATATATTACCCTCATATGTGCGTTAATCTTAAAGAGTACTCCAAGTGTTTTGATTATCTTAATTCGAGTCATTAGAATAGTTAATTGTAAAGTATGTAAAAGTTTAAGTGTAAAGGGAATACAAATTCCCTATGATGTATTATTTTGGATAGTATGGCAAGAGTGTACGCAAAAAAAATATAAATAAAAAAATTAAAAAAATCAAAAAATCAAAATATCAAGAAAAAAAATATAAAAAGAAAAAGAGAAAAAACATACGTACTACCATCCCGTTTCCTTTTATGTCTATTTTATGTTTTTGTTAGTTTATGATTAGCTTAAGTCGAGTCGAGTTATATTTTGGGTTGTGGTAGAGGTCATGTTTCGTTGATTAGGTTTGTGTTTTGGGTCGTGTTTTGTTGAATATGTCCGTGTTTCAGGTCATGGTGGAGTTCCTGTTTCGTAGATTAGGTTTTTGTTTCGGGTCGTGCTGGAGGCCGTGTTTCGTTGATTAGGTTCGTGTTTCGGGTTGTGGTAGAGGTCGTGATGGTAGTGCAGCCCATTGTTCATGGTTCATGGTTATGGTTTGGATTGTGGTGAAGTATGAGTCATTGTTTGTTGTTCAAGTTTATGGTTATGGTTAGATGCAACGGAGGTTGTGATTTGGGCATTAGTGTTGGTGCAGCCCGTGACTTGGGGAGTAATGTTGTTTGTGATTTGTGCTTCAGGTTCGTGGTACGGGTGTGGTCGTGATTTGGGTAGTGAAGTTGGTCATGGTTTGAGTTTATGATTCTTGTACGGTACAAATGAGGTCGTTTAGTAAGGTTAAGGGGATATTGTTTGAACTTGTGGTTCTCGAACAATTGAGGGTATTTCTCCATCAACTCTTTCTACATCGCGCCATGCCACCACCTCGTTCAATAGTGTGGTTCAAATCCATTTGTTTGGATTTTGGTGAGTTTTGTATCAGGGTCAAAGTCATGGTCGTGGTCGTGTTTGGTTTCCATTTGTTCCGTATTTCTTACAGGGTTATTGCCCTTGAGTGGTTAGCGTTTTTGGGATGAGATGGTGGAGTTTATTCTTTAGATTGGTTCGTTATTCACGATGTTTATTTAGTGTCGTTGTATTGATGGGGTCATGTTGGTCAAGTGTTTCATCGATGTACTTTCTAGCTTATTGCTAATTGGTTTTAATAAAATTATTGCCTTTAAAAAAATATTGCAAAAATTGTAATGTCAATTTTTCTCGACCACGCATTACAAATTATTGTCCCAAAATTTCTTGTTCTAAAGGTGGCACAACTGGTTTAACAAGTTGGCTGACTTTACTTGACACAAGAGACAATTGACAGTGGTGCAAGACGTTTACTTGACTTATGCTTTGCAAGACGTTAAAGAAAAAGACTTGGAATTGGTGGAAAATAAAGTCCCATCAGCTCTTCATGCAAATTATTGGACTTGGCATTTCAAGCAAGGGTTATATTATTGCCTATTGGTACCTCTTGCTCACAGAAAGTACAAATATTTTATACATTCTACTCTTTTTGATCTCATGTTTACAGTACAACACAGTTTTTTAGTCTGCTTTTATTCTGTACTTTTTGTCAGTTTAATATTTTTGACTTTTTAAACTTTATATTTTTATTCCTCACTTTCTGTTTCACAGTTTTATGATATAAAAAAAAAAAAAAAAAAAAAAAAAAAAAAAAAAAACCTATATATATTAAGAAATCTTAGGTACACCAGGGGTATAACCAACTTAGCTACATCAAAATGCTAATTCCATGCATAAAACCCTAATTATGATATCATCTTAACATCTTAAACTTCTTAACTTTCATAATCCATCATCTCTAATATCTATTAGGGTAAATTGCAAAAATGGTCTTTAACGTTCCACAAAATAGCAAAAACAGGACCGAGACAAAAAGTAGCGCAAAAAGGACACCAACGTTCCACATTTTTGCAAAATCGCCACTGAGAGGCCTTTTCCGTTAACTTCCGTTAGTTTTCCTCTTTAAATGCAGTGAAATGACTAATATACCCTCGTCTTCTTCCCCATTTGAATTTCTTTTTAATTTATATTTAAGTTTAATATAAAATCAAGAACAAAAACCCAGACATTCAAATCAAAACCCAGATCCAACAATATATATCTAACATTCTTTTCCTTAATCTAATAATCCATAATACTTTAAACTGATCATTTAATTCTCGAACTTTTCGCTGCAATTAAAAAGAAATACAACTAATTTTGCTCAAGAACACTCATGCTGTCAGAGAACCCAATCTCCTTAAAATACCAAATGATAAGATAATTATCAACCCCACATAGCCTTGGCTTGTCTTTTGGCCCATTTAAAAAAAAAAATAAAGCTCTCAAACGTGGGGTTAACACCTTGACAACCCGCAATACCGTAGCTATAGACAGTAGATAATTTGATACAATAATTAATTAATTATCAAGAAAATGATGTACGCTTTAACCTTACCTTCCTGGATTCTTGAACGCACTCACAGCAGTGTCAGCAATAATTATTTGACCAGAGATGAGTTCCGAGCTCTGATTCAATTAAATTCTTTTTCCCAGTTTTTCTTGTTGACGGGGCGGAACATTAGTTTTTAGCAAGTCCTTTTCTTCAAAAGTAAACGGTAACAAGAATGGTGACGGCCATGATCTGCTGCCTGAACAACAATGCTACTGTTGTAATTCACCCAACGTTACTGCCATGGCTGTGCGGCTGCAGTCCTGTTAAATAAACAAGAAGTGAATTTGGTTAAAGTCTCAAAGTTATACACAGTAATATATAATCTCGTTTTACTTAGACAGTTTGTTGCAGCAACTCCTAAACTGAATATACGACCCCTAATGATTTGGTGCTCATAAGTAATTTCCTGTTATTTCGGAAGATAGGAATAAGGTCGTTAAGTTATGTTGGGATTTGTTTAAGACTTGGGATTCACTTGTTGGGTTAACTTTGGTTCGTGGGTTCGTGTTAGATGTGCCTGATAATAAGGTGATTTTTCTTTGTTTGAAGAAACTTAAATTGTCATCTATTAATTATCTGAGTTGTGAGTCAGTTGCGTATTTGTTTTCTGGTTGCCCGGTTCTAGAAGAATTGTATGTGCGAAGAGAATTGTTTTTTGATAGGTTGTAGGTTTTTAACATCTCTTCGCTATCTTTAAAGAGGCTAAGGATATCTTTTAATATTCATAGCTCCAGGGATTGTAAGGTTGTGATTGATGCTCCTAGGCTTGAATACATTTACATTCATGCTATCTGTACTCACTCTTGCTGGGATACTCTCAAACCTTGAAATGCAAATGGATCAGCGTACTCAAATTGGATCTGGGTTTTCTGTTCTTGATTTTATATCGTTGGATCTGGGTTTTGTGTCTGGGTTTTTGTTCTAGATGTTCTTGATTTTATATTAAACTTAAATATAAAATAAAAAGAAATTCAAATGGGGAAGAAGACGAGGGTATATTAGTCATTTCACTGCACTTAAAGAGAAAAACTAACGGAAGTTAACGGAAAAGGCCTCTCAGTGGCGATTTTGAAAAAATGTGGAACAATGGTGTCTTTTTTGCGCTACTTTTTGTCTCGGTCCCGTTTTTGTAATTTCGTGGAATGTTAAGGACCATTTTTGCAATTTACCCTATCTATTATTTAATATTGTTGCATATTATATATAAAGGGTTTATCTAATTTGTGCCCCGTGGCACAAGTTAAGCACACCGAAAGGTCGGTGGGACCCGCGTAGAAGGACAGCCGAATCTACGCAAAAGTACAGCCGGCCCCATGTCTTTTATTTGAAAAGTGTATTTTTTTGTGGCTTGATGAGACGAAAAGTGTACCGCTTTTAGGGGGTCATTTAAGCCCAAAGTTAAGATTATTTGATCAAATATTGCCCTAAATCGTTCCTTTTGTCATTTTAGGTACTTTTAAGAAGAAATCTAGAAAAGGAAGCATTTTGGACGTTTTTGGAGCGAAAAAGTGAAGAAAACGACAAAGTCTCTAATTCATGCTGAGAACAGTACCTGATGGCGTTAGGATTTGCTTATGACGCCGTCACTCATTGGCAATGAGGTGGATAATCAAGTTACACGTGACGCGCCAGAATATTTTTGGAGGATTTACACGTGACGGCGTCACCTAGGCCGCCACGTACAAAATGCAAGAGACGGCCAAGAGGGAGTTTATACATGACGGCGTCAGAATTAGATCTAGGCAATACGAGTATTTTTATGGCGGCGAGTTGACGGCGTCAGGAATTGCATGTGACGCCGTCAGACTCAAATCTCTATATATAGTTTTTGATTTTTCATTCATTAGTGTGCAACTTTGAGAGGAGAAACCCTAGACAAATTTCACCTTATTTTTAAGGGTTTCAAACCCTTATTTCATCCATGTTTAATTGAAGATAAGTTTTTCAACAATCATTCAATATGTCTATGTGTTATTTGATTATATCTTATGCTTGTCTTTACTTTAACATGCTAGGCTTGGTTGTTAGGTTTTGATTATATCTTACGCTTGTGTTTGCTTAGATGTAATGAAACTTAGATATTAATTATTGGTTGGTTGTTTGTTTATAATTGTTGTGGATGAATGATTTCGATGTTAGGCTTAAGAAAACTGGCAGACTTCCAATTGGTAACTTCCTTGAATGTCTTAAGAAACATGATCGGATGTGTACTACGATAAATTGGTTATATTTAATGCATAAGTAACGACTAAGGAGGCCATGTTAGGAGCTAGTAGTCGGCTCAACATAGGAAGAGGTAGAAGCTTATAGAGTTAGGGAAGATCATACACGGCCCTAGGAATGGTATTGAGGAATATAACTCGTCATCCATGCAATTGTAACAAATTAATCAACCAGTAAAAAATAGCTAGGGAGTAGTGGAATCTAGGTAAACACATTTTCTCTTATTATTGTTTTCTCCACATTTACTTTAGTGTTATTTTATTTTATTTGGGTTAGTTGATTAGCAGATAATTCAGCCCATCCTTCCAAAACCCAAGATTTTTACTTGCTTTCCATAAAATATAAAAATACAAAAAGAATCATCCCTCACCTCTATACCTAGTTTAATTGAGTTTTAACCCTAGTGAACACTATTCTTTGAGTTGAACGATCAATCTCCCGGTACTTGCCACTATACTATACTACAATGGTCAGGTACACTGCCTGGTGGGGATTGCAAGCTTCTCAAGATCCTTTGAGAGGTAAAACCGTTTGCAAGGTTGCAAAACTACGCATCATGGCTCCTACCATCTTTTTCCGCGGGTCCTGCCATTCTTTTAGTATGTTTAACTTATGCCCCAGAGTACAAGTTAAATGATTCAATATATATATATATATATATATATATATATATATATATATATATATATATATATATTAAGAAAACAAAAAACATAGGGGGTATTACTTGTAAAATTGGGAGGTGGTCTTTATAACCTATCACTTCTAGTAATTGGGTATGTACCTGGATACATATAATGAAGCCAATTTAATGTTTAGTCAATACGAATAATTCAGACCCCTGCGTTGCATACGGGCTGTATCTAATTGGTCATAGTGTAATGTGCAGTAATTTTTTTCGTTATTAGACTTTTGTAAGTATGGCCTTAGTTGATCGGTAAATTTTATATTTAAACTTTTTACGACATATTAGTAGTTATTTATAAAGTTTATATTTTGTATCTATTCTCAAGATTGTAACATTATATTTAAACTTTTTATGACATATTAGTAGTTATTTATTAAGTTTAGATTTTTTATTTATTCTCAAAATTGTAACATCCTTATATTTTGATATAAAACTAATATGTAATCTTCGGCACTTATTTTCGTCATTATATATCTAAGTTGTGATTGTATCACACATTTTCTAAGCATAGCACACATTTAAAATAGTTTATTGACATGTAAGCTTCGGCACTTATTTTCATCATTATATATCTAAGTTGTGATTGTATCACACCTTTTCTAAGCATAGCACACATTTAAAATAGTTTATTGACAATAAGTTCCTAAGTTGTGATGTTACCATAACTTTTGTTGGTCAATAAGTTCCTAAGTTGTGATGTTACCACAACTTTTGTTAGCATAGCATGAAAAATGTTGGTCCCTTTATTTCTGTCAGTTTTAATTGGGGTCGAGTCAAAAACTATGTTTGCCACTAATTTTCTTCATAAACAACTTGGGCTGCCTCAGGACCCGTGCGAAAATAATTGTGTAAATTGTCGAGTTGTTAGTATGATGGTGAGGCCCAAATATACAACAATAGTTTATTGACATTAAAAGAGTATATGTGATGAGACTTTTTTCAATATGTTATATTGAAAAGAGTCTCTTCACATGCAATTTTTTTAATATTTATAAGTTATATAAATTATTTTAAATATGAAGCGATGACATTAATGTTAGAGACCATTTATATTCATCCACGTGCGATGCATACATGTTTGGACCGCCTCAGGACCTATGCAATGCACACATGTTGGATCTAATTGTTTTTTTTGTAATGTTCGGGACTAATTTTCTGTTCATGTTTGAGACTCTCATTTTTTGTGAAAGACGGACTACGTTGTTCAAATAAATGACATTATTAAAAGCGAACTATAAAATAAATTTCTTTTTTAACAAAACTATAAAAACATAAAATATTAAAGTAATTAGTATATTCAAGAGTATAAATTATAAATTGTATAATAAAAAATCATATCCAATGACCCGAGTCCGAATAATAAACTCACTCCAATCAATCAATAGACCCGACATTTAGCTAAACACAATTTTCTTCTCCTTTATATACTTATTCGATTTAGAATATTCTCATTGTTAAGATGATAGTGTGGAGATGTTTTTATTATATACTACCATTTTCAATATGTAACATCGACATAATTTACATAGTCATATAAAATATTAAAGTCACACAATATTCCAAGACGTTTAATTAAGAAAGTGACACTAACACACCACAAGACAAAAAACTACATTAAGAGCAAAAATATTAAAATGCACCAACAAAGTGTAGTAATAATTATTGACTAAAAATTGAATGCTCGTCACATTATTTTTAATAAACTTACTTGCTAATAAATCAATAGTATTAACCCGTTTATCGTTATAACATGAAGTAAAATATTTCATGTTTAATTTGTAACGTACTATTAATATGAATGCTAAGTATTCATTCCACCAGTGGCCGTGTTGTTGTTGTTGTTGTTGTTGTTCATTGGCCTTTTGCATATTTTGTTCTTGACACAATTTTTGTGACTTCTTGATCTCTTTCTTTAATGCTTCTTGACGCGCTGCAAAAAATAATTAGATATAGTTGATCATTAGTAACTTAAATATAGTTAATCAATATATTGCATTTTTGATCAAATTGAAAATGTTCGTGCATGTTCCACTTAATTGATAAGACAACGATGTGTAGGATCTCTTAAATCATTAGAGAAGATGATATTACTACCAAACCTTTTAAGCACCATCTTTATGTTATACATTATTACACACACAAAACACACGTGAAATTTACATAAAAGAATATAAATCAATATGCTAAATAAGTAAGACGATATGATGCTTACTTTACCACTATAATAAGTTGTAGCTCAATGTGCACGTGGTGTGGAGGAAGTTGTGGTTTGTTGTGTATGATTTTTGACACATTATATAGTTGATAAAATATTTGTAACTCATGGATGGGAATGTAGAAAGACTAACCACTATTAATTGAGATGTTTGAGTTGCTTGAAATCAATGTTGTTGATATAAATAATAGACTAAAAACATTATTCATATCTTTCGATATCTCTATGTTTTGATAATCACAAAACTTAAACTCATCAAACCAAATATTATGACGTAAACAAGTATTTAGTGGAAAATAATCACTTTCACCAACTAATCACTTAAGGTATGAATAAACAAAGTGTTTAGTGCAATTTATGATCAAAGGGGTATTTAATTAACTAATACAAAGTTTATTTAATTATATAAACATATTACATATTTTTGAAAAACACTTTTGGTAATAAAGAAAAATGTTTTATTCATACTAAATATATGAATTCAAATTTTTAACCAAAATCAGTTAGTTTTTCACCAAATAAACTTTTCCCACTAAAAGACAAAGAATCTGGCCGTTTCAGCTGGGCGGCCCCCTTAATTATAAAGGGTGGTCCCCTTAATTTTAAGGGGGCCGGCCATGATTTAAGGGGACCGGCCACGCTCCTCTGTCAGAATCTGTTGCCTATAAATACCACCTTAAACCTAGATTTTTTCCTTACCTTTTTGCACATAAACTTTCTGATTCAAATCTCCATTTCAATCCTAAAAATCCTTTGATCATACAATTCATAAGCCTTTGTTTCCAAGTGATCCAAAGCCTCATTCTTTCAAGTGCAAAGAGAAGAATACTCCTACTTATCAAGACTAGGAGTATTACAACTTAGTATCATCTTGCTATCTAAGTTGTTTATTTAGTTCATCTTGTATATCATTTTCTTCCTTGTGAACATTGTGTATATATTGGTTAGATAGATTTAGATATAGGATCTAGATCCATTGAAGGTGTGAAGTTGTACTAGTAGTGAAGAAGTAGAGGTGGATAGGATTTGTGTTAGAAGAAATAAGTCATAATTGCATATTGAAGTGGAGATAGTTGTGAAGACAAAGAAGTTGAAAAGACCTTGAAGCCTAGAAGTTGTGAAGTAGTACATATCTTGGGGTATTGGATAGGACTTAGTAGTGAAGGTGTGAAGAAACAAGTGGCGTGAAGAAAAAGAGTTAGGAAGTATTAAGTTGTGAAGAAGCTAGGAGCAAAGTAGAAAGTTGTGAAGTAATTTGAAGTGTAGAAGATTGGTGTGTAGAAGATAGGTGTGAAGAAGATTGGTGTGAAGAAGTTGTGTTGAAGTTGTGATTTTGGTGTGACATTGTTGTGGTGTGCTAATTGGTGTGTAAGGTTTTCTCCGCCATAAAGGAGGTTTTTGATCTAGTGAAGAAAACTCTCGAGTAGGTGACTCGGGGAGTGGAGTAGGGCAAGGAAGGTGTCCTTGTAGCCGAACCACTATAAATCCTTTGTCTCTCGGTTTGATCTTTCCATCTCTCACTTTTTGATTACATACTTACTAGCATTCCATACATAATGATTATTGCTTATGTTGTGTACATATTGATTTCACATAAAGATCAAACTAAAACTCATTCATAATATTAGGCTTTCAAAAACAAACCAAGTACACAAAGTTATATTAAAACACTTATACATATATATATATATGCTATATATATGGTATACGAAATCATAAACTTTTTCCAACATCAAACTTAAGTGATGTTTATACAAAATCGTAAATAAACATGTATCTATATTTACGCATTAAAGATTTTAAGCTTTCATCTAAACTTTGAAGCTAACTTTTACAAAAATAATAAAACGAAAAAGATGTAAAACTATTCAACCCCCCCTTCTAGTTTTCTACAATTGGTATCAAGAGCCACGTCTAGCAAGATTTTTAAAATAGATTGTATTTTAAAACTTGCAACGATCAATGGAATTTGAAAAATATGTAGAAGGGAAATTTGCACAACAACCACCGTTATTTGAAAATGATCAGTTTCTTGAATGGAAAAACAAATTTGAAAACTAAGTGAAATCAATAGATCTTGATCTTTGGCATATCATTTCAATTGGTGATCTTAAACCAACCAAAATAGAGTTTGAAAATCAATATAATAATCTTCAAACTAATATTGATAAAAACACTAAAGCCAAATTACTTATTTTCAAAACTCTACCAAAAGTTAAATATGAAAGATTATTTCGTTGTAAAACGGCAAATGATATTTGGAAATGTCTTTTAAAGATTCACCAAGAGAAATGTAAAACCAAAGATGATAAACTTGACATTGAACAAGAAATAGTTAATCTAGAAAATTTAGTAAATAAATATTTAGTTGAAATAAATACATGTACTACTAGTTCAAATGTGATCATTGAAGGTATCTACAACGAAGAATACATGAGCCAAATCCGAAGAAAGAGCGTGAATAAATCATGGTGCAACAAGTGCAAAGAAAATGATGATAATACGGCTTATGAGAATATTCAAACAAATGAGAACACAAGTATTGATGGCAAGAACTACATGTTTCTAGATCCAAGTGAAACTACAAACAAAACATGGAGCGACATGGAAAATGAAATTGATCACCGTATAGCATGTCAAGAATGTACAACTACAAAGAAGTCAAGAAAATCATTGTTTGTTAATTAAAACAAACTATTGATGAATTCTTGTACTAATCGACGACATCCCATCATGTGCATTCAAATGCAATGGATGTCCTCATCTAACCAACTAGGACCCATGAGAATCTGGGTACCAAGCTGTTTATCATGTTTAGGTAATTATCGAATGAAGAGTCTATTACGTGTTGATTTACTCATCTCGCTCTATTACCTTTGACGGATATTGTTCTCTATCACGTTCTTTCACATTCTGCAAATGTTTCGCCTATGACGTTGTTGCGGGAATATTCTTGTCTCGGCATTTTGCTCTTCACTCTTGGAGTATTGGATATTACTTGGCTACTTCGACTTGTTGTGGACTAACTCTTATGATTTCTTCTATCACTGTCATGCCCACTCTTTTTGAAAAGCTGGACCTGAGATAAGTTTTCTTTTCAAAAACTTGTCAATGTTACATTATATTTTAGATTGTTTTTAATTAGTATGTGAATACGATTTAACTGATAAATTGCCATGCTTTTAGATTATCAACACTAATATATGCATGTATGATATTAGCATTATTAACCTTCTTGTTGTTTAGTCTATTATCACCTTTCTTAATCTTCTATGATCTATAGTAGAACCTTTCCACTTAAGCTATATGATCTTACTAGTTGCATAAATAGATGCATTACAATTGATATTTGTTTGCAACTTGATATTATGATGTTCTTTGTATACATATATATATATATATATATATATATATATATATATATATATATATATATATATATATATATATATATATATATATATATATATATCTTGTATCCATGAACTATTTGCCTTGCTCCTTCCTGTCCCATTGCATTTAGATCATAAGTATCTATCATTTCACTTTAATATCTTTAGGTGTCACTAAGGATGATTATGTGTGACAATGGGCTTAAGTGATTCTTTTGAAGCATGACAAGCTTCCATTTCAAATCCTTCACTTGCAATTTCTTGATTATCATGATCAAAACATCATGTTTAAAACTTCTCTCTTTTTGAATGAAATATTTTTTTTAACTAAAACTTCTTTCATAACCATTACTTTAAATCAAAAACAAGATTGAATTTTTTTTTTTGTTTTTCTTCACATTATGAAACAAAATTCAATCTACGTTATTGTAATGCACACTTGAATTTACTTCAAAACATTGTTGAATAAAACTAAAAACGTTTTGCTTAAAACACATTTAACTTTCTCACATGTGTCATACACCTCTATTGGAAATGACATTCACAATTTAATCAAATCATCTCATGAGAATCATGACTTGCCCATATGGATCTTGTTTGTAACAAGTATTGAAGTCCATATAATCATATCCACCTATTTGTTACTTGTTAACAATCATCAATATATTTGTTCTAGGCTAAATGTTATCATTTTCATATAGTTGCACATTTAGCTTATTTGCCTTATTGCCTCCTTAATTGCATATCTTAATTGATAATTAAATAGATTGCATTATTATTAGAAACTTATTGCTTATTTCAATTATTTCTATATCACTCTCTACATTCATGAATAGTATGTCCTACATTGCCTCAAAGAGTTGAACTTACTTGAATCCAAATCCAAAAACACAACCTTTTTGATGATTTTCTGCCAAAAACCCATTTCTGGCATTCTGGGAATCACCAGATGGGCGGCCCCCTTAATTATATAAGGCGGCACCCTTAATGATTAAGGGGACCGGCCATCTGATGGTCGGGGATACTGTTTTCTTTATCACTTTTTGACCCATTTCAGCCTATACTTCCCAAAATTCACAAACATATTTTGTCCCATGTTATCCCTCAAAATTTACCTTCCTAAACCACATTTCTCATACACTATAAATACCCTCTTCCCATTATTAATGCCATCACACCCAAACATGTCATCTCCCAACAACCAAAAACCTAAGATTTCAAGAACCGCAAGGATCTCCGTCAAACCCGTTTGGAGGAGGAAACTTGATTCTTGTCAAAACTCAAGTGATGTTGTTCCAAGTCAACCAACTACTAAACCTCATACCCACAACATTGATTCATCTCACAACCTATCACCCACTCATTCCCTCATTCATGCTTCTTCTTATGATGAGCATGCTCAATCCCAAAACATCAATCCCAATCTTTCAATCAATACTTCACATGTTGCTCATTCAACAAATACATCACCCACTCATGAAGAACCTCTCCCACACATTTCATGTTTTCATGACTATCCAAGCTCAACCATGTCTCCACCACCAAGAGTACCACCACCACATCCTACAACTTCACATGCCACTCCCATGTTGCATGTTCAAACTTTCACCCAAGACAACTATCAAGCTCCACCACCATCACCTTCCTCCGAACACTTGAAGTTCGTTGAGGAGCTAAAAGAGGCACATGAGCTTAGAGCTCTTTTAGCATTACATCTTGCTCAACGCAATTTGGATCCACCACAATCAAGCTCACCATCATCACCACATAACAAAAACCAAATTGAGAAACATGTTAACAATTGCCCTTGTTGCATCTTTCTCCAACAACAAACCATTGCATTGAATGAGCACTTTACTTGGATTGAGTATCTTCTTACTAGATCTCAACAAACACCATCACTTGAACAACATCAAAACTCTCAACCAACAAACCGAACTTCAATTCCACCACCTCCAAGCTCCACATCTCCAAACTCACCAACATCCATGCAACCAAAAGTTTACCTCAACTAAACCACCAAGCATTTTATATGCTTATGTTTCTCATTTTCAAATAGAACTCCTCAACCATTTTAGGATTCAAGAAAGTTTGGTGACACTCCTTGTTGGCACATTAGGATGTTCTACTTTGTTTGTAATTCTATTTTTATGGCCTTTGTAACAATGATTATGGGTTGACATAATCATTTTCTATTATTGAATGATTTAATATATGTTTCGAATTATCCTTTGCAATGCTTACTAGTTGTTGATGTTATGATATATGTGTTTACTTGTGCCATGCTTGTGCTTCTAATATTTTTCTTGCAAGAATTCCATTACTCGAACCCTTGGTGCCCTCAAACGAGGGGGAGCATACATCAAGGGGGAGTTTTCTACCCGTTTAAACTTCTCTCACGAAGCTTACTCAGCCTAACCTTTTTGATTCTACAAAAAGGGGGAGAAGTGAATGTAAGCTTACTAAATACTTGTCTAAAAATTAATTTATGGATTTAATAAGTTTAGGTTTTGTAATCATCAAAAAGGGGGAGATTTTGATATAAATAATTGACTAAAAACATTATTCATATCTTTCGATATCTCTATGTTTTGATAATCACAAAACTTAAACTCATCAAACCAAATATTATGACGTAAACAAGTATTTAGTGGAAAATAATCACTTTCACCAACTAATCACTTAAGGTATGAATAAACAAAGTGTTTAGTGCAATTTATGATCAAAGGGGTATTTAATTAACTAATACAAAGTTTATTTAATTATATAAACATATTATATATTTTTGAAAAACACTTTTGGTAATAAAGGAAAATGTTTTATTCATACTAAATATATGAATTCAAATTTTTAACCAAAATCAGTTAGTTTTTCACCAAATAAACTTTTCCCACTAAAAGACAAAGAATCTGGCCGTTTCAGCTGGGCAGCCCCCTTAATTATAAAGGGCGGTCCCCTTAATTTTAAGGGGGCCGGCCATGATTTAAGGGGACCGGCCACGCTCCTCTGTCAGAATCTGTTGCCTATAAATACCACCTTAAACCTAGATTTTTTCCTTACCTTTTTGCACATAAACTTTCTGATTCAAATCTCCATTTCAATCCTAAAAATCCTTTGATCATACAATTCATAAGCCTTTGTTTCCAAGTGATCCAAAGCCTCATTCTTTCAAGTGCAAAGAGAAGAATACTCCTACTTATCAAGACTAGGAGTATTACAACTTAGTATCATCTTGCTATCTAAGTTGTTTATTTAGTTCATCTTGTATATCATTTTCTTCCTTGTGAACATTGTGTATACATTGGTTAGATAGATTTAGATATAGGATCTAGATCCATTGAAGGTGTGAAGTTGTACTAGTAGTGAAGAAGTAGAGGTGGATAGGATTTGTGTTAGAAGAAATAAGTCGTAATTGCATATTGAAGTGGAGATAGTTGTGAAGACAAAAAAGTTGAAGCTTTGAAGTTGAAAAGACCTTGAAGCCTAGAAGTTGTGAAGTAGTACATATCTTGGGGTAGTGGACAGGACTTAGTAGTGAAGGTGTGAAGAAACAAGTGGCGTGAAGAAAAAGAGTTAGGAAGTATTAAGTTGTGAAGAAGCTAGGAGCAAAGTAGAAAGTTGTGAAGTAATTTGAAGTGTAGAAGATTGGTGTGTAGAAGATAGGTGTGAAGAAGATTGGTGTGAAGAAGTTGTGTTGAAGTTGTGATTGTGGTGTGACATTGTTGTGGTGTGCTAATTGGTGTGTAAGGTTTTCTCCGCCATAAAGGAGGTTTTTGATCTAGTGAAGAAAACTCTCGAGTAGGTGACTCGGGGAGTGGAGTAGGGCAAGGAAGGTGTCCTTGTAGCCGAACCACTATAAATCCTTTGTCTCTCGGTTTGATCTTTCCATCTCTCACTTTTTGATTACATACTTACTAGCATTCCATACATAATTATTATTGCTTATGTTGTGCACATATTGATTTCACATAAAGATCAAACTAAAACTCATTCATAATATTAGGCTTTCAAAAACAAACCAAGTACACAAAGTTATATTAAAACACTTATACATATATATATATATATATATATATGCTTATATATATGGTATACGAAATCATAAACTTTTTCCAACATCAAACTTAAGTGATGTTTATACGAAATCGTAAATAAACATGTATCTATATTTACGCATTAAAGATTTTAAGCTTTCATCTAAACTTTGAAGCTAACTTTTACAAAAATAATAAAACGAAAAAGATGTAAAACTATTCAACCCCCCCTTCTAGTTTTCTACAAATGTACATATACTAATTAAGATGTTTGAGTTGCTTGGAATCAATGTTGAAGGCTTTATATGATAGAATCAATTCTTGGGACATTTATTATGACCCTTTTACATTTATAAGGCTACTTAAGCTTTATATAATATAAGATTTCATTATCTGTTTAATAAGAAATGTGTTTACATTCGTTTATTTACTAAATTAATTATATTTTACGTTCGTTTAAGTTAAATGAACGAACATGAACAATAGTCGTGTCCGTTCACTTATGTTCTTTAACGTTCGATTATGTGTTTATTAACGTTTGTTTATATTCATTTTGTAAAAACAATTAAACTTGTTACAAATCACAACCACAACAACAACAAGTTACCAAGCCAATTAATTTTTTTTTAACCAATAGGGGTGACCCAGCGGTATGATCTTAGCCTCCTAGGACGAAAGTGCCTAGAGGTTCACCTGCGCCAACTCCGGGCTATTCAAAATGGTAGTCGCCCTGAGATTAGTCGGCTCGCAATGTCGAGTCAGAAACCCAGGTATACCAAAAAACAAGAGTCAAGAAGACAAGTCCACAATCGTGTGCTCACTAAACAATACAAAAGAAAAGAGATAGTCCCCTTTCCATGATGCTATCTATCACACTACAAAGAAATTAGTACAAAGACCCTCACTACAAAACTCATAATCAGACTAACAATAATACTAGACTAGATGATCAAGATGATCACAAATAGAATCAGACTTGCAAACTTTTGGAGAGAATGAGAAAACTGGAAAGTGAGAGATTATAAAACCCTAGATCCGGATGAGTGCTTATATACTGCTAAGTTCCACTTTAGTCGTTGTAGTTTGAAGAACCTGCCATATACAGACCATAATGTCAGCATTAGTCCCTCAACTAATTCAAGACATAAGTTTGCACATAACATCATATTTCAACACCCCGTTAGTGCAAAAGTTACTACATTTTATCTACACATTCTCTTTGTATTTTAATGATGACAAACATGCAACTTGTAATACATAACCTAAAGTTCACAAGTTACTCGTAAACACAAATCATCAATGCATGCACGCATCAACATCTCTCGACGTCTCAAGTCTGAATCACTTAAGGTACGAATAAACAGTATACCAGACAAGTTAAGTGATCAAAGAATTATTTTTTTCCTCAAACCTCACATTTTTTAAATGTTTTATTAAGAATATATATTCAAAAATTTGGTTTTCCCCCCTAAAAAGATGCCACCTTCACCAGAAAAACATTTGATAATGCTCACTTTGTATATATTTCAGTCGCTTTATTTGTATGTTTATGCATATTATTTGGTTGTGTTTGTGAATATTTTACGCTCAAAAGGTACAAAAGATGTATTCAGGTTCAGGTACAACTAGATCTAAGGAAACAACAAGAAAGACGAAGAAAAGTCGACAAATCAAGAGCGTATGCACAAAGGAAGATTCCATCCATAACAAAGACCTTGGGAATACTATCGAAAATAAAAAAGATTCAAGTTTTAAAGGTTCCTGATAACGCTATAATTATACATATTTATTAAGCATTATTCTACATGTTTTATGATCATTTTGCGTGAACTTTTGCTACTTAATAGCATAAAATGAATGCAGGTTCACTCTTGGATGGTCTGAGCATGAAACACCTAAAAACCTACTATTTTGCCACTTGAAGTGACTAAATAATGATGTCTTCCATGATTAGCTTTTCATGTAAGCCAAGTGCGCGGGTTTTACAAGAAAGTGCGCCGCACTTACCTCTTGGTCAAAGGAAGTCAAATTTATAATATTAAATAAAAGTGCGCCGGTCTTGCAAACTAAGTGCGCCGTACTTCTCCTGCATTTATGAAGCTTTGACGCCAAGAAAATAATAAAGTGCGCCGTACTTCGCATATCAGATTACCTATAAATAGAGATCATTTGCAAGCATTTGAACTCTTCACTCTATAATCAATTTCCACAAAGCTAAGTCCGAAGTAACACGTGATCCAGAGCCAAGTTGCAGGGATGAACGAATCAGAATAAGGGGTGTTAAATACTTGTTGGTGTCGAATTCTTGGTTACTTGTGACACTTGTGTAATCATTTGATCAATCCAATCTGTATGTCTCTTGTTTATCATGTACGCACTTCTGTTATTATGAACTCATTAGCCATGAGAGGCTAAACCTCTTGTGATTGCTTGGATATGTGAATATAATAAAGCGACTTATGATTATGTTTTGATCTCTACCAATTTCAAGTTTATATTGCGAACTATTTCATTTCTAGTCTTATCAAGTTTATTTATTGAAATTGGTTGAATATAATATGTTGGGATAGGTCGAAAGAACCAACGTGTTAAATGCAATTCTAGGAACTTGTCTGCGTTACTAGTCTTTGAAAGGAGAAATCCACTTAGAAGAATCAGTAATAATCTAGATGTGATATGAAATACTATTTCGTGAGAAATCACTTAATGGGTAGATATGAATCTTGAATTGAACCTACGAGTTATGAAATTGCTCTTTTGACGAAAATAACTCACTTATAAGTTGTGCTCCTTTATCAAACTGAGATCAAACATAAACATTATCACTAGATTATCTAAGCTATCCAAGCAATCATTTGTCTTAATATTTGAATTCCTTTTATTCCTATAATCGTTACTTGTCTTCTTTTACTAATTGTTATACTTAAACTGAACGAACTAAGTCCCTGTGGATACGACCTGGTCTTACCTTAATCTAATACTACCAAGGGGGTTATACTTTACCCGTGCGTTTGGTTTATTAAAATTGGTGAAACTAGTATTATAAATTTAAAGCTTTCCTTACACATCAGTTCCCGAGCATGAAGAAAAGATCAAGTGTTCATAAAAACAAGGAGAAGATGGGTATAAAGTTTATTAAGAATTATGACACGCTTCTTCAACCCAAGGCTAAAGAAAAGCACACGAGTCTCAATTCCAACCCAAGGTTGAAATCTGGCAAACCAGCCTTTGCATTTTTTCCAGCCGCATGCTTTATTGTCACTTTTAATTTTCTAACCCTTCATATATCCGACCATTACACCTTATTAGCAAAAGGTTCAGATGTTTAATGGCCCTTAGTGCCCAAGAAACTTGCTTGGTTGCTAAGGGTTGTAAACCTATTAATTAAGGTGCTTGGTTAGAGAAAATATATCTACATTATCATAACCAATCCAAAAACTCTTTCAAAGAAAAGCACTCGAGGGTGGAAAAACGTAGGAAAGAAGTGAAGCCTAATAATAATCATAGCGGCAACTGAATTTCTTCTTTTTAGAAGGGTAAAATACATGCTTTTATTATAATTTAGTAGTCTAAGTTCATAGACTTTTGCCGACCTAAGATCTACACCTGCAAGACATAGAAGAACCATCATATAACCGTATCTTCCATTTTTGTAATCATACAAGTTATCGCAGTATATAAACTTCACATAACCTTATCTAGATTATATACAGTAAGCATGTAATTCATTTGCAAATTTGAACTTAGAAGTTCGATCCATCTAATAGCAAGAGTAAAAGTGTCACTGTTTCTATAATCGAGGTAATGGCAATACCCTCCCAAGGACCCAAAAAATCATAATATTAAGCCTTGACTTGCCGGACAGGACATGCACTCCCACAAAACCTGTCATTTCATCCCCTGCCTGCTACCATTGATGGCATAGGAAACCAACACACATGATCTAAAAGGTCATATCCCATTAGCTAAAACAGTGACTCTCGCATATCACCACCTATAAGTACACCGGCTCCAACAACCACAACTATGCTCTAAACTCATTCCTAACACAAACTCACACTATCCTCAACTTATCCACGTCCTGAGACATTTCTAACAACCCCATTCACCACCAAACACCACTTACCATGGTTTAAAGTTTCAGCCATCATTATAAGGTGACACATAATACACACAGAACAACAAAAACTTCCAATTCCAATTAATAAACAATCTACCACAAATCAGGCGAACATGACTACAGTATATCTAACTTCATCTTTAAAAGTGGCTATTTATTCATAACACAGACATTCTAGGACTAAAATCACAAAATTTTCCATTAACCACAGAAAGCCAACTACAACAATTTCAACCATTAGTCATAACACAGACATCCTATGACAACAAAAGAGAGAGAGCCTTGTCCTTAGAGTGAAAAGAAAGGGCAAGCGATAGAAAGGATAGTCCCCCGCAGGTTTTACATGAAGAAGATTTTGCTCAGCGTGTTCTATTCGATACGGGTAGGAGAAGAACCCGACCCGGTATTATGAAAAAAAATAGAGGAAGCAGAACCAAGTCAAGATGATACTTATCAATCCCTTTTTTTGCGCCAAAAATCTTACCATTTCCAAAGGAACTGGAGTTCAAAATGAAAACCCAAATGAAAACCAAGTACTCGATATCACCAAACAAATGGATAATGATTCAGAAAACCCAAATTCTCTATGTGAGAATCACAAAATTTGCCATTAACCACAAAAGCCAACTACAACAATTTCAACCACCATTATCACAAGGTAGTACGTACGCAAACGCGCGTGCACCTAAAACCCTAACAAACATCTAATACTACCCAACAAACAACAATTTACCTTAAGATGAATAAAAGTTATATGTTTAGGTTAGGCATTATATCGAACAGTTAGTGTGCATGTCGAAAACAGAAAATGACCTACAAGTATTCTACAAGGTATACCACTTATTCAACAGTATAACACTACTTTTGCAAGATGCGATGGAATCTGATCGATTATTATCTCAATAAAAGTCTCATTTTCTGAATAAAAACAATTTAGTGTTAGACGATTATGCTTAGGCCCGTTATATATTTGGCCCATATTGTATCTTATATATTATCTCATGTACCGAACATATTATGAATTCAATATATGATTTATACGATTTCCTAATAATCTTCATTTACGAGGTTATAATGTTGGTATTTGTTAAAAATAAAGTTCTGGTGATTTAGAGCACTCGGTAAGGTGACGGTGAGTTATCCCATAATTCAGTGCCACGTCAGTGCTACATCAGCTTTAACAATTTCTCCTAAAAAAAAAAAAAAAAAAAAAAAAAAAAAAAAAAAAACCGGTATCATAACTCACCTTAACTCAACATTTTGGGCTACACTTTTCTTCTTCTTTTTTTAAAAAAGAAAAAAAAAAAAAAAAAAAAAAAAAAAAAAAAACCTGAGTTATCCCATAACTCGGGGGTGGTATAATAACTCACCTGAGTTATGCTATAACTCACCAAAAACCTCCCCCCTTAACGCTGCGTTAAGATGTTAACTTAGTGCGTTAACTCAGCTTTAACTTAGGGGGACGGTATGGTAACTTGGGGGTTAACGAGACTGAGTTATCCCATAACTCACGTTAGAAAGGCATCATAGCAAGTGCTCTTATGACCAATCAAACCTATTCCGCTTTTTAGCTATCTTCTATCATTCTTATCGACTAGCTAAAATATGTATTACGTGATGGTGTGCAGTTTTGAAAACCCATGGAGCCTTTGAGTCCATCATATTTTCATTCCTCTTTTGTTGAATATGTATTATATTATTTCCAAATCATGGTGATATTTCACACTTGCAGTTATGATGTATGATATTGTTATCCCATGATCTACTTAGTCAACCTTTTAGTGAGAGTCATGATCCTTTTACATACAGTGTAGTCTTAGTTTTATTTCAAGATTTTTAAACTTATTGCACCATCTTTGAATTGAGTAATAGGTGTTACTTTACATCCAGAAAGGTAAACCCACTCCTATCTTATTTACGGTATTGAAAAAAAATTCTTCAGTGACTATTGACTTGGTTTTTTATTCCGGTGTAGATGATGTTGAAGATATTGATAGTCAAAGGGGTTATTGAAGTATATACTTCGTAGGGAAATAGATGAATTGTGGCAATATATCTACCCACATCACCATTTGAACACCATTTCTTTTGACGTATAAGTTTTTTTTTTTTTTTTTTTTTTTTTTTTTTTTTTTTTTGAAAATAAGAAAAAGTACAAAGATCCTGTTATTGTACACGGACAAGTCTCATTACATTGTTACTAAGGATCCCACAAATATGCTAACTCTAATCAAGCATTCTATACATATATTCTTCTAAAAACACTGAAATGCAGAAAACAGACATAATACTACTCTATACTATCTCCATTATACATTGTTTCGACTGCTTCTTTTCAAACAAATACTCCATTTTACCTCAACTTTAGTGACTGCATTGGAGTCTTTAACTATGAAGCTCATCATTCTCAACTTGATAACATCAACAATATTTTGTACTAGATTGTCATTGGTTCTTTCACGTTTATTAAACAGTCTATTATTTCTTTCATACCACACAAAGTACACTACTGCACCAATCACAAGCCTCCTTAGAATGATCCAAAGTGAGAGGATCACTTGATTTGATCACACACTATAGGTGTTGGACCTTTTAATGTGTAAATATGATACTTTGAGTGAATATGATTAAGTATGCGGAATCTACTTAACCACACTTAGAATGTTTATTGGAAATGGAACTGTGATGCTTGTGTTTATTTAACAAAGAACAATGAAAGTATTTCACCAAACGATTCAATATTATTCAGAATAATACGAGTGATCTTCACTATCACTAGGGTTACAAAGACCTTGAATCTTGTGTTTTGTTCTATTGTTTTTCTGTATGTATATGTCTATCACTATCACACTCGTCACTTAGCACATATCAAAGATCTTCCTTTTATAGTCCATGGAAAGATCTTTTACAATCTATATGACTCATCTAATTTACTAGCTTATGACTAATCTTCATTCTAGCTAGATGATGACTTATCATGTCAGTCATTAAGATACAACATGTATCTAGGATTAAAACTCACTTGGAGTGTTCAATTTGATGACTACAACAAAGATATTTTCTTGTATATGAGTCAGTAGAATAAGTCGTACTTATCTACACAGCTGTTGTATGAGTCATAGTAGTATCAGCAGAATCCATCAGCAGAAACACCTTCAGTAGAAAACGTTCTTCACCAGAATCCATCAGTGGAAACGTGCTTTGTGCTTTATCAGCAGAAACATACTTGATGTATTTCCTTAAGCCTTTATGCTGATTCTTCTGTTTATTTAATTCCCAACAATCCTCCCCTAAACATGTGAATTACATTCAAACATGTTTTTCTGAATTAAATGAGGACTTTGTGAAGATCTTTCAAACACTTCATTGTCAGACTTTTGATCTGAACTTTCTTCACTTTTGAGTGATTGAATGTCTTTCTCTGTAACTCATCTGCTTTCTTTTCTTTGCTCCAATCTTGGACTAGAAGATGGTGCAATATACAACTTGAAGAATTATAAGAGGCAATGTTGCTGTGTATCTTGGATGCTTGTTCCAAGAAGTAGAAATCATCTTTCAGCATGTCTTTGGAAGTGATGAACAAACGTAGTGAACTGAAATTGAAACCTTTCATCTTTTAATCTAGATAGAACTTTCTCCTATCAGCTCTGTTCTTGTTCTTTATCAGTAGAAACCATGTCATCATCTTGTATGCTCTTATCTTTTTCTTTTTTTTCTTTGGTTAATCTTCCTTTAAAAGGGCTTTTTGTAACCTCCCCTGAGATTTATTTCTCTCCTGAGCAATTTCCTCCCCTGTTTGGAAGATCTCTCACAATCATATCATATCACAATCATCTGATCTAGCAATTTCCATGTTTTCAGACAATTTGTACATGAAGCCATAAATTCCTTAAGAGTTTAAATACTGCCCTCATCACTTCTAGGTGTGTAACCTCCTATGAGTGGTGAATCACTGAGCATTGACTCATAATCCATCATTAGATGATTTTCTGAGCCTTTTTGAAAATCCTTTTTAAGAAATATTTGACTTAGCAGTATGAACATGATTTTATGATAAAAAAATCATACTACTTCTAACCATTTTGAAGGGTTTAAGTGTGGTAACTAACACTTAATCAAAATTTCATTTTAAAGCAACCTCTGGTTGTGTGATAACCAATGTTTTCAGTTATAGATAACTGCCTGTGTACAGATAAACCTATTCAAAAGGCTTTCTTTACAGGGTTTACAGCTCGTGGCATTTGTTATCTCTAACACAAGTGTTAGATTCACTCTTGCTCGCTGTTCTTTCTATCAGATATCCGTAGATTAGTTACATTATACTTGAGAGTATAAAATGATAGAAAGTGAGTTGTATCAGTTAATAACTGATCAACTAATTTATCAATTCAATGTGAAACATCATAATCAGGTTCCAAGAAAGAAGTTTTAAGGAGTTTTGAAATCCCAAACTCTTTCTATCATGAACCTATTATATCAGCAGCAATGATCAGAAATTTGTTGCTTACAGATTTCACTTGAAATAGCCTTTGAGCTCAAACATTCATACCTGAAATTGTTAGTCTAAAACCAAAAGAACAAAGTACAAAGTACTTGTCTTGAATTAGAATAATCATAAAACTAACTGTATGAATAACTTTTAAATTGGTAATAGTAGTTTTAAATGATAAAGTTGGATGCATTAACAAAATCTATATACAAGAACACATTATTTTGAAAAAATTTAAAGATTAAGCATTCCAATACCTGCTACCAAGTACTGAAATCTTCAAACATCAAAAGCTTTTGTAAGAAGATCTGCAAAGTTTTGTTCTGAAGCAATTTTCATTACTTGAATTAACCTCTTTTCATTGCAATCTCTAATAAAATGATGTCTAATTTCAATGTGTTTTGTTTTATAATGTTGCACTAAATTTTTAATAATGCAAATTGTACTACTATTATCAATATGAATAATGGTATGTAAGAAATTGTACCCATAATCAAGAAGTTGGTTTTGAAACCATAGAACTTGACCACAACAATTTGCAGCAGCTACATAGTCAGCTTCAGTTGTTGAAGTAGCCACCATTGTCTGCTTCTTACACTGCCATGAGATAAGTCTACACCCAAGGAATTGACATCCTCCAGTTGTTGACTTTCTATCTAAGCTAGCACCAGCATAATCACTATCTGAGTATGCTACCAAGTCAAAAGATGACTCCTTAGAATACCACAGACCCAACCTAGGTTGACCCTTGAAATATCTAAAAATTCTCTTGACTGCTGTTAAATGAGAAACCTTAGGAGTTACTTGATATCTTGCACAAGCACAAACAGAGAACATGATATCAGGTCTTGATGATGTGAGATACATCAAAGAACCTATCATAGATCTGTATGTGTGTACATCCACATTAGTTCCTTCTACATCTTTAAGAAGTGGCTTCTCAGGATCAATTGGTGTGCTTGCTGTTTTGGAATCATCAAATTGGAACTTTCTAAGAATCTCTGCAACATATTTGTCTTGACTAATAAAGATTCCTTCTCTTGATTGTTTAACCTGCAGACCCAAAAAAAATGTAAGTTCCCCCATGGAACTCATCTGAAACTTATTGTGCATAAGCTTCTCAAACTCCAAACACGTCTCCTTCCTTGTAGATCCAAAGATGATATCATCCACATACACTTGAACTAGCAAAAGATCCTTCTTATGCTTCTTGGTGAAAAGTGTCTGATCTATCTATCCTCTTTGAAATCCATTTGAAATTAAGTAGGAAGCCAGTGTTTCATACCAAGCTCTTGGTGCCTGATGTAGGCCATATAGAGCTTTAACAACCTTGTACACTTTGTTTGGATGGTCAGGATCAACAAAACCAGGAGGTTGTGAGACATACACCTCCTCTTCAATAGTACCATATAAGAAAGCACTCTTGACATCCATTTGATAAACTGTGAATCCCATAAATGAAGCATAAGCCAAAAAGAGTCTAATGGCTTCAATCCTTGCTACTGGAGCAAAAACTTCTTCATAGTCTATCCCTTCTTCTTGTGTGTACCCTTGAGCTACTAATCTAGCTTTATTTCTTATCACTATGCCCCTTTCATCCCTTTTATTCCTAAAAACCCATCTAGTGCCAATTACCCTTACACCACTTGGTAAATCAACTAGCACCCAAACCTTTTGAATCTTAAACTGAAGAAGCTCCTCTTGCATAGCCTCCAACCAGCTTGAATTCTCTAGGGCTTTATGAATATTCTTTGGTTCATCTTGTGAGAGAAAACATACAAATAAGCAGGAGTTTGAAAACTCATGCTGTTTTGAAGCATAAAGGGCATCAAGAAGCCCTTGTTGATCTGAAGACATCAATTGTTGTCTTGTCTTTGCTCCTGATTGTACATCTCCAATTACATTGTCCAGGGAGTGGACTTTTTGAATCCTTGAGTGTGTAGTAGAAAGAACTTTATAATCAGGTGGAAGGTTGTTGAAATCCACCTCATTGTCTGAGAGATTTGCTTGTGTTCTTCTGATGGTTCATCAGCAGAAACATTTTGCTCATCAGCGGGAACGATTTGCTTCTCAGCAGAAACAGCAGTGTTACTTCTGACTAGAAACTCTTGTTCCTTAGCTCCTTCTTCCTTGTATTCATCTTCAACATCTTCTTTAGAATTTCCAGAAGAAGATTCACCATTTATTGAAGTTGAATCCACACTTGTATTTGTCCATATTGGCATTATAACATAATCTTGATTTGCCTCATTCTCTAATCCTTCTCCATTTGTTGCATCAGCAGTTTGTGAACCTGAAAATTCATTAGTTTCTGCAACAAAAGGCACATAATTCATTGATTTGGATAGAGATTCAAGATCAAATAGCCATTTGGGACCTTGACCTTCTACATTGGTTTTATGTTCCAAAAACTTCACATGTAGATTTTCCTCTACTCTTCTAGTTCTCATGTTGTATACTCTGAATGATTTGCTATTGATAAAGTATCCAACTAAGAATCCTTCATCTGCTTTTCCATCAAACTTTCCAAGATGGTCTAAGGTATTTAGAATTGTCACATGACATCCAAAAGGTCTAAGAAATCCTGTCTCATGATTTCTACCTCTAAAAAGTTCATATGATGTCTTATTGTGAGGTTTTACAACTAAAACTCTATTTTGAACATAGCAAGCAGTGTTGACTGCTTCTGCCCAAAAAGTTATAGGCAACTTAGAGTCAGCTAACATAGTTCTAGCAGCTTCTATTAGTGTTCTATTTTTCCTTTCAGCAACTCCATTCTGTTGTGGAGTTCTTGCAACACTAAATTCTTTTTTAATACCTTTTTCTTTGCAGAAATCATCCATAACTCTATTTTTAAATTCTGTCCCATTATCACATCTAATGACTTTTACTCTTTTGCTTACTAGGTTTTCTATCTCTGTAATGAAGGTCTTAAGGATTCTAGAAGTCTCATCCTTAGTACCTAAAAAGAATACCCCATGTAAATCTACTAAAGTCATCAGTAATAACTAGACAATATCTCTTATGCAACAAACTTCTGACATTTGTAGGACCAAATAAGTCCATATGCAGCATAAACAATGATTGATTGATAGAGTTAAAAATTTTGGGCTTACAAGTGGCTTTATTTTGTTTGCCTTTAAGACAAGCAATGCATGTTTGATCATTTTCAAATCGTTTTTGAGGTAAACCTCTTACCAAACCATTTTTGACAATCTTATTTATGGTTTTGAAGTTAATATGACCAAGCCTCATATGCCATTTCATAGATTCATCCAATGTGGCCTTAGCAATAAGACAAGTAAGAGAATCTTTTGGAACAATTTTTTTCATATCAACACTGTACATGTTGCCTTTTCTTGGAATTTTAAGAAGTGCTTGACTTTCATCAGGCATCTTAAAATCAGAAGAAAATACAAGACATTCAGTGTCAGTAAAGAGAACTTTGTTCTTTTTGTCACACATTTGTGAGATACTAAAAATATTATACTTAAGCTCTTGCACATAGTACACATCTTCAAAATCTTATTTACCGGTTTTAATAGTACCTTTACTAGTAATTTTTCCTCCAATTCCTCCTCCAAAGGTAACATAGCCTCCATCTACTGATTGAAAATTTGAGAGATAAGACTTGTTGCCTGTCATGTGCCTTGAACATCCACTATCTGAGAATCCTTGATCTTCAGTATCTGCTGATGAATGTCCCTGCATATAAATAAAGGAATTAGTTTTGTTTTGGGATCCAAACCATTTCTGACTTGGATCTGCCTCTTGCATCAATGAAATGTAATCTTTTGAGAATTGTTGATGCAACATTGGATTTAAGAATCCAACATGTTGAGGCCTTAACAGCATTTGCCCTGTTTCTCTTAGCTGCAGTATGCTTAGCAGAAACTGCTAGCTTTGTAGTTGTACCCTTTGGTCTCCAAACTTGTTTTTGGACCACTGCTTTTGTTTGAATGGGCCTTTGAACAATATTAGATGCATGTTTGAAAGTTTTTTTTGCACCCTTAATTGTTGATTTTGGGTAAACAGTCATTTATGGTTTTTCAGCAGAAACCATTTTCCTTTCAGCAGGAACAGTTTTTGCTCTATCAGCAGGAACTACTTTTGTGACTGTTTTGGGTTTTGATCTTTTAGAATTAGAGTGAAAATGAGATTTAGGTGTTTGCCTTTTGTAGTTCACTCTATTAATTTCATACCCATATACCCATTGGTTGCAGAAAGCTGCAAGATGGTCAAAACTATCACATGTGTAACAAACTTTGTTATCTCTTTGTTGGAGAGACTTGAGGCTATACCAATTCCCTTGGTTACCTCTAGGCTTGTTTATGGTTCTATATTGTTCACAATATCTTACTGGTTGCCTAACATGTTTTTCATTGGTCTTAGGCCTATCAGTATTGTGTTTGACTATCTTAGGAACTCTTGTTCTTGCTTTCTTAACCACTTCAGGTTTAGACATAACCTGTACTAACTTTTTATCATCAGATGTTGAGTCCTCAATGATTGGACTATCTGACTTTCTACAAGAACACACTTTGTCCTTAGGAAGTGAAGTTTTACTCAAACTTTCACTTTTTTTCAAAGGTTCATTATCAACTACATTAGATTTTGGTTGAACACCATATTTTAATTCAGGTAGTTGAAATTCAGGTAATCCTGTGTGTTCTAGGTCTATTCCTGGGGGTGAAGGAATACCTCTATATGGTGGAGGAACAGATTTGTAACCAACACCAGACTTAGCTTTATTTATAACTTGACATTCAATTAAGTTAGTCACACCCTTAGATGCATAATCTAGTGTTTCTACACTCATTTGAATATTCTCTTTAGCCTTACTAAGCCTATCTACTTCAGCTTTCAAGTTACTAATGTCATTATTTTTAAACATTATTTCTCTTTCAAGAAGAATTTTGACATCAGTAAAGGTAGATTCATTTGTTCGAAAATGTATGACTTGTTCCTCTAGAGTAGCTATACCTCTTTTATGATTTGTTAAGCTATGAGCTGTATCAATTAATTCTTTCCTTTGATTCTCATAACGTTTGGTTAAGGTTTCTAAACTTTTAAGAGCAGGATAATTATTTGAACAAACTTTATCAGGTTGTACCTCTGTGGTGAAAGCCATAAGAGCTGTCTGAGGAGAAGCTTCTTCGTCTTCAGCACTAAAGCTCCAATCAAATCCTAATCCATCAATAGCTACCATAGCCTTTGGATTGGTTGATTCCCCTGTCTTGGACTTGCTTCCCAAACTTCTATTCTTGCTATCTTGCTGCCTTGGCCTTCTACATTCTCTTGAGAAGTGCCCCAAAATATGACAGTTATAGCATTCTATCTTTGGCTTGTCAAAACCAGCAATATCATTGCTACTTATGGTGAGTTTCTTCCCCATCCTCTTATAGAATTTCTTAGCCCTCATGCTAAGAAGAGAAATTTGCCATTTTAGGTCTATCTCTTCTAATCATCATCATTGATTTCTAGAAGATCTTCATGAGTGAGCATGGACCCATTATTCTAACTTGTGAAAAAGGCACAACAAGCCTTTTCATTCAAAATACCAAAGGTACTGCTTGATGAACTAGCAGCACCAGCTCCACTATCAACCTTTTCATCTTTAACTGGGTTTGAACTACTAGGAGATGACATAAAAGCCATGTTCCTAGTATATGACCTAGAGACACCAGTTTTCTTTACTTCTTGTTCCATAATTTTAAAGTTGCTATACAAATCCATAAGATCCATAGTGTCTATGTCTAGTTTATTCTTCCAGACAACAACATGCATAGCCCACTCTTCTGGTAAGCTTCTCAGAAATTTTGAGTTTAAATCTTCTTGAGGTATATCAACCCCAAGAACAGCAAGTTGACTCACAATTTTCTATAACCTTGTAAACATGTGGTCAAGAGATTCATTCATGGTTGATGAGAAATTTTCAAACTGCTGCTTGAGAAGGGTTTTCTGGGTCTTCTTGGTGGCTTCATTCCCTCCATACCTTGCAACAATTGCCTCAAATAATGACTTGGCATCTTTGAATTTGCTGAAGTTTATAAGTTGATCATTTGGAATGGTCATCATCAGCATACTTTTGGCCTTGAGGTCATTCTTCTTCTTAATTCTTTCATTAGCAGTTGTAGGGATAGTTTGAACAACTGTAATTTCCCTACCTTCAACTGTTGATAAAGTGGTTGTGGGTTTGAAAGAGTTTCCATCTTCAATGATTTCCTAGAGAGTGTAATCCTGCACCTGGAAAAACTGTTCTATTCTTAACCTCCATAATTCAAACTCATTCTGTTTGAGAACTAGCAACTTTGCAGCAACATTTGTTTGAATAGATTCTGTATCCATTTCTTCTTCTTCTAAATCAAAGATATCAACCTGAACGCTCTGATACCAACTGAGAGGATCACTTGATTTGATCACACACTATAGGTGTTGGATCTTTTAATGTGTAAATATGATACTTTGAGTGAATATGATTAAGTATGCGGAATCTACTTAACCACACTTAGAATGTTTATTGGAAATGGAACTGTGATGCTTGTGTTTATTTAATAAAGAACAATGAAAGTATTTCACCAAATGATTCAATCTTATTCAGAATAATACGAGTGATCTTCACTATCACTAGGGTTACAAAGACCTTGAATCTTGTGTTTTGTTCTATTGTTTTTCTGTATGTATATGTCTATCACTATCACACTCGTCACTTAGCACATATCTAAGATCTTCCTTTTATAGTCCAAGGAAAGATCTTTTACAATCTATATGACTCATCTAATTTACTAGATTATGACTAATCTTCATTCTAGCTAGATGATGACTTATCATGTCAGTCATTAAGATTCAACATGTATCTAGGATTACAACTCACTTGGAGTGTTCAATTTGATGACTACAACAAAGATATTTTCTTGTATATGAGTCAGTAGAATAAGTCATACTTATCTACACAGCTGTTGTATGAGTCATAGTAGTATCAGCAGAATCCATCAGTAGAAACACCTTCAGTAGAAAACGTTCTTCAGCAGAATCTATCAGTGGAAATGTGCTTTGTGCTTTATCAACAGAAACATACTTGATGTATTTCCTTAAGCCTTTATGCTGATTCTTCTGTTTATTTAATTCCCAACACAAATGCTTCTGTTAGCAGCCAATAAAGAAAACTCTTTAATTTTAGTCTTCCAGTTGTAAGAGAACCTTTTATCTAGCATTGCCTGTAGCTCTTTCCAAACTGATTTAGAATAAACACATTTGAAAAACATATGCTCATCTGAATCCATGCATTGCTTGCTTAGTGTGCATTCCATAACCTCATTAGGCCTCCATCTAGCAATCTTATCTCCGTGTCATCAATCCTTCCTGCACATCCATCCAGAGAACAAAGGTGTGTATATTACTTATCATGTCTTGCCACACTGTCTTGGTTTTAAACTTAGTTTTCAGTCCTGTTCTTGTCACCCAAACAGCTTCATCAAAAGCATCATCATTAAGATTAGGAATCTGTATATTACTCAGAGGAGGGAATTTAGAAAACCATTTAGCAGGCCAACACCATTCACCTTGAAGGATAAGACTAGCAACATTACAGGTATTGTTTAGCCTTGCATCTTAGATTTCCCTTATGGAAATAAATTCACACAGAGACCCCCTCCATGCACCACTTATCTTGCCAGGCTGAAACAGATTTCCCATCACCCAATTTTAAGTAAACATGATTCCTAACTTTATCTCTTAGTTTCAATATATTGTTCCACCCAATGCTACAATTTGACGTATAAGTTTAAAGAAAGGCAAATTGAAAAGTTTAAGAATGCTTACTTACTTCCCCTACATAACCAAAACATACAACAATTGTTATTTCTTAAGTTTGTCAAGCGTACAACCCAATAAATCGTCTTTAATAAGTAATTTATTGTAAAATATTACTTATGGGCTTTTGGGCTTATGTCTATTCATCTAATCTTTAGTAACAAGTTAGGTTTAGACAATTAACCTTATAAATAGATCCTACTTGTAACCTATTGGGATGATTAATGAATAATAATTCTTGCTTCCTCCTACATCCATTCTTGTTCTTTACCTTTCATAACAAGTTATCAGCACGCTCTTAACTGAAAGAACGATCTTGCGGTTTGAACATGACATCATCGTAAAGACAAGTTTACTCTTCCACTTTGATTAATTTTTTGTGCCGTAGATCTCAGTGTTTTGTTCTTTGGATTATATATTTAAAGATATTAATATAATAATTCCATATATAATTTGAAGCATGGGCAATTAAAATGAATTTAATCAATGTTACCATTTAGTTTAGTTATTTGTTACAATTATATCTATAGTTTAATCCATGACGCAAATCTTTATAAGTTAAAAAAATAAAATAAAAACGCATTACACTAGAATTGATTCAGAAGGAGGTTGAGTCGAATTTATCTGTTTTGGCATTGAGTTCACTTTTGTAATAACTAATTATATAAACTATTATACTTAAATTTATGATTATCTTGTAATACAATAACTAAAATTTACTATGTGTTAATTATGATTTCTGATTTGATAAATTGAGATTTTTACAAGATATCAATGACTTGGATGTCGTGAACAATGTCTTTCATCGTAATCGACCTAAATTTTCGGTTATCAATATATTTGCATAATAAGTAAACTGAGATCTAAACATGTATGTATGGATTTATTATTCATATTCTCACTGATTATCTCCTTCTATGTGAGCATGTTTGTTTTTGTGAACTGTGTATGATTTAAATTTGTGTAGAATTTTGACATGCCTGTACTAATTAACTACGGTTTATAAGTAAATTTACATGTCTAGATAATACTAGTATTATTTTTGTGACTCATCACAGTCCTAATAAACCTAGAGGGTGTATACTTGTGTTATACTGTTATGTGATTGATGTTTTAACAACCGAAACATGGGATTTAACTATCTTGCGCGCACTTCGTTTATCCACAAGTTTAATACCCTTATCAAGAAAATACATGGTATGTTGTAGTTTAATTTAACTATCTTGGAACTCACTATTAGTGCGTATAATTAAGTCATGCATTTGGTGTTCATGCTATCTGTTTAGCATTCTTACATTCATATTTGTAGCAATGTTGAATTGCCATCTGTGCTATATGCCATATATATAGTTTGGTTGACTTAATTTGTGCCATTGAGCTTCTCATAAACATGTGATTTTATTTGCTTATAAGACATCTGATTAATCGAGTAATGGTATGCACGTCAACTTAGTCTTGAAATAAAAATGAAAGATAATTGGTGTAGACGAATGAAGCTATGGTTGATTTATTATTATTATTATTATTATTATTATTATTATTATTATTATTATTATTATTATTATTATTATTATTATTATTATTATTATTATTATTATTATTATTTTGTTGTTAAAGTTCACGAATGACTAGCTCTAAACATGTAAGTATGGTCATATAATATTTATTACTTACACCATATGTTGATTTGTATAAAATAATTTGTTCACTATAAAATAAGTCACATAAACGTTAATGAGGATGAGTATAAAACTGTGGTCTAAATATTCTTTTTTTTACTTGTACCAATCTTGTGTAATTTACAATAACATAAAAATGTTATTATATTTATTAAGATTCTCAAGATTTATTATGATCTCTTTAAAAGAATTAAAATTATATCAAAACCTCATGTTATGATTATACTTGATAAATATTATCAAAATACAATAACCTCAAGTTATTGTTATAAGTTCTTTGTGATTCTTTTACATGAATCACGATAACATGACCTCATAGTAAAAGGGAATACTTAACGATGAAAGATTCGTTAAATTATGGTAAGATCTCAAGGATACATTACCATACAAAAGCAAGTAATATTCCCAAAAAATCTCGCTATGATTGTATGCACCTCAAGCTGCATTTAAAAAAAAAAAAAAAAAAAAAAAAAAAAAAAAAAAAAAAGTTTGGTCTCACAATTCTAGTGTTAGATTTGAATTAAAAAGAAAATATATAACGGTGAAAGATCCGTTAAATGTATGTCAAAATCTAAAAGACAGATTTGACCATCATAAGCAAGAGTCCGAGCACATTTTTCGCAATATTAAGTCGTACATTTCAATGATGCAAAGAAAAAATGCGATGAGATGGTGAATGCCTCGAATATACTCATATATCGAGAACGATGCTTTGATATAAAAGAAATGGGCATGTTCCGAACAAACACGATAAACCCGTTTATTAAATTTGCTCCATATTGTCGTGTTAAAAGAAACTGCTTGGCAACCTCAAGTTGCAACATAAAAATCTCCATTCTTTTAAGTGAATGTGATGAAGTCATCAACATAAAGAACTTCATTCCCTCAAGTGAATGTGATAAAATGATCAAAATAAAATCTCCATTCCCTCAAGTGAATGTGATAGAAAGAGTCAACATAAGATCTCAATTCCCTCAAGTGAATGCGAACAATGAAAAATGAAAAGTGGTAAAATAAGAATGGAGCAAGTAAAAATGGCATGTATGAAAAATATAAGTGTGTCAAATGTATTACACATTATCTTCATAGATGTAAGCATCTATGCTAATAATACATGAATGCTCCGTAAAGCAAATATAAACTTGTTACGAGGAATGAAATTTCATATTAATGATGCATTATATTCTCTTGCATCTTCCTCTAGTAGCCATAACATAAGTTTATGTGCCAAAATTATTATGTGGCATGACCGGTTGGACCATATCGAGTCAATGATGATGTAAATATATAGAAGAACCATGAGTTTCTTGAAAGATGATTTTTATTGTCTATAGTGCTCTCAACAGAAGTTAATACTTCACCTATCACCACCAAATTTAAGTAAGGGCTCATTCCCATCGATTTTTGAAAAATATCCAAAGGAGATATTCTTAGGCCTATACAAGTGCCATTTAGATAATTTTGATTTTAAAATTGATGCATCGTCAAAATGATCATGAAAGACGCAACATGAAGTTAGAGAGATTAGTGGTTGAATGCGAGCATGTTTTTCATATTATATTTTTGGAAATGGTGGTTAGTAATAAGTATTTGGTAATTATTGAAACAAGTGTCGAACACTTGTAGCTCATGTTGGTAAGCGAAATGCTTTTGTTGAAGCATTTATAAACGTTTTTCAATTAATAACAAAGCCAATAATTATGAGAGCAAAATTAATGATTTATGGGGCATGTTATAAATGATAGAACACGAATTTGCATCATGACAACAGTTATAATGATTCCTCCCCATTGAATGGTTTTTAGATCACAGACCATATATTTCCCATCTAAGAGTTATGTAATTGTGCGGTTTACATTATAGTGAATCCAGCACAACGCACAATACGGGGTATTGAGAATGATAATTCATTCAGGGGAATAGAATAAGCAGCCAAGAATTTGAATGAATTATAATAATGTAAAATATTGATCCTTACAACACTAATGAATATGAACTTGAAGTTCAAAATATAATTCATTTGTTCTGATCTAGAAAATGCCAGACATATTTGGTGACCTGAACAGAGTAACTAGATTTTTTATACGCTGCTAATGCTCCAACTTATATTTGTGTCCCAACTGGACAACCAATTATTGGTAATGTTTCAATAGCATGCCAACAGCGTGATAGAAAAATCGATTCCAAATAAAAAGTCCTCGATATAAAAATGGAGCAAGAAGTAATAAAGACCCCATAATAGTCTCGTACTGAGACACTAGACAAAGAGGATTCTAAAAGAACCTCATGTATATTTAAAACTATGAGATCTCAATAAATATAATGTCTAGTAAAATGTGGAATCGAACAAAATTGAATCGACGTCGATAGTACTATTGTATCTAATGATGCGCAAGATCATGAATTTATAAATAAAATAGCGCCATAGGAGTGAGGGTCTTGCAAATAATCATGCAAGAATCGCAGTAGTAAAATGATTTACCATGATGTAAAGACACAAGTAACTAATGAAAGATTGAAGTCTCTTGTGATGAGGCATGTGAGACTTGAAATCCATATACATGAATGTGTAAACTTATTGGAATAATATTTTTCTTTATAAAAAAAAGTGAAATTAATGTACTGAATTTACATTTTCGTAAAGACATGAAAATAACAGTAAGACATGATCTCATGTGGTGGATCCAATAAGTATTTTGATATTATATAAGTCTTGCAATATGATAAACATTGATATGCGTCTAACAGAATATGTGTAAGTGCTCATTTGATGTGAAGATTCCTAAAAGGATATAAAATGCATGAAGCATGTTGTTACGCCCCGTGCCCGATTTGACCAAAATTTAAAACTTTTACGCGAAAACGCTTGGACCCGCTACTGACCTCCTGTCACTCTTTTATAAACTGACTGAAATCTACTACAAAACAGGCATTGAGACTATTTTTAGAAGAAACTAGACTTAATTACCTTCGAAATGACGGGTGGCACGACCTCTGACGACTTAAGGTTTAAATGATATAGTTTTTCTAACACGACCCATATTCTGCATTAATTGCTGTCCGAAACACCCCTTTTTCTGCATATTCCTTTTTATGCACTTTTGACCATTTTCCGGAAAACAACTTCTATAACTCGTTGATTAACGAAACTTTCCAAAAATCTTTAACATAACATAATACATCATTTTCATAAATATTTGTAGTCTAAACGAACCGTAAACTCACATCGTTTTGACCTACTTTCAAATACTATAACCCGTCACTAAAATAATTGACTTGACACAATTTTACTTTAACAGCCACAACACATAACAAACCATATTATAACATACTACACGGGGCTATAACCCGTTTGACCCCAAAATGGGTACAAACAAACTATAATCCAAACACCTCTTTAACCCATTACATACAATTTAATCATTTCTATAACAACCCATGTGACCACCAAAACACTTGAATGACCAAGACATAGTCTATGACACTCAACAACACATAAACAACGATGAAAAGACCAACGGGGGTTCAACCTTGACTTTGAGCTCGGTAACTACGACTAAGCTCTAAAACATAACCAATAACCTTCTAGCATCCTTACTTACAATCCTTAATCCATGCCATAGCACTTCCACAATATCCTTTAAAATGTTGAAACACTATAACGTAAGCTTTCACTTAGTAAGCAACTAGATTATCATATAAATACACTTCAATTAACAAGTATGTATCATGAACACAATAAGCCATTATAATCTCATAACCATCACCATAGCAATACCATAATCTATAACACATAAAAATTACAAACAAACCTTAATCCTTCCATATCATGAACTATCACTTGAATAGTCTCACTAGTCAAGCCTTATATGACACTAAACTCACAAATCGAAAACTTTATCTTACAACTCATTCATAATCACATAACATGAGAATATTCATATAAATCACATAATAATCATAGTTACTTACCTTGGCTCCATAGCTATAACCAACCATAATCATCATCATCAATCACTATCATCAACTTCTTCTTCTTCATATCCTAGGTTAAATCATTGATGCGTGGGAATTGCACTAGGCTTTACCTCTCGAGAGATCTCGAGAAGCTTACAACCCCCACCAGGCAGTGTACCTGATCATTGTAGTATAGTATAGTGACAAGTACCGGGGGATTGATCGTTCAACTCAGGAATAGTGTCGCTAGGATTAGAAAGCCTAAAAACTAGGTCTAGAGGTGAGGGATGATTCTTTTTGTATTTTTATATTTTTATGAAAGTAAGTAAAATCTCGGGTTTTGGAAGGAGGGGCGGAATTAGTTTCTATTCAACTAACCCAATAACTACAGATGCAATAAAAATAAAATGACAGAAATGTAAATTAAACTAATTACTAATGTGGTGTGAACAATAGATGGGAGAATTGTGTTTACTTAGATTTCACTACTCCCTAGATATCTTTTACAGGTTAATTGTTTGCTATAGTTGCGTGGAAGACGGGTTATATTCCTTAATACCAATCATGGGGTGACGTACTTACTTCCCCAATTCTATAAGCTCCTACTTCACTCCTATGTCGAGCCTGCAAGAAGCTCCTAACATGGGATCACTAGAATTCGCTCATGCATTAAATACAACCATAAAAACCTAGTACACATCGGTTCATGTTTCTTAAGACGTTCAAGCAAGTTACACACTAGAGATCTGCCAGTTTTCTTAAGCCTAACATTGAAATTATTCATCCATTACAACTATAAACAAGCAATCAACCTATAATCAACATCTAGGTTTCATTACATCTAAGCAAACACACAAGAGATCTAGCCTAGCATGTTAAAATTAAGGCAAGCGTAAGATATATTCAAACAACACATAGACATATTGAATAAATTGAAAAGATACTTATCTCAATTGAACATGAAGGGTTTCAAGGGGTGAAAACCCTTGAAAATACTGTAAAAGTCGTGTTAGGGTTTATTGAGTTCGATGGTATGTGTTAATTCACATACCATTTTATGGCCAAATACCGACCCAAATTGACTAAATGAGCTAACAAATGCCAAAGAAATGTATGTTTTATGTTTGTGATTATGCAGGCACGGATTTGTAACAAAAAGACGAAAAACCAAGCAAATACCGGAAAAACGGGCACGAGAGTGGAAGATGGTCAAAAAGTCAAAGATGGGATCCAAAAGTCAATATTAGTCCTTCAACTAATCAAGATTGGCAAAGAAAGTCCTTGTAATCTACTTTTGAAAAAGGCAGATTTGGTCCTTATAGTTTAAAGATTTTGCAACATTGGTCCTTATGAATTACACTTGCAATCAAATACCAAGCCTTGGTCCAAAATAAAAAGATCAAAAGCCAAAGTCCAATCCAATACCTAAAGCCCATATACCCAAAGCCCACACCACGGTCAAAGGTTAAAAACCGGGTCAAAGAAGTCAAAATGGTCAAACAAGTAATAAATATATTACCCCGCTCCTATTTTTTTCCCCCAATTCCAAAATTACTAGGAACCATATGAACCCTAATAATGTTCCGTTTGATTATTACCACAATTAAGGGTACGGATGTAAAATCAAGTACACTTCTAGAAGATTTGATGATGTCAGAACGTGTCAGAGGCTAAGAAGCACACAGGGGGTACACATGGCGGGCTACGATTGGTTGGGACGCGTCATAATGATTGATCTAAGGGCTATGGAATGATGGGATGGATTAGATACTAATCATACGGCTATTAGAGGATATAAACAAACACAACTCACACGAATTGCCAGCTTGGCAATACGAGAGCTCACTCCTCACCTCCTCCTATAAATAGAGACCCTTTGTAGCTCATTTGGGTGGGTAGATATAGGTATTGAAATGCTATCAAAATTTCTATAGAATGTATTTTAGCTTAGTTCATGTAATTTTCTTATAGTTTTTAATAAAATTTTTAGTTCTCTTTAATAAATTTTAGTTTATCCATAATTTCTCATCGCTTATTTTGTTCTAATTCTGTTTCAATCTAGTTTATTATCATCTGTTATCAGCTTACTTTCTGCTATTATTACTCAAACTTATTTCATTTATAGTAAAAGGAAATAAATAAATTAAAAAAATCAGAAAAATATAAAAAAAAATAAAAAATGTTCACAAATTGATTAGTTGAGCTTTCAGTAAAGCTTATTTTACTTTTATTCAGTCCATTTGAGCTCTTTAGCTTTAAGTGGAATTTATTTGAGTTATACTTTAGTATCAAGTCAAAACAGTCAACTGAAGTAAAAGGATTCAGATCCTGGATACCTGTGGTGTATTTGGATAGTTTGGACAAGTTGTGGAAGGTCCTGCCTATCCTAGAGATAGGCCAGCATAGTGAGTCCCCCTCTGTTTGTAACAATTCGCAATTTCAGGTTAATTACTATTCCCAGAAAATTTTACTATTCATTTCTTTCCGAAATATTCCCGAAAGTTGATTTTTATTTCATATTCTCGAGTGATAAATCATTTCCATGGCAAAATAAATGTTTGACATTCGTCAGATCATTTTCGTGAAAGTTATTAAGGAAATACACGTTTTAGGGTAAAAGGTCATTCAGAAATTCCACGCACAACGAAATTCGACCCCGTCAGGTGACCCCACATCATAAAAATGTTTGACACACTCATGATTTATTTGAGAATAAATCATGGCTGAGAAAAATATGACCAGAATAAACCTCGGCCGTGAAAAACTGGAATTTTCAGTTTTAAGTGTTTTTACTCAGCCGTAACCCTAGCCTATACCTGCACCGTGTTTCTAAGATGATTTGGGTTTTCAACTTATTAAAATAAGTCAACATATTTTTCCCTCCTCCATTGACTAAAAATCATCCCTTGAAGTTATAAGTCATTTCGTGATTTTTAGGCTTACGGTTTGATGTCTAAAAGACATTTAATACCAACCGACACTAGACTGAGCCCAGTCTAGACATTATAAGTCATTTTAAATCATTTATATCATATTAGAAAAGTAACATTTTACTTTTCTTAATTTTACGCAATATTCGTACATTTTACGTATTACGCGTTTAGACCCGTGTTTCCAGCTTTTAGCAGGGTTTTACCACCCAAATGACACCTACCACTCATTTTATATTTTATTATGGGACATATGGACATGTTTATCTATACTTTCAAGTTTCATAATTTTACGACACCCGGTTTTACGTTTTGAGGCCTAATCATTTACGGTTGGCATTTCCCGGAGTCAAAACTAGCAAATATCTTAGGATAATATCCAAGCCAAGCCAACTCACCCCCCTAGACCTTGTGAACCGCCAATAGGGGGGGGAGTCATCCCTTGTGTGGCTTGATCCTAGGCAAGGTTGGCTTAGATGTGTTACATGTGTTGAAGCTTGTTAAGAAAGCTTTGACTAGTCCATTTTGTAACCTCCTCAAAGACCTATAAATACCCCCCCCCCTTCCCCCTTTGCGCCGTCCATCACCACACACCACAAACACTTCACACTTAGTTTATTTCTTCCAAATTATAGCAAGGATCAAGTGCAAGTTCAAGTAGAAACCCTAGTTTGATCATAAGTTACCAAAACTCTTCCAAACCCTAATATACTTGGTGATTTCTCTTGAGTTTAAATCCACTCAATTCACCTCAACCATCATCATCCATCTTTCAAGAATACCAAGGGTAGAAAGGTTGCATGAAGTGAAAAGGGTTGAAGCAAGTCTATCAAAGTCCATTTCCTTACTTGTTACTTCCTTTCTTTAATTAGAAAGCCAAAAGTTGTAAGCCTAAACCTAACATGCTTCTTGTTAATTTATCATGTTCATATCATTTACATGTTATTCTTGCTATATTATGTCTTGTATGAATGTCCATGGTGTATAAAAATAACTAAAACATGTTGTTGCGATTGATTGTTAAGATAAGTTACTAAAACAAGCAAACTAGTGACTTTCTTGGTAAGACCTGATCAAAATGGAAAAATTATGATATTGGATTATTACATATTACAGTAGAGGACTTAACAAGGAAACCATAGCAACTTGAACCACCTAAAACGAGTATACGAGTCAAAAGTTACGCCCATTTGAAGTTACCAAAGATTTCCGGCAAAACTGCCAAAACCTTACTGTTTTGCATTCTGTGTTTTTGAAAGTCACCCTTCTAGTCCGATTCATCAAAAAGTTAAAACACAAAAGTTGTCCGGAACGCTGTTTTCGTTCAGTAACAAAGAAGCTCGAGCCCTAAAAACTCTTTCCGAGTAATAAAATTCTTCAATTTCTAAACAGCCCATTTTTAGGCAAAAGTCACTAGATTATGGTTATACTTTGAAAGGAACAAGAGGTCTTATGACCTATAATCAAGACCACCACCATGGCTAGAGCCAAGGTTGTGTCTTATGACCTTGGAACAAGGACCAAAGGTCATGGCTAGGCCATGACGAAATGACTATACCAACTTACATAGGCGTAAACATGAAACAATGAATTAGCCGATAACTTGAACAAGCAATTTGGATCTACTTCACTTAAAAGGGAACCATGAGATATTACAAGGAAAAATGGTCATTCAAGACTTATGAAAATACCCCTAATAACAATCTTCATGTACAAATAAACTTTCCTAAGTTTATCCAAATAACGGACATGTAACTTTTCGGATCAAAACTTATATCTATATATTTTATCAACTACTACAATAGTAGGGAGCCTCATGTGAGGAGTTCATTATGTAAGCCGTCGAGATGAGTTGTGGATTTACGAGTTAAAGTGTCCTGGCTCCTCGAACGCTTACTAACATGACTTCTGAATTATGTCGGCCCGAACGGTAGTAAACGATATTTAAAACATACATGTTCATGAATCTTTTCTTTCAAGGACTTACAATATACATCATACCACATCATGGACTATAATGCAAGATATATATATAGGCACTCCGTTATATTCTTTACACAAATCCTAAGTCGCGACATTCTATTATAGGTTGCTCGTAGAAACCTACACGATCCAATCATCACCTTCATTACTTGCTATCCTACTTAAGGTGAGTTCATAGCCCCACTTTACATTACTTCAATGTTTTACAAACCCTTGGGGGAAATACATGCTACTTTTAAACTGAACACAATGCTTTGAAATTGTATGCTGCCTGATTGTTTTATTACTACTAAGTACCTACCTTGCCAATCCTAGGCCCCTATCATGAACCATTTAATCACTAGAATTAGTGAGCGCGAGTATTGTGAATAGGCCTATTGGGATTGACGAATCCCATTTGTTTGAGCAGATTAGTTCAAACGAATGCACTATATTTGAACATTAAGTATGACGGCAAAGTACTTACCGGGGCAACAAAACCGCCGATTGATATTGGTACCCGTTAACGTCTTGGTTGCATGAGCTTAGTATATAATAATAACTGTTTTGTTTTTCTAACATGAGTATGAGTCTAATTAACTCTTACTACCAACATATTGTGTTCAACCGTTAAACAAACTCTATGAACTTCACTCAACCTTTGTGTTGATCCTTTTAAGCATGTATTTCAGGTCCGTGATAATCAAGAATGGAGCGGAAGGGCACGTACCGAAGGAAGAAGGCTATAAACTATTATGTCATTCGATAAAAACATCAAAGACTTTATATTGATGTATTTTGAAACATGGAACCTTTTGGGACCTTACTATGTAAACTCTGATATATTTGAATAATATGAATGACAACTCTTTTTATTACGACTCGGTTAGAGATCGTTTTCTATTATTATGATTGTTGTGCCGTCGAGTAACACCCAAGTTGAATTCCGCTGCATCATGAATTGGGGGTGTTACAAATTGGTACCAGAGCCATGGTTATAGAGAAACGGGTCTAAGTGAGACCTAAACTATAACTACAATTACAAGCAAAAACATTTTTATAGCCTTCCGCTCTTCGTGCCTTCCATCCTCTAGAAGATTATGGACTTATTACACATGTTATGCTACATGAACATATTTGTATATTGTTATATGCACATTGCCATAGTTTGAACATTTTCCATAAGCATTTGATTTATTTTGACATCGAAATACTAATTGTAGACATCATGTCTGCACCTCCATCTCCCGATCATCTTCCTGCTATGCCTGCCTGAGTATTTACCAATTCTTCCTGAACCTAATGATCCTTACTTTGAGGCAATTGACTACGATGATGAGGAAGAACCTTATGAGGATCTAGACAACGAAATAGATTCGGACGAAGATCCTGAAATGGATATGGACATAAACATCGATGATTACGAAGAGGATCCTGAAATGGATGTTGACATCGAAGGCATCGATGAGGAAGCGGAGGAACAAATAGTGGTGCCACATCTATCACCATTAACATCTCCACCTCCTGTTTCACCAATTTCATCCGAATCTAACCGTACCACTCCAGCTCAAGTTCCGAATTCTACTCACCAAACCAACGGAACATCTACATCTACACATATGTTCGTTAACTCATGTTGGGGAAGTAGTCTTAAATCCTGCCAGAATGGATGCCATGAATGCTCGAGACGACCTATATTGGTTTAAGCTTGACATGAGCTACGTGAAGAGTGACTCGACTCATGTTGGGGAAGTAGTCTTAAATCCTTTGACTGGCTTGGATAACGTCAAGGATAGACTCACTTTGGTTGAGAGGGCCCAAGAACAGGATGCGGTACAAATTCATAAACTACTTCACCGTCTAAATACCGCAGAAATCCGGTTAGATGTTGCAAACTTTGATAGGTATCAACTTAAGAATGATTTGTGTGGAATGCAAACCCAAATGAGTTCCATACAACAAAGGCTATACCAAAAGGATGTCAAAGAATACCGTCCAAACGAAAGTGTAGATGTGTTAGCAACACACGGAATTAATAATCCGTCCGGACTACGACAACCTCCCAACCGACGTTAGACTAGTGTTATAGTACTAGTTATCTTTAGTACAACGTTGTAATTACTAACTGAAAGTATCAGTTAGTAAGTTTTGAATGAACTTGTAATAAGTTCGATTTTGTAATCAACGTTATATTAATAAAACTCTTGTTTTATATACTATCATGTGTTATGCTTTTAAGTTTCAACATTTTTACCCCATCATTCTTATAAAAAAAAAATTGTGCTCATCTCACAACTCTCTAATTACAACGTATCTTTTGAACAATAGAATCATGGCGCCAAAGAAAAAGACACCACCAACGATGACGCAAGCTGCCATCCGCAAACTGGTAAAGGACAGTGTCAATGCAGCACTTGTCACGGAACGAGCAGCCGTAGCTGCAGCAGCTGCAGAAGCCACCACAGCTGCTGATGCTGCAGCAGCCGCCGAAGCCGCCACTGCTGCGGAAGCTGCTATAGCTGCGGAAGCTACAAGAATTGCCAGTCTTAACCTTGGAGGACCGAACTCAACTACCCCTCCGGTGACCAATGTTGCTACTGTACCAAAGGGTTGCTCGTTCATTTCCTACTTGAAATGTGAACCCATCAAATTCAAGGGTACTGAAGGAGCTGTGGGTTTGACCCGTTGGTTTGAGAAGGCGGAGTCAGTGTTCTTGGTCAGTAAATGTACCGAGGGTGACAAAGTTCAGTCTGCCACGAGTACTCTGTTGAATGAGGCATTGTCTTGGTGGAACTCAATTGCTCAACCCATGGGCATTGAGAATGCCTATAAGATTACTTGGGCTAATTTGAAACAAATGATGATCAAGGAATATTGCCCTCGCAGCAAAATGCAAAAGTTGGAGGTTGAATTCTGGGATCATACGGTTAAGGGTAATGATATCATAACCTACAACCGTCGATTCCAGGAATTGAGGATACTTTGTCCAACAATGGTTTCCACAAAGGAAAAATTGTTGGAAACGTATATCTGGGGACTTCCATCAAGCATACAGGGGAATGTGACTTCGGCAAATCCCAAGGAACTTGATGAAGCTATGCGGATGTCCCGCAGCCTCATGGACCAAGTGGTACGAATGACCGAAACCCGAAAGCAAAACAACCTCAACACCAACAAAAACACCAACAACGCCAGCAATACCAATAACCCCAACAATTCCAACTACCGTAACAACAACAACAACAACAACAAGAACAACAACAAGAAGCGACCATGGGATGGTAACCGTGGGAGTAACAACAACAACAACAACAACAACCAAACCCGAAACAACAACCATCACAATCAACAGAACAAGAGACAAGAAGTCGCGACGGCTTATGTTGCTGCACCAGCTGGTGGTAAGTACGTTGGTAATCTACCACAATGTACCAAGTGCAACTACCATCATGAAGGTCCTTGCCCGGCCAAATGCAACAAGTGCCAGAAGCCCGGACATCTTGCCAAGGATTGTAGAGGCAAGGGTATAGCTACTGGGGCGAACACTCAGCCCATAGTTACATGTTTTGGGTGTGGTGAAAGGGGACACTTCAAAAACAATTGTCCTCGAAACCAAGGACCCCAAGGCGGAGGTGCTCGTGGTAGAGCCTATGTCATGGGAAATGGAGAACCACACCAAGACCCGAACGTGGTTACCGGTACGTTCTTACTCAATAACATTCCTGCTAAAGTCTTATTCGATTCTGGTGCTGATATGAGCTTTATATCTACTAGAATTGCGCCTTTACTTGATATTCCATCAATTACTTTAACCACTAGTTATAGTATTGAGCTAGCTACCGGTGACTTAGTAAATACCAATACCGTAATCCCAAACTGTACCCTTAATCTTTTAGACCACCCCTTTAACATCAATCTTATGCCAATCAAACTCGGAAGTTTTGATGTTGTTATTGGCATGGATTGGTTGTCTAAACATCAAGCTAACATTATTTGTGGTGAAAGAGTTGTGCACATTCCATGTGACAATGAAACTTTGATCATTCATGGTGATCAAAGTGGAACTCGAATAAACATCATCTCATGTATCAAAACCATGAAGTACATTGAGAAAGGATGTTATGCTTTTCTAGCCCACGTAACCGAAAAGAAATACGATGAAAAACGTCTCGAAGATGTTCCTATTGCCCGTGAGTTTCCTGAAGTCTTTCCCGAAGACTTACCCGGACTACCACCAAATCGTCAAATAGAGTTCAGAATTGATTTAATACCAGGAGCGGCGCCAGTTGCCCGTGCACCATACCGGCTAGCACCTTCAGAGATGCAAGAGCTATCAAATCAATTACAAGAACTTTCGGACAAGGGATTTATTCGACCCAGTTCCTCACCTTGGGGAGCTCCAGTTTTGTTCGTGAAAAAGAAATATGGGTCGTTACGAATGTGTATTGACTATCGTGAGCTAAACAAATTAACCATAAAGAACCGATACCCACTACCAAGAATTGATGACTTATTCGATCAATTGCAAGGTTCAACCTATTACTCAAAAATTGACCTACGATCAGGTTACCACCAAGTTAGAGTTCGTGATGAAGACATTCCAAAAACAGCCTTTAGGACACGATATGGTCACCATGAATTCCAAGTGATGCCATTTGGGTTAACAAATGCACCGGCAGTATTCATGGATCTCATGAATCGGGTGTGTAAACCATATTTGGACAAGTTCGTGATCGTATTCATAGACGACATTCTCATATATTCCAAAAACGAAGAGGAACACAAAGAACATCTGAGAACAATTTTAGGACTACTCAAGGAAGAGAAATTGTATGCAAAGTTTTCCAAATGTGAATTTTGGATTCAATCAGTACAATTCCTTGGGCATGTGATTGACAAGACCGGTTTACATGTCGATCCCGCTAAAATTGAAGCTATCAAAAACTGGCCAACACCTACCACACCTACAGAAATTCGTCAATTTCTGGGTTTAGCCGGGTATTATCGAAGGTTTATTGAAGGATTTTCCTCAATAGCAAAGTCTTTGACTAAGCTAACTCAGAAAGACAAGAAATACATGTGGAATGAAGACGAAGAAAAAGCTTTCCAAACCCTCAAACAGAAACTTTGTAGTGCTCCTATCCTAGCATTGCCAGATGGGATCGAAGATTTTGTAGTCTATTGTGATGCATCGCACCAAGGGTTAGGTGCCGTGTTGATGCAACGCGATAAGGTCATGGCTTATGCATCAAGACAACTCAAGGTTCATGAGGAAAATTACACCACTCATGACTTAGAGTTGGGAGCTGTGGTCTTTGCACTAAAAATCTGGAGACACTATCTATACGGTACTAGATGTACTGTGTACACCGATCATAAAAGTCTACAACACATTTTAAACCAAAAAGAACTAAACATGAGACAACGTCGTTGGTTGGAATTACTAAGTGATCATGACTGCGACATTCGTTACCACCCAGGAAAGGCAAACGTAGTAGTCGACGCCCTGAGCCGAAAGGAACGGGTTAAACCACTACGAGTCCGAGCCTTAGTTTTAACCATAAATTCAAACTTTCCTACTCAAATCCTTCACGCTCAAACTGAGGCGGTGAAACAAGAAGACATCCAAAAGGAAAAGTTGGATGGCATGATACAAAAGAAATTCGAAACCCGTTCAGATGGAACTCTATGCTTCCAAGGTCGAAGTTGGTTACCACTTTATGGTGGCCTACGAGACTTGATCATGCATGAATCACACAAGTCTAAATACTCCATACATCCAGGATCTGATAAGATTTATCATGATCTTAAGTTACTTTATTGGTGGCCGAACATGAAAGCCGACATTGCAACATACGTTAGCAAATGTCTTACCTGCTCCAAAGTAAAAGCCGAACATCAAAAACCATCCGGTCCATTGCAACAACCAGAAATTCCTACTTGGAAATGGGAAAGAATTACTATGGACTTCATTACCAAGCTCCCAAAGACATCAAGCGGTTATGACTCCATCTGGGTCATAGTTGATCGTCTCACAAAATCCGCACACTTTATACCAATCAAAGAGACTTACAAAATGGAACAACTAACCCGACTGTACGTCAAAGAAATAGTCTCAAGACATGGTGCACCAATATCCATCATATCCGACAGAGATGGCAGATTTACTTCCAATTTCTGGCAGTCACTCCAAGACGCCTTTGGAACAAATCTAGACATGAGTACAGCGTATCATCCTCAGACCGATGGTCAGAGTGAACGAACCATCCAAACACTTGAAGACATGCTTCGAGCATGTATAATAGATTTTGGAAAAGGATGGGATACTCATCTACCATTAGTCGAATTTTCCTACAACAACAGCTATCATACAAGTATTCAAGCAGCTCCATTTGAAGCACTTTATGGTCGAAAGTGTCGTTCACCTGCTTGTTGGGCTGAAGTGGGAGAAGTTCAACTCACTGGACCAGAAATCATTCGAGAAACAACAGATAAGATTGTACAAATCAAAAATTGACTACAAGCCGCAAGAGATCGACAGAAAAGTTATGCCGACACACGACGCAGACCCCTAGAATTCCAAGTCGGAGATAGGGTTATGCTAAAGGTATCGCCTTGGAAAGGCTTGATACGATTCGGTAAACGAGGAAAACTAAACCCAAGATACATCGGACCATTCAAAATCCTAGCCAGGGTTGGCCCTGTGGCGTACAGACTTGAGCTTCCATCAGAACTCAGTAGTGTACACCCCACTTTCCATGTATCTAACCTAAAGAAATGCTTGTCGGATGAATCACTCGTGATTCCACTCGATGAAATTCAACTCAATGATGATCTTCAATTTATTGAGGAACCCGTAGAAATCATGGACCGAGAGGTCAAACAACTCAAGCAAAGCCGTATTCCAATTGTCAAAGTTCGTTGGAACTCACGACGTGGTCCTGAATACACATGGGAACGAGAGGACCAGATACGTAAGAAATACCCGCATCTTTTTACCAACGAAGCTTCTACTCCCAACGCAAATTGATCTCCGGGACGGAGCTCTCATATGGGGTGGAGACTGTAACAATTCGCAATTTCAGGTTAATTACTATTCCCGGAAAATTTTACTATTCATTTTACTATTCATTTTTACTATTCATTTCTTTCCGAAATATTCCCGAAAGTTGATTTTTATTTCATATTCTCGAGTGATAAATCATTTCCATGGCAAAATAAATGTTTGACATTCGTCAGATCATTTTCGTGAAAGTTATTAAGGAAATACATGTTTTAGGGTAAAAGGTCATTCAGAAATTCCACGCACAACGAAATTCGACCCCGTCAGGTGACCCCACATCATAAAAATGTTTGACACACTCATGATTTATTTGAGAATAAATCATGGCTGAGAAAAATATGACCAGAATAAACCTCGGCCGTGAAAAACTAGAATTTTCAGTTTTAAGCGTTTTTACTCAGCCGTAACCCTAGCCTATACCTGCACCGCGTTTCTAAGATGATTTGAGTTTTCAACTTATTAAAATAAGTCAACATATTTTTCCCTCCTCCATTGACTAAAAATCATCCCTTGAAGTTATAAGTCATTTCGTGATTTTTAGGCTTACGGTTTGATGTCTAAAAGACATTTAATACCAACCGACACTAGACTGAGCCCAGTCTAGACATTATAAGTCATTTTAAATCATTTATATCATATTAGAAAAGTAACATTTAATTTTCTTAATTTTACGCAATATTCGTACATTTTACGTATTACGCGTTTAGACCCGTGTTTCCAGCTTTTAGCAGGGTTTTACCACCCAAATGACACCTACCACTCATTTTATATTTTATTATGGGACATATGGACATGTTTATCAATACTTTCAAGTTTCATAATTTTACGACACCCGGTTTTACGTTTTGAGGCCTAATCATTTACGGTTGGCATTTCCCGGAGTCAAAACTAGCAAATATCTTAGGATAATATCCAAGCCAAGCCAACTCACCCCCCTAGACCTTGTGAACCGCCAATAGGGGGGGGGAGTCATCCCTTGTGTGGCTTGATCCTAGGCAAGGTTGGCTTAGATGTGTTACATGTGTTGAAGCTTGTTAAGAAAGCTTTGACTAGTCCATTTTGTAACCTCCTCAAAGACCTATAAATACCCCCCCCCCCCCTTCCCCCTTTGTGCCGTCCATCACCACACACCACAAACACTTCACACTTAGTTTATTTCTTCCAAATTATAGCAAGGATCAAGTGCAAGTTCAAGTAGAAACCCTAGTTTGATCATAAGTAACCAAAACTCTTCCAAACCCTAATATACTTGGTGATTTCTCTTGAGTTTAAATCCACTCAATTCACCTCAACCATCATCATCCATCTTTCAAGAATACCAAGGGTAGAAAGGTTGCATGAAGTGAAAAGGGTTGAAGCAAGTCTATCAAAGTCCATTTCCTTACTTGTTACTTCCTTTCTTTAATTAGAAAGCCAAAAGTTGTAAGCCTAAACCTAACATGCTTCTTGTTAATTTATCATGTTCATATCATTTACATGTTATTCTTGCTATATTATGTCTTGTATGAATGTCCATGGTGTATAAAAATAACTAAAACATGTTGTTGCGATTGATTGTTAAGATAAGTTACTAAAACAAGCAAACTAGTGACTTTCTTGGTAAGACCTGATCAAAATGGAAAAATTATGATATTGGATTATTACATATAACAGTAAAGGACTTAACAAGGAAACCATAGAAACTTGAACCACCTAAAACGAGTATACGAGTCAAAAGTTACGCCCATTTGAAGTTACCAAAGATTTCCGGCAAAACTGCCAAAACCTTACTGTTTTGCATTCTGTGTTTTTGAAAGTCACCCTTCTGGTCCGATTCATCAAAAAGTTAAAACACGAAAGTTGTCCGGAACGCCGTTTTCGTTCAGGAACAAAGAAGCTCGAGCCCTAAAAACGCATTCCGAGTAATAAAATTTTTCAATTTCTAAACAGCCAATTTTTAGGTAAAAGTCACTAGATTATGGTTATACTTTGAAAGGAACAAGAGGTCTTATGACCTATAATCAAGACCACCACCATGGCTAGAGCCAAGGTTGTGTCTTATGACCTTGGAACAAAGACCAAAGGTCATGGCTAGGCCATGACGAAATGACTATACCAACTTACATAGGCGTAAACATGAAACAATGAATTAGCCGATAACTTGAACAAGCAATTTGGATCTACTTCACTTAAAAGGGAACCATGAGATATTACAAGGAAAAATGGTCATTCAAGACTTATGAAACTACCCCTAATAACAATCTTCATGTACAAATAAACTTTCCTAAGTTTATCCAAATAACGGACATGTAACTTTTCGGATCAAAACTTATATCTATATATTTTATCAACTACTACAATAGTAGGGAGCCTCATGTGAGGAGTTCATTATGTAAGCCGTCGAGATGAGTTGTGGATTTACGAGTTAAAGTGTCCTGGCTCCTCGAACGCTTACTAACATGACTTCTGAATTATGTCGGCCCGAACGGTAGTAAACGATATACAAAACATACATGTTCATGAATCTTTTCTTTCAAGGACTTACAATATACATCATACCACATCATGGACTATAATGCAAGATATATATATAGGCACTCCGTTATATTCTTTACACAAATCCTAAGTCGCGACATTCTATTATAGGTTGCTCGTAGAAACCTACACGATCCAATCATCACCTTCATTACTTGCTATCCTACTTAAGGTGAGTTCATAGCCCCACTTTACATTACTTCAATGTTTTACAAACCCTTGGGGGAAATACATGCTACTTTTAAACCGAACACAATGCTTTGAAACTGTATGCTGCCTGATTGTTTTATTATTACTAAGTACCTACCTTGCCAATCCTAGGCCCCTATCATGAACCATTTAATCACTAGAATTAGTGAGCGCGAGTATTGTGAATAGGCCTATTGGGATTGACGAATCCCATTTGTTTGAGCAGATTAGTTCAAACGAATGCACTATATTTGAACATTAAGTATGACGGCAAAGTACTTACCGGGGCAACAAAACCGCCGATTGATATTGGTACCCGTTAACGTCTTGGTTGCATGAGCTTAGTATATAATAATAACTGTTTTGTTTTTCTAACATGAGTATGAGTCTAATTAACTCTTACTACCAACATATTGTGTTCAACCGTTAAACAAACTCTATGAACTTCACTCAACCTTTGTGTTGATCCTTTTAAGCATGTATTTCAGGTCCGTGATAATCAAGAATGGAGCGGAAGGGCACGTACCGAAGGAAGAAGGCTATAAACTATTATGTCATTCGATAAAAACATCAAAGACTTTATATTGATGTATTTTGAAACATGGAACCTTTTGGGACCTTACTATGTAAACTCTGATATATTTGAATAATATGAATGACAACTCTTTTTATTACGACTCGGTTAGAGATCGTTTTCTATTATTATGACTGTTGTGCCGTCGAGTAACACCCAAGTTGAATTCCGCTGCATCATGAATTGGGGGTGTTACACTGTTCATGCTGAGGGGGAGTTATTGCGTAAATTCTGTTTCATATATCTCAATTTGAAGTATGTTTATAACTGATTTAGTTTGATAGTTGCATTAAATTACTGTTACTTCTGATTTGTAGTAGTATTGTTGTGTCAAATTCATAGTCTAGTTTGTTTGATCTCAGTAGATTAACTTTTGTTTAGATCTGAATTGTTGTAGCTTTTATTTGATTAATCTGTTTTTATAGAACTGAGTTTAGTTGTAGATTGTAAATGAGTTACTGTTACACTGAGAATTATTGCTGCATTGTTGCATCTATTGAGTTCTGTGCACTACTTGATCTCAGATCTGTGTAATTAGTAGCTTCATCTAGTGATTGATTGCACATCTGTCATCTTATTAGTTACTGAGTGATTGTGGATTAATGATGAATAGATCTGAGTTGTGATGTATTTAGATTTCATTTTCATAAACTGAACTTGATTTGTGGAGTAGTATTTAGAGTAACTTTTTTGTAAGGTGTATCAGTAATTAGGAAGTGTTTGGATCTGCTTGTTTCTTAGTGTTCTAGTTGTTGTTTTGATTATAATACTGCATTGATAGTTTAAATCAGGCTAGTAGAGGTTAGTTACTGCATTAGTTGAGTAGTTATTTCATCAATAGTCAAAATTAGCTTTTAAATCTCTTTAGTTGTTAACTGTTAGAAATATATGTTTGCATTAGCTCATTTATAGGTGCATAAGTGTGTGGTTTAGCTTAATTCACTTTAATTCTAGCTTATAACTGCATTTCAGTTCATAATTTGATTATTGAGATTCATAAAAGTCAGTTTAGGTGATAAATAAAATAGTCAAAAGTAGCATGTCTGTTTAAATTGAGCAAACTTTTAGATAATCTACAGGAATCATTAGCATTAAGAAATGTGTAATTCTTCCTGAACTGTGTTCTTTGGTAGTAATTGCAACATAATCAAAAAGAAATTCTCATTTTGAAAATCATTTTCTGGTTTAAATCTTAGCTTAATTGTGCCTGTTTGAGTGAAACTTGCCCTGCACCTTTCAGTTTGCTTTATTCAGTCCTTTTATTCAGCTTGTAATAAGCTCATTTAAGCTTAAGTCTTCCTGTAATTGAGTATACTTATTCTTTGGTTGTTAGTTTATTTGATTTTCTAGATTAGAGGTGATAGCTTTTAGATTAGTAGCTTGTGCATCAACTTGATTTAGTCCCTTTAAGCCTGCATTAGTGTTTATGAGCTTGTATTTGTGACCTGTAGTTGATTCTGAGTCATATTTGAGTAGGTTTAGTGAGTTGTACTTTTTCTTTGCTTCTGGAACTGCTTATGCTTGTTCTGCTCATTTTTGTGAGCTTGTTGCTATATTTCTGAGCTTCTGTGGATTTCTGTGGAATTTCATGAGCAATTCTTGTATACTTGAGCATATTGCATCATTCTAAGTCTGTGTTTAAAGTTCCAAACAGTTTGGATCACAAGTGCTTATAAATAAGCACTTGTGATTAGCAGTTTCTCCTAAATAAGCACTTCCACTATTCATTTTGTTTTCAAAATTTTTATCTGAGTTTCTTTTAATATTTTAGATTTTCTGGAATTTTTCCAGATTTTTCTGAGCCTTTTTACTATTTTTCTCAATTTCTTTTTGATTTTATTCAATTTTAAATAGTTTTTAAAATAAAAATTCAGAAAAGGTTGTGAAAAATACAAAAATATTTTTAGAAATTATTTTATAATATTTTAGAATTTTTAGAATTAAATTTTCATTCTTCCACTTTATTTTTCTATTTTTCTTTATTTTTAATTCATTTAAAATTTCAAAAAATCAATATAAATTCATAGAAAATTAAAGAAAAGTCAAAAAAAATTCTTTTTCTGGAAATTCATTTTATTAGTTTAAGATTTTTAGAAAATATTTTCAAGTTTGTAGGATCATTTTTCAATAAACGTCACGTTTTAAATAACACGGTTGAATTTCCGTTTTTACGTTTTTAACTTTGGTGCATAATTAGCTTGTGCCCTTTGCATATTTCATAATTGTTTGTGATTACTTGAATATCTTGATTGCTATTTTTATTTTTTCACTTTTCAATTCATGATTTCACGAATCAATATTCTTGATTCCATTCGCCTTCACTTGGATACGACTTGGGTGATCCGTATTTTACGCGGATCACTTCGATATACTACTATATAATATATAATTTGGTTTTCACAAGAATCATTCGACCCTAAAATTCTCCTCTCTTTAGAATGAAAATTACAAAGATTATATATAGATTTACTAAGGTGACGGCGTCAAGAAGAAACTTCTGACGCCGTCAACCCGCCGCCATAATATTCTCGGACTGCCTAGATCTAGATCTGACGCCGTCATGTGTAATCTTGTTCTGGGCCCTCACCACTTTTACTCTTGACGGCCTTATTCTGACGCCGTCACGTTTTCTCTGGGCCGTCACCAAAATTGCTCTTGACGCCGTCATCAAAATCTTCTTGACGCCGTCAGGTACTGTTCTCAGCAAGGAAAATTAAAACTTTCCCGTTTTCTTCACTTTTATGCTCCAAAAATGTCCAAAATGCTTCATTTTCCATAATTCACTCCCAAAGTACCTAAAATCACAAAAGGAACGATTTAGAGCAATATTTGATCAAATAAATTCAAATTCTGGCTTAAATGACCCCCTAAAAAAGGATCATTTTTCGCCTCATCATATACCCTTACACTTGAGATTTGCTTGTCCTCAAGCAATTGCGCTTTTATTCTAATCAAAATACAAGTTAGTGGGGTCATTTAACACTAATATAAAAGTAATTACAACAAATAATCGTTCCACTAAATACCAAAGACAAGCACGGAGGTCATACACTAGCACCTCGCAAATAGTGTTTAGATACTCACATCTCTCGGGTGTAATAAAGTATATATCACAATATGGAAATAGAAAACATCTCTCACTACATGTCATAGAAAAATAGATTACCGTAGGCTTGGGAAAGGATCAAACCTCCACCACATGGCGTAAGCACCTAGGATAAACTATCAAAGAGGTCTGTTAAAGGGTTATAACGTTAGGTGCAGGGATATGGAATACACGGTTTTGTTGGATAAAGGCAATCTTTACTGGTGGGGAGTTAATCATCTTGGTTAATTACATGTACAATATGACGTTGCTAAGCCAAGACTAGACTCTACTTAAGCTAATAAATGAAAAATAACAAAAACATAAAATAAACATAGAATGAAAAGGGATGGTAGTCCGTATGTTTTTTCTCTTTTTTTTTTTTTTTTTTTTTTTTTTTTTTTTTTTTTTTTTTTGCATACACTCTTACCCTACCATCCAAAATAATACATCATAGGGAATGAACATTCCCCTTACACTTGAATCTTTACATACTTTGCAATAAACTAATCTAATGACTCGAATTAAGATAATCAAAACACTTGGAGTAATTTTAAGATTAACGTACAAATGGGGGTAATAATAGATGTTCTTCCCCATTACTCCATAACATTAGTACTTTACCTATGAGTCCCAATCGTCCCAAAATAATATGTACAAGGATATGACTCGACTTAGCAACCATGTAATCAATTAGATAATTAACTAAGGGTTTAAACATATAACAGTAATGCACTAAAGATGAGTGCATACACGGAAGGCTAAGGCGATTTGGTTGTACATTTAAGTGGGGTGTAACAAATTCTTCCTTTAAGTAAGATGCTTAAAGTTAGAAACGAAAAGATAGGCTCGGAGGGGTGTACTAGGGGTTTCGTGTACTAAAAATGAGTACAACGCTAAGGGTGTGGGAAAAATTAATTGACTTAACTAGCCAAGTAATATGACTTAAATGGTCATGTAATTATGATACGGGTTTAACACAAGGGTGATCCTAATGCCTCTTATCATGTAGTAAATCCTACTACACGAATGTAGTCTGACTAGCAGTCTCGGGTTGCATCGCTATCATAAGTTCTAGAATCTAAATGCTACCAGTACACTCATAAGCACTAATAATGAATACTTTTCCTATCAAATATAAAGGTGAACCTCACATATTTAGGTGGAAAATTTTTCTGAATGGTACGGTTTTGAGCTAGTCATACGACTCCTATCCATGAGACGCTTGCTAAGGCTAAAGTTTCACTCCTAAATGTTGTAAAAAATTTTAAATTTGGCGCTAAAATTACACTAACAAGTATTTCTCATAGTTTTATTACACACCTACCATCAAACAAACAAACTCAAGCGAAAGTATATACTATAAGGTATCATCATTTTACCCTCCCCTTACACTTAGGATGAACATTGTCCCCAATGTTTAATTAAAGAATGTAAAAGTAAAACAGTTAATAGAATGAAATCAAATACTCCCCTGATTCGCTCGGTATGGATAGTATGGTAACAAGTTTAGATCTTCCTCCAAGAAAATGAACAATCAAAGCTTCCCTTCCAGAATATAAATCATCTTCTTGTCATACATAACCTGTTAAACCTGAGAAAACAAACAAGGCAACCTTGCGTAAAATCGGCGGCAATCTATATATGATAACAAATCCTAGAAAACAATGTAAGATATAATGCTTGTGGAATGATGTTTGCAGATTCCCTGGAGTTTATAAAACTAAAGATTCAACAAAAACTTTAAGACTCCGTTAGAAAAATAAAACTTGCAAAATTTCCAGAATTTTACACGTGACGCCGTCAGAAATTTCTTCCTGACGCCATCAGAAGTGACCTGCAGAAATTCTTACGTTAAGTTTTCGAAAAATTTCTGGAAAAACTTTGTCCTACTTCCTGGAAAATCCTGCAAAACATCATTATGACTCGATACAAGCATTTGACTCTAACAAATACGAATATACATGTTCATTTAATATTGTGGATAATCATGATCAATTTTGTTTCTTAAAAACATATTTGGGGTTTCCCCTTACACTTATCTTTTGCGAAATACCTTTGGATGAAGTTAAGACTAAGCCAAACGACAAAATAAAGTACTTTCACCATTATAGCTTTGAAACATGATCTACCAACAATAAAAATAAAGCATGCATACGGAAACAAATAACAATCAAACACAACAAAAATCACACAAAGCATGGGTTGCCTCCCAAGAAGCGCTTTTCTTTATTTACGAGTCTTGTAGCTAGACTCAAGGTCGTGGGTTACGTTTTCTTTTCCCACTTTTGTGCCGACTCAAAACATCTAACCCAATTCTCATCACGCTTGTACTCAGGGCCTAGATTCATGCAACCTGAATAGTATGTTCGCCTCCTCTCATGATAAGCATCAACATCAATTCCATCTTCCTTAACCTCATAAGGTCGAATCTCATCAATTTGTAGATTCTTGATGCCTTTTAATTCTTCCTTCATGTGAGGCATCATAAAAGTAATCCTCTCTATCCCATCAGTAAACTGAACTATCCCCTTCTCATGATCACAATACATCTTAGTCTTCTCAACAAAAGGTCGTCCTAGAACCTCTCTCCTAGGTGTGGATCTATATGCCTCTAACATCTTCTAAGATTACAAAGTCGCATTGATAAGTAAAATTTCCTATAAAGATGTGTACCCCTTTAACTCTCCTGACGAAATTACATAGCCTATTAGAGTTGTAAGGGTCTTTTCTAGAGCTTAACCTTTCGTTCATTATCCAGTTGTAGTAGAGCCTGGACATAATATTCATGGGTGCTTTTAAGTAAATGTATGTATGCTCTCTAGACATGTACCCAATCATGCAAGGAATTTTTATGTTCCTAAAGTTATGCCTCCTAATCCATGGTACCTTTCTGTATTTTAAGGGGCAGGGGTGTTGTAAAAGAAATCTATGGTAACTTAATTCATTAGGGGTTGGAGCGAAGTCTGTCAACTCAATTTTCATTTGAAGGGGCTTAATAAATTGCTTAAATGTGTTGACTTCTCTCTTTCTTCTTTTATGCGCTATAAGCCTCTTGCTAACTTCTAAACGGCGATTCTCTAAATCCATAAAGACCAACCTAATACGAACAAAGACACAAAGAAATGACTAACTTTGTTTGGTATGGGTTGCGTAGTTATATGTGTGTTATTGTGTGTTATAGTTGGGTAGTATTGGAGTTAGCACTAAGTCCCTTCGCGTTGTGGTTGTTATTGTGATTTTTGATGATGTTCATTTTGGGAAAGTTCATTTTGATCACCTATGTGGTGTAGAAATGACTTGTGTATATTTGGCGTTTTGAGGTTTTGCGTAACGAGTCTTCATTCAAGTTATTGAGCGTTAGTAAGTTACGGGAATGTTGTCTTTTGTAAGGAAATGCTTATGGAGTGTGTAAAAATCTATTTTTGGAAACTTTATTTTGAAAATGAATATTTTCCGGTTTGTCGTAAAATTAAGGTTTATCGCAAAAGACGTTAGGTTTTGTTATGGGAATACATAAAATATGAAAAGTATGAGGTTTTGAGTGTAATAAATAAATTAATAAAATATATATATATATATATATATATTAATTAGGGGGCGGCCGATTAGGGGTATTAGGGGGAAAAAAGGAAACCAAATTTGATACCAAATACAACTTTAAGCCTTAAGGGTTATCCTAAATAATTATAAATACAAAATCAAAACTCCCCTACCCCTTTTTCCTGCTATTAGAGTCGACACAAGGGGGATCCAAGAAGAAAAAAATTAGAGTTTCATAATTGTCTAGCAATAATCAAGAATCAATGTAAAAATCTTTAACCCTTATGTGTAATTAATAAATTATTGTTATGATTCATGTAATAATTAATATGATGGAATCTAGGGTTTATATAATTCTGTAAATTATTGAAGTAAAACATGTTAGGATGATTAGATGTTAATATTATGGTTAATGGTTAAGGGAATTGAGTGTTAAACGCGTTAGATTATGTGTTAGGGTTTGGACAAAAATCTATGGCTGTAAAGATGTGAGTGTAAATAGCAGATGGTGATGAGTTAAGTCATGAATTTTAGGTCTAAATTTAAGTATAATGAAAGAGCTTTCCAAAAAGTCCAGCCACGATCGATTTTGAGGTCGGGAAGTCGGTCTTTTGATTTTTCTTTGTTAAGGTGTCAAAGCTGTCAAACCGGGACAGATTTTGGGTAAAAGTTTGAGGGTGTCATGTGGTTGTAAAAGTGGTATTTTGACTAGGCCTTCTGGAATAGTTAAGTTTTAGGTTATATTAGACTACCAAGAATAGGATTTGTGATAAAAAATTGTGGAAGTAATTATTAAAAATCAAAACTTTTTGGTGTGCGTTCAGATCCGAATTTGAGTAGTTGACAAATTTGAATTTCTTATGAGTACTTGTGTGTGTTATTGGTCCATGGCCTTCTGGGATTAGCTTCTATGCTTATGAGAGACCATGGTAAATTTTTGGTGTGAGTTGTTGAGCTTTATTTGTCGTGATTTCATGTGAGTGAATGTACCCAAAAATTCTGCATTTTCTGAGTTTTAGAGTGCAAGGGATTTAGTGAGTATTAGGTTATGGAAGTGGTTACTGTGGTGTCTAGGAGATCCATGGTGGGTCATATGAGTCTTAGACATCCATCATATGTGTATTACATGGGTTGTAGCTTTTAGCTTGACCTTGTGTAATGTGGATTATTTTTGTGTGCTATAGATTGTGAATTGTTTTTGTGGAAGCTGCGGAGTTTAAGGTGAGTTCATAGTCCTATATTTTTACTTTGTTTTAAACTTGGGATGGGAATGATGCTTGTCTTAAATGATTTGATTTACTGTGATTATGTGTATGGTGTTAAAGAGCTTGGACTTATAAAGTTATCGTATGCATGCTATGTGTGATTATTTGCTTGTGTGGATATATATGTGATTCGATTAGGAGGATGCTTATCCTGTTGCTCGCGTATGCGACCTAGTTGATGTTTATTGGGGTCGGGGGACACGATCCGTCCTGATGTAATCGTTGTGGGGTCGGAGGATACGAGCCTTCCTGTTGTAATTATTTTGGGGTCGGAGGACACGAGCCGTCCTATTGGTTGCCTTATGAGTGTGGTTGCCTTTGTGTGTGAGTATTGACTTGCAAATGCATGTAGCTATATGATAAATATAATTATTTGTCCAGCTATATTTTGTAATCACAGTGAATTCGGTTGCCTTGTGTGTTGAGTCTCAAACCTATGAATCTCACCAACGTTATGTTGACATTTTAAGCATCATTTTCAGGTGAGCATTCTAAGGCCAAAGTTGAGGGCAGCAATTAGGCGAGACTTAGTTGCATGGAGACTTACTTATGTTTTGGGATTTGATTTTATTTTGGATTTGGTTTTGATACATTTATGTTTTATGTTCGGTACTTTCAAATCTATTGAAGATACCTTTTGGATTTTGTTTTGGTTATTTATCTTCGGGTATTGTTATAACACTGTGTGTTGGTACATTGCTCTATTTATGTGCATGTAGTTGTTCTCTATGTTGACACCAGGTGTCGTGATGATATCCATGAAGTTACACCCGCGCGTTTCCGTCGTGGCGGGGTGTGACAGATTGGTATCAGAGCCTTGGTTATAGAGAATTAGGTGGTTTAACCTAGACTATAGCTTAGGAGTCCCTCATATAGTTGCATTTAGGACCTATGTGTAAGTATAATATCTTACATGTCTATTTTCCTAAATTATGAGTTATATTATTGAGTTTTTTTTAACGTCTATCGAACCCTGTACTTAGCATCGTGTGTGTGTCATTTATAGAACGGCACCTCCTGCAAGAAAGACACTTCATTGGGCTACTGTAGTTGCTAAGGGACGCAAGAGAGTTGGGAAGATGAAGAGAACCAACAGGAGGATATTGGTCCCCGCTAGCATGGTACCATGTGTGATTGAAGAGAAGCTGACACTCGGGAATGTGAATGGGGAAAGGGTGGAGAGATATGAGACAAAGGGTAGCTGATAAGGAAGGCTTCACTACCAAGTACCCGTGCAAGTGTCCTCAGTTTTTGGAAGATGATGGGGTAGTTTAGGCTAGACCCCGAGGATTGTATGATTTTGTGGATAGGATAGATGATGAGTTAAGAGATATGATTTTGCAAGACATCCTCTACCACAGAATCATGGAAATAGGAATGGATGGGTGAGCGAGGAGGAGGAAGTGGATTCGGACTTGGAGTCCACTGCACGTACACCGTTTTAGGTCTTAGATAGGACTCGAACTGCGTACGACTTATTTTCAATGTTATGTTGTTTTTCTTTTTTTTTTTTTTTTTTTTTTTTTTTTTTTTTTTTTGTGTTTTATGGTTTTGTTGAGTTGTTTTGACACTGATTGTATGTTGGAATGTGAATTCCTTCGGATTCTTGGGATTTATCTCGTGTTTTAATGAGAAGCCTTGGGCGAGTTTGGATATTTTGGTGTGTATATTATGTGTATTATGGGAGTATATTTTGGGTAGTATTGATTTCATGTTATTTGTTATAAGATGTTACTATTGTTAGATGTGGCTTTGGAAGTAAGTACACATGTGGAATGATACATCTAAAATTGTGGGTGGCCAACACAATTATAAATGTATCACGACATATGTGGACCTACAGCCAATGTTACATTGAATCAATGGTGATATGCTTATGTGTGGTAGAATTGAGTTTGTTTGGTTATATGATTGAGAGTGTTTCATGTGATGGGAGGTAGATGATTGAGTAGGATTATGGAGATTGTAGAATCTTGTGAATGGTCTCTAATGGTTCTATTGTCCTGCGTGTTTAGGAAATGGTGCCAAGGAAACCAAGACAACCTATCACTAAGTCACCTATGAGTTGAGCTTACCGGACACCGAAGAAGTCCAAGAAGTCAACACCTATTATTGGGGATAGCAACCCTATCTTTCAGCAAATGATCAACCAGCAGCTAGAAGCTTTAATGCCTAAACTTGTGACTCAATTGAGTGCGCAGATAGGCAGTGGAGCTCATCCTGATGGTGCTGGAAGTGGAGGAGGCAGAAATAATGGGTGTACTTACAAGGAGTTCATGGCCTGTAAGCCTAAGGAATTTGATGGAAAGGGTGGTGCAATTGCACTTACTCGATGGATAGAGAAATGGAGTCTGTGATGGATATAAGTGGATGTAGTGAGGTCCAGAAAGTTAAGTATGCGGTTAGTTCTTTGGTTAACAAGGCGTTGACCTGGTGGAACACGCAACTTCAGGCTAGGGTACGAGTTGCGGCTTTGGGTATGACTTGGGAGGACTTCAAAGCCTTAATGGTGGAGGAGTTTTGCCCAGTCAATGAGATGCAGAAATTGGAAGAAGAGTTGTGGAATCATACTATGGTTGGAGCTAATCATATGGGGTACACTGATAGGTTTCATGAGTTAGCTAGGATGGTTCCTCATCTAGTAACTCCTGAATCGAAGCGTATTGAGAGGTATATCCGTGGGTTGGTTCCACAGATTCGCTCGATGGTTAGGGCGACTGAGCCGACAACGCTTCTAAGTGCTATTCAAAAGGCTGGTGCACTGACAGATGAAGCAGTTAGGAGTGGAACACTGGCAAAGTCGGGAGAGAAGAAGCGAGAGGAGGTTGATACTACTAAGACAACTGGTTTTAGTGGTGACAATAAGAAAGCAAGAAAAGGAAAGGGGTTCGTAGCAACGGATCATATGATGGCAGCCGGTTATGTGGGAACAGTTTCTACGGCTGTGACTGGTAATAATGAGAAGAGAGGATATGTTGGTAATGCCCCTAGATGTACTAAGTGTAGTGGCAATCATCCTGAGAATACTCCATGTCATGTGTGTTTCAGGTGTGGCAAACCTGGACACTTTTCTAGGGAATGTCGTGCGGTGATTACTCAAGCGACCCCAATAAACTCAGTTGGCGCAGGGGTTCATCGTAGGGCATGCTATGAGTGTGGTAGTACTGATCACCTGCGGAATTGTTGTCCCAAGATTGTTGGAATGTTTGGACGGCCTGGGAATCAGCTGGCTATTGAAGGAGGACAAGGACAAGGGTTTAATAGAAATGCAGCTAAGGGAAAAACATTTACAATGAATGCAAGCGAGGCGCGCCAAGACCCGAACGTTGTTACTGGTACGTTCTCTCTCAATGGTCATTATGCTACTACGTTATTTGATACGGGTGAGGATTATTGTTTTGCTACTACTGAATTTGGTAGAATATTGGGTGTTAAGTTTAGTGAACTTAGACCTAGTATTTTGATTGAAATAGCTAGTGGTATAGAAATACAAGTTGATAAAGTTATTCGTGAGTGTCGTTATCTTGTTAGAGGGTGTTGCGTTTAAGATTGACTTAATACCATTAAGACATGGTAGTTTTGACGTGGTAATAGGGATGGATTGGTTGGCTAGGAACAAAGCTGAAATATTATGCCATGAAAAGGTGGTTCGAATTCCATTAGAGGGTGGAGGTGTGCTGCGAGTACAAGGAGAAAGCGTGGAGAAGAATTCGAAATCCCTTTTGAGTGCGAAGTCTAGAGAACTCAAAGTGGGGGATATTCCAGTAGTGTGTGAGTTTTCGAGCATTTTTCCTGAGAATTTGTTCGGATTACCGCCAATACGGCAGGTGGAGTTTCGTATTGAGTTATTTCCTGGAGCGACGCCGGTAGCGAAAGCTCCTTATCGATTGGCACCTACAGAGATGCAGGAGTTGGCTGCACAGTTGAAAGAACTTCAAGATAAGGGGTTTATTCGACCTAGTCATTCTCCGTGGGGAGCGCCTGTTTTGTTCGTTAAGAAGAAAGATGGTTCGTTTAGAAAGTGTATTGATTACCGAGAGTTGAATAAGTTGACGGTGAAGAATCGGTATCCTTTACCTAGGATTGATGATCTTTTCGACCAGTTGCAGGGTGTTAGATTTTTGTCAAAGATAGATCTGCGATCTGGTTATTATCAGTTAAGAGTGTATGAGGAGGATATTCCCAAGACAGCTTTTAGAACTCGTTATGGACACTTTGAATTTACGGTTATGCCATTTGGGTTGACTAATGCACCAGCGGTATTCATGGATTTGATGAATCGCGTGTGAAGGCCCTATTTGGATAAATTCGTAATTGTGTTTATCGACGATATTCTGATTTACTCTAAGTCGAAGGAAGAGCATGGGGAACACTTGAGGTTAATACTTGGCTTGTTGGAGAATGAGAGGTTGTACGCTAAGTTCTCTAAATGTGAATTTTGGTTGCAAGAGGTGCAATTTCTTGGTCATATAGTGAATAATGAAGGTATACATGTAGATCCTAGCAAAATAGAAGCGGTCAAGAATTGGAAGGCTCCTACAAAACCTTCTGAGATACGCTCATTCTTAGGACTGGGAGGATACTACAGGAGATTTATAGCAAATTTTTCAAAGATTGCTAAGCCTCTCACTATGTTGACTCAGAAGAATAAAAAGTATGAGTGGGGAGATGAGCAAGAAGTGGCTTTTCAGACATTAAAGGATAGTTTGTGTAATGCACCTATTCTGACATTACCTGATGGGCCAGATGATTTTGTGGTATATTGTGATGCGTCGAATCAATGATTGGGATGTGTGTTAATGCAAAGGGGAAAGGTGATAGCTTATGCATCACAACAACTCAAGGTTCATGAGAAGAATTATACTACTCACGACCTAGAGCTTGGTGCGGTGGTATTTGCCCTCAAGAATTGGAGACATTATTTGTATGGTACGAAGAGTACAGTCTATACCGATCATAAGAGTCTTCAGCATATTTTTAATCAGAATGAGTTAAATATCCGTCAAAGAAGATGGATGGAGCTGTTAAGTGATTACGACTGCGACATTCGTTATCATCCTGGAAAAGCGAATGTGGTGGCCGATGCGTTGAGTAGAAAGGAAAGAATTAAGCCAAGGTGTATGCGAGCTATGAGCATAATATTGCAGTCAGGAATTAAGAGTAAGATATTGGCAGCACAAGAGGAGGCTCACAAGGATGAGAACCTTGTGGCTGAAACGTTGCATGGTTTAGACCAGCAGATGGAAAGGAAGGAAGATGGTGGACTATATTTCTTAGATCGAATATGGGTTCCACTAGTGGGAGACGTGAGAAAGGTGATCGTGGATGAGGCTCATAAGACGAGATACTCGATTCATCCAGGGTCTGATAAGATGTACTATGATCTTAGAGATGCTTATTGGTGGTCGGGCATGAAGAGGGAGATAGCTGAGTATGTTAGTCGATGTTTAACTTGTTTGAAGGTGAAGGCTGAACATCAGAAACCCTCTGGATTGTTGCAGCAGCCGCCAATTCCTGAATGGAAGTGGGATAATATAACTATGGATTTCATTACTAAATTGCCTTGCACAAATAATGGACATGACACGATATGGGTTATTTTGGACAGATTGACGAAGTCTGCACATTTTCTGGCCATTCGTGAAGATTACAAGATGGAGAAGTTGGCAAGGATCTATATAAATGAGATTGTGGCAAGGCATGGTGTGCCTGTGTCTATTATTTCAGATCGGGATAGTAGGTTCACTTCGCAGTTCTGGCAGTCGTTGCAAAAGGCTTTGAATACATGGTTGGATATGAGTACTGCTTATCATCCACAGACCGATGGACAAAGTGAGCGAACGATTCAGACATTAGAGGATTTGCTTCGTGCTTGTGCTATTGATTTCGGAGGAAGCTGGGATACTCATTTGCCTTTGGCTGAGTTTTCTTATAATAACAGCTATCATTCAAGCATTAGATGTGCACCGTTTGAGATGTTGTATGGAAGGAAGTGTAGATCACCGGTGTTATGGGCAGAGGTTAGGATGAGTCAGTTAATTGGACCTGAATTGGTACAAGAGACTACGGATATGGTCTTTCGGATTAAAGAAAGACTTAAGGCTGCGAGAGATCGTCATAAGAGTTATGCGGATAATCGCTGCAAACCTTTGGAGTTTAGTGTTGGGGATTTTGTAATGTTGAAGGTGTCACCATGGGAGGGTGTTGTGCGTTTCGGTAAGAAAGGCAAGTTAGCACCTAGATATGTTGGGCCATTTGAGATTACGGAGAGGATTGGACTTGTGGCATATCGTTTGAGATTGCCTAAGGAATTAAGTGGTGTGCATGATACGTTTCACATGTCTAATTTGAAAAAGTGTTTGGCGGATGCTAGTTTGCATGTGCCACTAGATGAGATTAAGGTTGATAGAACACTTCACTTTGTGGAGGAACCTGTTGAGATTATGGACCGAGAAGTTAAGAGTATGAAACATAGTAAGATTGCATTGGTAAAGGTACGATGGAATTCCAAACATGGTCCTGAGTTTACTTGGGAGCGTGAGGATCATATGAGAGTTAAGTATCCTAAGTTGTTTGCTGAGAAGTCTGATGATACGAGCTGTTAAATCTCGGGACGAGCTTTCCCTAAGTGGGGATGATGTAACAACTGTGATTTTAGCAGGTTAGTTAGACTTTTAGCCTCGAGATAATCTAACTTTGTTTGGTATGGGTTGCGTAGTTATATGTGTGTTATTGTGTGTTATAGTGTGGGTAGTATTGGAGTTAGAATCCCTTCGCGTTGTGGTTGTTATTGTGATTTTTGATGATGTTGATTTTGGGAAAGTTCATTTTAATCACCTATGTGGTGTAGAAATGACTTGTGTATATTTGGCGTTTTGAAGTTTTGCGTAACGAGTCTTCGTTCAAGTTATTGAGCGTTAGTAAGTTACGGGAATGTTGTGTTTTGTGAGGAAATGCTTATGGAGTGTGTAAAAATTTATTTTTTGGAAACTTTATTTTGAAAATGAATATTTTTCGGTTTGTCGTAAAATTAAGGTTTATCGCGAAATACGTTAGGTTTTGTTATAGGAATACATAAAATATGAAAAGTATGAGGTTTTGAGTGTAATAAATAAGTTAATAAAAAAAATAAAAATATATATTAATTAGGGGGGGGGGGCGATTAAGGGTATTAGGGGGAAAAAAAGAAACCAAATTTGATACCAAATACAACTCTAAGCCTTAAGGGTTATCCAAAATAATTATAAATACAAAATCAAAACTCTCCTACCCCTTTTTCCTGCTATTAGAGTCGACACAAGGGGGATCCAAGAAGAAAAAAATTAGGGTTTCATAATTGCCTAGCAATAATCAAGAATCAAGGTAAAAATCTTTAACCCTTATGTGTAATTAATTAATTATTGTTATGATTCATGTAATAATTAATATGATGGAATCTAGGGTTTATATAATTCTGTAAATTATTGAAGTAAAACATGTTAGGATGATTAGATGTTAATATTATGGTTAATGGTTAAGGGAATTGAGTGTTAAACGCGTTAGATTATGTGTTAGGGTTTGGACAGAAATCTATGGCTGTAAAGATGTGAGTGTAAATAGCAGATGGTGATGAGTTAAGTCACGAATTTTAGGTCTAAATTTAAGTATAATGAAAGAGCTTTCCAAAAAGTCCAGCCACGATCGATTTTGAGGTCGGGAAGTCAGTCTTTTGATTTTTCTTTGTTAAGGTGTCAAAGCTGTCAAACCGGGACAGATTTTGGGTAAAAGTTTGAGGGTGTCATGTGGTTGTAAAAGTGGTATTTTGAATAGGCCTTCTGGAATAGTTAAGTTTTAGGTTATATTAGACTACCAAGAAGAGGATTCGCGATAAAAACTTGTGGAAGTAATTATTAAAAATCAAAACCTTTTGGTGTGCGTTCAGATCTGAATTTGAGTAGTTGACAAGTTTGAATTTGTTATGAGTACTTGTGTGTGTTATTGGTCCATGGACTTCTGGGATTAGCTTCTATGCTTATGAGAGACCATGGTAAATTTTTGGTGTGAGTTTTTGAGCTTTATTTGTCATGATTTCATGTGAGTGAATGTACCCAAAAATTCTGCGTTTTCTGAGTTTTAGAGTGCAAGGGATTTAGTGAGTATTGAGTTATTGTAGTGGTTAGTGTGGTGTCTAGGAGATCCATGGTGGGTCATATGCGTCTTAGACATCCATCATATGTGTATTACATGGGTTGTAGCTTTTAGCTTGACCTTGTGTAATGTGGATTATTTTTGTGTGCTATAGATTGTGAATTGTTTTTGTGGAAGCTGCGGAGTTTAAGGTGAGTTCATAGTCCCATATTTTTACTTTGTTTTAAACTTGGGATGGGAATGATGCTTGTCTTAAATGATTTGGTTTACTGTGATTATGTGTATGGTGTTAAAGAGCTTGGACTTATAATGTTATCATATGCATGCTATGTGTGATTATTTGCTTGTGTGGATATATATGTGATTCGATTAGGAGGATGCTTATCCTGTTGCTCGCGCATGTGAGCTAATTGATATTTATTGGGGTCGGGGGACACGAGCCGTCCTGATGTAATCGTTGTGGGGTTGGAGGACACGAGCCGTCCTATTGTAATTATTTTGGGGTCGGAGGACACGAGCCGTCCTATTGGTTGCCTTATGAGTGTGGTTGCCTTTGTGTGTGAATATTGACTTGCAAATGCATGTAGCTATATGATAACTATAATTATTTGTCCAGCTATATTTTGTAATCACAGTGAATTCGGTTGCCTTGTGTGTTGAGTCTCAAACCTATGAATCTTACCAACGTTATGTTGACATTTTAAGCATCATTTTCAGGTGAGCATTCTAAGGCCAAAGTTGAGGGCAGCAATTTGGCGAGACTTAGTTGCATGGAGACTTACTTATGTTTTGGGATTTGATTTTATTTTAGATTTGGTTATGATACATTTATGTTTTATGTTTGGTACTTTCAAATCTATTGAAGATACCTTTTGGATTTTGTTTTGGTTATTTATCTTCGGGTATTGTTACAACACTGTGTGTTGGTACATTGCTCTATTTATGTGCATTGTTCTCTATGTTGACACCAGGTGTTGTGATGATATCCATGAAGTTACACCCGCGTGTTTTCGCCGTGGTGGGGTGTGACAGATAGACTAAAGAAAACCTAAAAGAAAAAAAAAATCTTACTAGAAAGGAATCTAGCAAGTAGACCTAATAAAAAGAAATTCTAACCTAGACAATAACTATTCCCCGGGCTGTGGTGCCAAAAACTTGATGCGTGGGAATTGCACCAGGCTTTACCTCCCGAGGGATCTCGAGAAGCTTACAACCCCCACCAGGCAGTGTACCTGAACATTGTAGTATAGTATAGTGACAAGTACCGGGGGATTGATCGTTCAACTCAGGAATAGTGTCGCTAGGATTAGAAAGCCTAAAAACTAGGTCTAGAGGTGAGGGATGATTCTTTTTGTATTTTTATATTTTTATGAAAGCAAGTAAAATCTCGGGTTTTGGAAGGAGGGGCGGAATTAGTTGCTATTAAACTAACCCAATAACTACAGATGCAATCAAAATAAAATGACAGAAATGTAAATTAAACTAATTACTAATGTGGTGTGAACAATAGATGGGAGAATTGTGTTTACTTAGATTTCACTACTCCCTAGATATCTTTTACAGGTTAATTGTTTGTTATAGTTGCGTGGATGACGGGTTATATTCCTTAATACCAATCATGGGGTAGCGTACTTACTTCCCCAATTCTATAAGCTCCTACTTCACTCCTATGTCGAGCCTGCAAGAAGCTCCTAACATGGGATCACTAGAATTCGCTTATGCATTAAATACAACCATAAAAACCTAGTACACATCAGTTCATGTTTCTTAAGACGTTCAAGCAAGTTACATAATGGAGATCTGCCAGTTTTCTTAAGCCTAACATTGAAATTATTCATCCATTACAACTATAAACAAGCAATCAACCTATAATCAACATCTAGGTTTCATTACATTTAAGTAAACACACAAGAGATCTAGCCTAGCATGTTAAAATTAAGACAAGTGTAAGATATATTCAAACAACACATAGACATATTGAATGAATTGAAAGGATACTTATCTCAATTGAACATGAAGGGTTTCAAAGGGTGAAAACCCTTGAAAATACTGTAAAAGTCGTGTGAGTTCGACCCTAAAATTCTCCTCTCTTTAGAATGAAAATTACAAAGACTATATATAGATTTACTAAGGTGACGGCGTCAAGAAGAAACTTCTGACGTCGTCAACCCGCCGCCCATAATATTCTCGGACTGCCTAGATCCAGATCTGACGCCGTCATGTGTAATCTTGTTCTGGGCCGTCACCACTTTTACTCTTGACGGCCTTGTTCTGACGCCGTCACGTTTTCTCTGGGCCGTCACCAAAATTGCTCTTGACGCCATCATCAAAATCTTCTTGACGCCGTCAGGTACTGTTCTCAGCAAGGAAAATTAAGACTTTGCCGTTTTCTTCACTTTTATGCTCCAAAAACGTCCAAAATGTTTCCTTTTCCAGAATTCACTCCCAAAGTACCTAAAATCACAAACGGAATGATTTAGAGCAATATTTGATCAAATAAATTCAAATTCCGGCTTAAATGACCCCCTAAAAACGGATCATTTTTCGCCTCATCAATCATCATAACCATAATCACTTACAATATGAACAATTTACTATAACATTGATTTACCACAACCTTGGCTCACCTCTTAACACTTCTAATTATCATATCATCATATATTGATAATTATCCCATTAAATTGTCGACTTAATTTTCAATAACGCTTATTCCAATAATTTCTATAACCCTTTTAATTAGTTTAAAACCATCTTTTACCCAACTCTGAAATTAGGTTTCATAAACCCTAACTTCTTAAATCACCTATTAAACTCAAAAATTAGGTTACTTGTGGGTAATTGGTACTAACTTGTTTCTTGATTTGGAGCACTAATTCTCTTTCAATTTGATCATTGGAAGTTCTTGTTCTTCCCTCCCTTTCTCTCTAAACCAACACACACCCACACCATTGCAAATAATAATCAAAATATCAAAAAACCGGGAGATTTCTAGGTGATACTTCATACCAAAGCTATTTCACAATTAACACCTTTAGTCGTTCAAGTACTATAACAATTTGGTCTTGGTATTAAAACAAGGTTGTTCTAGTGCTAATTTGAGATTTTGGCAAGAATAATCATTCTAGTACCAATTCAGTGTTGGTACTAGAACAAGTTGGTTCTAGTGCCAGTTTGAGGAATTGGCAAGATTAGTCCTTGTAGGCTATAACAAGGTAGTTCTACTACTAAAACAAGTTGGTTATTTTGGGATTCTGTCAACTTAGGTGCCTCAACTTCTTTTCCTTTATATTAGTGACACATAATACTTTCTAAACCAAATTACACATTCTTAATACTTATAGCTTGACTACCGGTTTGACTAGCCAATCATGTAAGGCGTTGTGAACTTATAAAAGTCACAGTCAAACTTACTCAAGTATCATTTATCCATTTAATCAAACAATTTATTCTTAGTCAATTTCATCTAGAGTCATACCCGTTTACAAAACGGGTTTCGGGTGTAACGCATGTCTCGTTATTTAAAATGCTTGAAGCATATAAGAAAAATTCCTGAGTATACAACTTGATCAAACCGAATAAATAATTGTATGAGATCAAGGAATATGAGCATAATTGTTACAATCGCCCTTAGTCAGTATTTGTTAAAAGGATGTGAAATGATTATGTTTGCCCATGAAATTTTATAAAGATATCTGGATTTGACTATGGTATGTCAATGAAACTCCTTGAGAGTTTATGAAGGCGGTTGATTGCTTAAAAACTAAACTTGAAATAAAAGACAGAGTTTTCTTAGTTTATGAATTGAAATTTTAATGATGATATCTTTATACATCATGAAAACTAAAGAAATATGATAAATATCTTTATATGGATATATGATGCTCATGTTTATGAGGTGTTATGATGTTGAAAATACGTGTTGCATTTTTTTCCCTTGACCATGGTTTTGTCCCCATTGGGTTTTCTGGTAAGGTTTTTGACGAGGCAACATTCCTAAGCATATGTAGGAATTATGTACACTTTTCCCATCATTAGATTTTTGTCCAATTGGGTTTTATCTAGTAAGGTTTAGCGAGGCATAATCTTCAAATGGACATCAAAGGGGAAGTGTTATAAATAATTATGGAATTGATGTCCATATTCTTTTAATTGCTACATCATCAAACTATCAAAGAAGAATGTGTTTGGTTAAGATGATTCAATACATCCAAGAAGAATGGGTCTCAAGTCTATCAAAGGAAATCCAACCTTATTATATGAAGACAATGCATCGTGTATAGCTCAAATCAAGGAATGGTATATCAAAGGAGACAAAACAAAGCATATTTCGCTGAAGTTTTTCTTTACATATGATCTACAAAAGGATGGAGTTATTGATGTTTGTCAAATTTGATCAAGTAACAATTTGGCAGATTTATTCACAAAATCTTTGCCAACAAAAGTTTTTGAGCAACTGGTTTGGAAGATCGTCTTCGACACTTGAAAGATATACATTAATTTGAGGAGGAGGAGCATATTATGTGCACTGCACTCTTTTTCCCTTCATCAAGTTTTTATCCTACTAGGTTTTTCTTGATAAGGTTTTTAATGAGACAGCATGTGGCGTATAATAAAAGATTAATATCCAAAGAGAAGTATTGTAAAATATTACTTATGAGCTTTTAGGCTTATGTCTATTCATCTAATCTTTAGTAACAAGTTAGGTTTAAACTATTAACCTTATAAATAGAGACTACTTGTAACCTGTTGGGATGATTAATGAATAATAATTCTTTCTTCCTCCTACATCCATTCTTGTTCTTTACCTTTCATAACATCTATAATACTATAAGATCAGTCCCAAAATTTAATGTGGAGTTATGATGATAGAGTTTTAGAGTTAGAAACAAGTTGGAGTCGTTTAGTAGTTGCATAGAGTATAAGATAGCTAATGCTCGGAATTCAATGCAGCCTCATAATATATATACAATCATGAAAGGAGGTGAAGTGCAAGGGTTGCCCGAGTTGATCACATAGCATTTAGTATAGAATTAAAAATCGGTTAGATGAAGCGCAAGGGTTGCGAAAAGTTGCAAGAATAATTAATGATTTAACCTAATTCATGCCTATATAAACCGGCCAAAATCACATTTAGTATGTACATTTGAAGATGATTCACACATATTTTAGATATTTGATTGTTGGTAGCAGTATATAAATTCTCTTTTGCAACATTTTGGAGATGATTCACACATCTTTTAGATCTTTGTAATTAACTTGGTCTTCTTTTTTTCTTAATTTAGTTATCATACGCAGGTACTATGAAAATCACACAAGATCATGCATGCTCAGATAAATGAAACCAAAGATTGGGATACCAACTATTTTCTTTGTTTCTTACATATTTAGGTGATTGTTATAGATAAGCATATATATATATATATATATATATATATATATATATATATATATATATATATATATATATATATATATATATATATATATATATATATAGATAGATATATGTATTATTTTAATGCATTTTTATATACAAGTAATTTATGTGCGTTTTCTATTGATGTAGGTCACATGTGCGAATTGATTCAAGAAAATATGCACGAGCATGTATGTAAAGCAACATTTAAATGGTTAAATGATACTTTTTAGCGTGATTAGTTTATGTAAGTAGTTGCTTTCTAATGCTCTTTGAGAAATATTAGAATGAATTTATCGCGTGCAAATGAATTATTATTGAAAAGAAGAAGGTCGCGCATCGCAAAATGTTTTCTTTTTTCTATATGTAGAATCATTAGTGAGAAACCAATATTTACACCAATTAAATGAGTTTGCCATAATAGCAAAATACGACATATTAAAAATATCACATTGAGTAATAAATAGAAAGGAAAAAAAATGCATAATTTTGACTTAAATCCGTTTTTAAATTATAACATCAAATAAAAAAGTTGAGTTTTAAACATAAGCAAAAGTTCAAACTTTTATCGAAAAAACAAAACCGGTGCATTTAATATGAAGTATATACAACATCTAGATGGAAGTGCAAGACTTGCCGGAATTTATCACATGCTATTTAGTAATTAGTATACAATTAAAAGTCGGTTATGAATTGAGATGAAGTTGAAAAGGTTGCAAGAATAATTGATGATTTAACCTAATGCAATATATATATATATATATATATATATATATATATATATATATATATATATATTATGTTAATGCATTTTCATATACAAGTAATTTATATGTGTTTTCTATTGATGTAGCTCACATGTGCGAATTGATTAAAGAAAATATGCACGAGCATGCATGTAAAACAACATTTAAATGGTTAAATGATACTTTTAAGCATGATTTGTTTGTTTGTTTGTTTGTTTGTTTGTTTGTTTTTTTTTCTGGTAACATGGGTTTCCGACTCGACATTACGAGCCGACTAATCCCACGGCGACTACTCTTAAGCATGATTAGTTTATGTAAGCATGCAACTCGAATAATGAATATAAAAGAAAAAGTATATAATTTTTGCTCAAACCCATTTGTAAATTAAAAAAATTAAGTTTAAGACGTAATAGTGGAGTCCAAAGGTTTTAGGAATTATTAATTGTGCGTTAATTAATATTCATTTAGTTAGCCATTTATAATTGAGTTTATTGATAAAATTTATTAATATTAGTTAGACTTCAATGTTAATTTTCAATGAAATTAGTTGTACAATAAAATTAGATGGAGCTAAAATGGTTTGTAACGATTTTTATACAGTTTATATGGCATTATTATTCATACATTATTACACAAACTTTAACTTACAAACTTAATAACGAAAATATTTAACACACATTAAACTATGACCAATTAGATGAACCCCGTGTGCTTTATATTACCATGCAAAAATCATCTAATAGACAAGTATTGTAGGGCTAAGTAATATACCAAAAGAAACAAAGTCATCACAACTTAATAGCAAAAAGTCCATATATATAATACAACACCATAAAACCAAAACAACATCAAACACTTTTAAATTTTTATACAAAAAATTTAAAACATTTCATAAAACATACTAAACAATAATTAAGTATACACTCGCCAATATACAGAAAAAAATACATGATTAACAATTAGATTCTTAGCCCGTGCGTAACACAGATTCTGCCTGCCTCATAATTAAATATGATTCGGATTTTTTTTTACATTAATCACTGGCCATTTAATCTTTTATACCAAAACCATATTGTAGTGATAGGTAAGCATGATTTTGTCACGTGACAAAATTGAGCCATATGAGTAGACAAAAGTCAACATTAGAGACACATGATTCATCAAATTGGATCCATTTTTTTATAACAACAAAAAAAAATAATAATAATAATTTAAAGAAACTTTAAAAGTTAAACGTAAAATAAAGACATATTTTTATTGTCCAATAAAATTTACAATCAAGTCTTTCGAAAATCCTTGAAATCACTGGTAACATGCTCACATCTATAGCTCACATTTTTCACCATAACGTTTTCCCATGTCGTATGATCAATGAATTTACATTGCTTCAAGTTTTATTTTGTGTGAAACGAGCGGGTGAGCCCGCGCGTTGCTGCGAGAGTGTCGTGTATGATAATCATTTTTTCAACTGATTTGGAAAATTAAAAAACACACTTTTTTGAATGTTGGGTTAACAATGACTAACACTTCTTAGCTTCAACATCCACTTCTGTGACTATATCATTATAGCTTTGCAGTGATGCTATTTATCTTTTGACTCAAGTGTTTCCTTCATCTGCAGCCTAAAAAGGGATCCAAGAATGTTGTGCAGCGTCTTTCTTTTTTACGTTATTTTACTTAAGGTCAATACTGGACGAACCTGGTCAAAGTCTTCTTCCTCTTGGTTATTCTCTTGTTTAAGCAGTTTCTCTTCCCCAGCATACAAATTTGCAGCTTTAGCCGTCTCCGCTCTTTCATTTTTTTTGCTTGCACTTGATGTGATCAGCTATTTTATCTCGTCCAAAATGCTTCGGAGCTGGTTTTCATCTAGAAGTCATCCAAATACCTGAAACCATGTTCAGCAGCTAAGAGATGTAGTTAGAACTTAGAACACATGAAAACTATCATAATTACTATCATCTGCCTATGCCACTTACAGGAGTTTGGGCTTCATTTTCTTTCTAAGTTGTAACATTTTATGACAGAGCGAGTCTGTAAAAATACAAATTTAAGAACTCAAAGAGCTTACATCGAAACCATAGAATAGTTTACCTGTTTTTTATATCTGATTCCCTTCGGCCGAGTCTTGGGGTGTCAACAGTATAATATGAGATGTAACAAATCTTTTTTACCTTTAACTTTGACATCAAATAATATGAGCTACTCACTTCCTGTAGCGTTCGTCAACTGAGGAGCGTAAGGACAACATCGTTTTCGATCATCATGCAAAAGCTGTTATCCATCTAAATCACCAAAATAAATAAATAAATAAATCCTAGTTACCTTCCAAATCAAAGCCAGTACAATGGCAGATCCAATATTACAACCAAACATCGGACGCCCATTATACAACGGGTGCTTCGTTACATATTGGCGCATAGCCATTAGCCTACTCTTTTTTTTAATGAGCTTAGCATCTTCAATATGGATTATGAATTAAGTTATATGCGCAACTAAACAATTTCATAAGCCGAAAAAAGTGAGCTTATGACCTTTACACAAATCAAATAGGCTCATAAGGATGGAAAATAGGCTAATCCAAACACCCCCTACGTAACACGTTATAGACTTCTTGCGGAAAATTTAAAGCATAATACATACCGGTTTTGATCTTGTGTTTCCTTTCAGCTGCTCTTGTTGCTCTACATTGATTTCTTGGGTCTAAAATCATGGAAAAAAAACATATAAGGTAGAAGTATATGCCAATAAAGAAAACCAAAATTCAACAGTGACAACAGGAAAACATTTATGTGGCCTAAGGGGTTATTTATTATAGGAAAAAATTGTAAGTTTATCAAGTTAAACTTATTCTCGAAATTCAGCGGCTAATACTTAGGCATGTTATTCAATAACAGTAACAGTTAAAAAAAACATGCTTGAATAGAATATAAATTGTTATCTATTAGTACAATTTTCATCTTATGCTATTATACGTAAACCACTACCTTAAAGCCTAAATCCAGATCAAATTATATTTACTAAACTGTTACCTCGAATATCGGCACCTATACATCCAGGGACACTACTCATTATTGATTACAGAAAAAAAACAGTTCTAGACCAGACCAGTAAACCTCAGTACATGTCCAGTTCGGTCCGGCTTAGACCTGAGTACTATATGCTTAAATCACTATCTTAAATTTAACACCCGTTCACGTTACAATTACTAAATAATCCGATCATGTTCTCAAATTTTCGTCAGGTATATACTCAGGCACACTACAAATTACACTTGCAGCAAAAAAAAAAAAAAAAAAAAGTTTCAGTCTAGTACAATTTAGCATCTAATGGATTTCAGTTTGGTTATTACTTTTAAGCCTATCCGAGTTTTGAGTACCTATATTCTCCAATTTTGGCACCTACATATTCAGGCATGCTACACAGTAACAATTACAACATAATAAGAAGAAAAAAAAAACAATTGTAGTCAATATGCTCCAGCAAGAATGTTTTTAGTATCTTGGATACGGATCATTTTACCGCGGAGTGCAAAGCAACAGTGCGATATATAAGCCCAAGAACCATCATAATGATTGAATAGTTAATTGGATAATTGCTAATACATTTAGTGGTCTTACAGGAAAAAAAAGAGCTTTTTACTAAGCTCTTTGAATTTTGCTTTTGGTCTGACATCACCAATCATGAAGCTTTTTTGTTGCGGAGGTCATAATGTTTCATTTATATCCACACTTCGAACCTGCAATATTTCTGAAAGTAGTCATCAACAATGAATAATCAAAAATCAATTAGAAGGTGCATGGATAAGGCTTAAAAGAATCAGTATTCTAGCGGTAATTTGAAGTTCGACTTAATAATATATTAACCATATACTGTTAATCTAAAGAGTAAAAACATATTTTTTTTATGTGTGACTTAAGTATGGCAAAAATCACCTGCAAAATGCAAATCCAAACGCCCCCTCAGTAATCACTGATGATGATGGCAGGGTTTTTTTTTTTAAACTCAATCTCAATGATCCCAAGCCCATAAGTAAATAATAAATAAATAAAAAATTGCATACCTGAATTTATGAACAACCAACCCAAAAAAATTAGGGTTTCAGCCCACTCTTTCAACAACAACAACCGACACCTGAAAAGTCACCGCATTTTCTTCCCATCAGATAAAAGAAACCCGTCGGCAATTCAAGATTTTAAGAACCCTCCACTCACCTGATTCCTCTCTTCTTTTTTATTTCATTTTTTTAGGGTTGATCGAATCATGTATTCATTTTCAAATAAAGATATCAGTTTTGACAAAAGGGTGTGTGTAATTTTTTTAGTAGTTTCCAAATTCTCTCAAGAATTTCATCAAACATATAGAAGGCACAAAAGGCCCTTACTTCCATCAACCACAACCTAAGTGTTTCATGCATATTTCTGGATACTTCTTAAAACAACAAACAACAAAAAATTCACAAACCTAAATACATTTACCATGACAAACGCCCCTAACTTAATTAGATTATTAAGAATAATACATGTTTGAAGCAAGTGGTGAAATTGAATCCAATGTATGTCTTTTATAAAATCACAATTACATGTTTGAAGCAAGTGGTGAAATTGAATCCAATGAAATTGTAATTAAACTAATATCTAACCATTACCTTAAATCAAGTTCAAAGGGTCTTTCAGGTAACATCATTCGACTTCAGTCCATTTCCACCATAATTCCCAAGCAAATCATGAAATTGAATCCCCTTTCCACTCGGACTCTTCAACCTCCACACCACCGTAAACAACAACAAAAACAACAAAGTGACAAACCAATAAAAACCCTCAAAATTAAATAGAAAACAACCAAGATATAATCTTTAATACCGCAAGCACCACTGAACCACACCCCTTGAACCAAACCCCCTGAACCACACACTGAAAAATTAAACAAAACCCATAAATAAAAGTACAAAATTTTTATATAAAAATAAATAAATAAATAACTGATGTTTGCATTTTTTTCACACCAATTATATTTTTCAGGTATCTCACCTTGTTATATTTTTTTCACAACAACCAAGATATAATCTTTAATACCGCAAGCACCACTGAACCACACCCCTTGAACCGTCATTTGGATCGGAAAAAATGGAATATACAGAGAATACATAACCTGGGTAACTGAAGAAGATGTGAGAGTTATGGATTTATTAGTGAATGCGGTTGTGGCTTAAAAGATCTGGTAAAATAAAACCGTCATCTGTTTTTGTGTGTTTGTTATGAGTTTTTGTGGAGGAAGATTCAAGAAAGACAGAAAGATAAAGAGGGGAGGGAGATGAGAAGAGGTTGGATGTGGGAGAAGATGAATGAGGAGGGTTCTGGAATTTGTGGGGAGGGGAGGGCGTATTTTTTTAATATAATGGGTTTGTGTGTTTTTGTGATAGATGAAATATAATATAGCGCACTATTCATTAGCACAGTGAAGTACCATTATTTGAAGCATATTTCACTGTTTGAAACACTGTTATGTACCAGTTTTTGAAGCACCCACTTTCCGCCTTTTAGTATATATATATAATAGAATATAATTTTTGATCTCGAATCAACAACTTAGAGTAGTAAAAAGATATAATAAAATGTGTGAGATCTCAAGTTCAATTCATGGTACAAACAACCTTGAAAACAACCCGGAAGTGACCACGGCATCCTCCTGAAACAAGAGAGTTTTACATGGTTTGAGTCTGTGTGGCATGTGGGTTCAACCTCCGTAAATTAATCGGCGAAAGGTCGGAAACCAATGTTACCCAAATGAATGAATGAGAAAAAAAATAAAAATAAAAAAAAATAAATAAATAAAAAAAAAAAGAAGAAATCAATGAGCTTTGAAGCTACTGACACTACTACATAAATGGCTTTTAAGACCTGTTCACAGACTAGTCGAGACCGGTTTTTCATGGGGTCTCTAAGTGGGGGGCTCTCTATGTGAAATCAAATGGAGACCGGTTTAAAAACAGGTCTCGATATGAGGAATATGGACCGGTTTTTAGCATAACACCTGTCTCGATATGAAATTAAAACTATAAAAAAAATCAAATAGAGGCCGGTTTTTAAGCTGAAAACCGGTCTCTATATTATTTTTAGAAATTAAAAAAAATTGCACTGTTTGGAGCTGCTTACTGTAACAACCACAGAGGGGCTGATGTGAGATTGCTTGCTGAAACTGCAGCCCACGTAGAGATTGTTTGGTATTGCCTACTACAGTTGCTAATAAAGGATATTTGGGATTGTTTATTCGCAATCCCAAACATTGCTTATACGCAACTTTATTACGAAATCCCAAACACTCCCTTTATGAGTTCGAGTTTCCGCAAGCGATCCCAAAACATTCCCTTTTATTAGCAATTACAAAACGCAATTCCAAACAGCTTCATAATCACCTTCAATAAGCAAAGCAATACATAAACACTCAAGTTTTATTACATGTCAAAGTATGTTAGTAAAAGTATAGCCTTAAGTCGGGAAACTTTAACTTCTACATTTACGTCTTGCATATAAAAAGGAAGCAAAGAAACATGCACTTATCACTTTGATTAAAGCATTTTTGTTTATGAATTTAACTTGAAGCTAAAGAACGTATATAAAACAAGGATACTTAATGAAGTATGAACAAATGAATATTCAAATTGGGACATACATGTCAATCACAAGTATGATTAGAACGCTCACAGCCACATCCATTGATGGCTACCCACTGCTACTGCTTAGTTTAGATGAGATTGTCATCGCATTAGAGACTTGAGATGGCTTTTCTGAACAAACCACAGCTATAACTTCACCCACCTCATCACTCAAGGGTTGTTGTTTACTGATAAAAAGAATGCACCGCACGTGAGATCAAGTGTATAAAAATCAGACTCAGCAGCAAATAATACTTAATTACTGTACAAAAGCTTATTGCATTGGATTATAACCGCTTTTTTTTTTCTTTTTTTTCCGGTCACAAGGTGGTATAATTTAGTTGCTAGATTAACCAGACTTACAAGTACATAAAATAGTAAACAAACAAAAAAGTCCAAAAATCAATGCCCCGGGTGACATGATGCCAGTTTCTTGATAGTTTCAAGAACAAGAATGATTTCCATGTGAATGTACGATCCAAATCCAGCCATTATGATATGGGGACCTTAGACCACGTAACAGCCAGATTTGGTAATAGTTTCCTCATGTGGTCAATTTAATCAAACCACATTACATAAAAGAAGTGTACCATGCAGTAATACCTGTAGTGTCGATACTGAAACAGTGGCCGGGGATGAGGACGGAAGGTTGTCATAGTTTCCTTACAAAACAGGAACAAGTATATGAGCGTTCATTAACAAACTGATAACATATATTGATAAGAAAAACATTATACAACAATACATACAAGCATACCAAATCTGGTGGGGGCCAGTCTTGGAGCGTTTAGAAGTTGTGCTTGCTCATCTCTTGATGATTCAAAGGACGATCACTGCATGGTTGGATTTCCAAATATTAGAAGCAGCCACAATACACGGAAATTTGCTAATTGTCAATCCCAAACATCCCTCATAAACACCTTCAATAAGCAATCCCAAACACTCCCTTTATAAGCTCAAGTTTTTGCACGCAATCACAAAACAATCCCTTTATTAGCAGTTACAATATGCTATCCAAACAGTCGCACAATCATGTTCAATAAGCAATGCAATATATAAACACTTAAGTATTATATGTAAAAGTATGTTAGTAGAAGTATAGGCTAACTCGAGAAACTGCAACTTTTACATTTTCATCCAAATCATGCTGCATATCAAAATGAAGCAAATAAACATGTGCTTATCACTTTCATGATATGACATACCATAATAATAATCAGATAAACGCAATCCCAACTCCTGATATAACTTGTTCACTTAGAAATCCAGTCTGAACAAAAAATCCGATTTTCGAAACACCCCTATGTAATGTACTCCGTATTATATAGGCAGTTTAAATAATCAGTTACGAAGAGGAACATTTCTTGCAGAAAAAAAAATGTTTACATGGTCCATTTTTTTACCTTCGAGCTCAATTCTGTCAACTGAAACTGCAACCTCCATCTTCCATTATAATCTGACTTGTAACATGTGGAGATAACAGAGATAATATGTGTTAGTAAGTGTTAGTCAATATCAAGAGCTACTAAAAGATTCCATAAAACAACAAGCTAGACTAAAGCTTTGATTAAGTCAAAAACTACAAACACAACCAGATTGTTTCTTAGTCTCCATTCGATTACAAATATACAATTACTTAAATCCGAATAATGTGTTAACCTTACAGTCAATCTTGTGTAGTATATACTTGCTTCATGATTAAAATCAGATAAGAGTATCACAATCACAAAGTCCTTATAGTTCAAATCATCCACCATCTTAAGCAACCTCTATATGTGAAAAAGAAACCCATAAAAACAAAGTTGAGCATCTCATCAAACACCTTATGTGCAAGCACAAACCACATGAATGTGCTACATAACTAACTCTAATTCGCCCACATAACCTCTATTTCTTATGAGACAAACACTAATTAAGTAAGCCAACTCTAATTTATATAACCCCAAATTCAACAAATAAATTAACTGATATTTTACAGGAATTAGAAAACAAACAAATCAATCTTCAAAAAAATATATAATTACAACAAATCATAGATTTAGTAATTGAGTTCATGTATTATGCACCTTTGATATAAACACGTCTAAGGTATTTATTGGAATGATGACTAGAGGAGGTGTGGTCGTGTGGGTGTTGGTGAATGTTAGAGAAAGGAGATGAAAATGTAGATAGGGTTAGTTTGAAATCCATTTAAAATATTTGAAACAAATAAGAGGGCAAAAGTCCCGCTAATAATTTTGAGAATTCAGACAGGTTCTTTTGTTTAAAACAGGTCTGCTTCTAAATAATAGATAGAGGCCGGGTTTTCAAATTTAGGCCGGTCTAGATTTGGTTTAAGAGAGACGTGATGTTAGCTTAAAAACCGGTCTGGGTTTCTTATATACGTCAAAACCGGGTATTTTCATTAATACCGGTCTACATACTTTTGGGAGGGTGGAAAACAATTTTTGAGACCGGTGTTTCTTGTAAAGGGTCTTGATGAAGGGGTCTCTAAACCCAATTGTGTAGTAGTGTGATTCCTCACTTGTGTTTTAATGGATTACATTTATGTTGTAGTAGTGACAGAAAAATAGGGATCAAGTTTATGTTGCCAAAGAAAACGTACAAGCTCATCGACGGAGACGTTTGGCAAATTAACCAAAGTAAGAACGAGTCTTTCTCTAAACTGGTTAGATGGTTTGAAACTAACCCGAAATGTGTAATGAATATGACCTACAAAATCATAAAAATTTATATTTATTGTAATAGTATTTGTTTACAGAAACATCTGAAATAAACATGGCCGAGTTAAGAGCACCAGGTATGGTGGCTTAAGCCAAAATCCAAAAAGAGTGCTACGTCATGCCACCTTAATGAAACATCCATTTTCACTCACCCAACCAAAAACTCCTTCCCTCATGGCTAAAACCAAAACACCTCTTTTTCGGACCGACCATACTCAATTAAAACACAAACTCAAAAAAAAAAAAAAAAAAAAAAAAAAAAAAAAAAAAAAAACGTTTATTAGCCAATGGTTTGGCGTGGGGGGTAATTGGTGTCATGGCTTAGTTTTGGCTTGGGTGCATGTTGGCTGGCGAGGGTGCTCAAGCCACCATACCCAGCCTTCTAAGTGGTAACAAACCCACTTAATTGCATTTCCTGGAAAATTACACTTTTAAGTCATTTTTCCTTTATCTACTGATTTACAGTAAAATATTTAGTGTCATTTAGAGCATAATGAGTGGTCTTGACTAATTTTGTATATTTCTTTCCCCCTATGTGGATTGATTTTACAGGTTAGTGTGATTAGCAAGGATGAATATCTTGATCCTAGAACTACACCAGGTGGAAAAATGACTATCTTCAATAAGCACGGCCTATAAAATATTGAATGGTCTTTGGAGCATCTCCAATGCATTATATCTTCATGAGTTCAATACAATGACACATCACTTACACATCATCATTAAATATTTTCACATAAAACACTTGAAATCCATTTAACCTTTTCATCATTTAACATTTTCAGAATATATATCTTTCAATTAAAAAAAAGAAAAAAATCAATCTAACAAAAAGAGGCCCACCATATTAGTATAATAGAGGTGCAACCAGAGATCAACTCATTTTACACCCACGAATCCCACAATGCTATTAGATAATAAGGTGTCATATATTCTTTTTTATTGAACCATGCCACATTATCCCTTTGTGATACCCTTCTATGGAAATGTAGTCATATGGTTTAGCAGAGTTGAAATGTACTATTATCAAGTTCTAGAATACTCGAGCTGCCAAAATAGATTCTTTAAGGAATAACTCTAAGAATTAAATTTAAAATAATGTTGCATTTGTTAATAAATAAATTTTAAAGTAAATTTGATTTCGATTAAAGTGTGTGCACATATGATTATTTTGGGAATAATTGAATCTAAGACAATTACCAAAAAAAAAATGAATCAAACAAATTATGCATTACCTTTAAATTCACGATATCTATCTACCTATTATATAAAATAGGCATTTTGTTACTGTAGATCATTTAGAGAGTGCCACATAAGCACACAAAAAATTGACACATAGGACACCTAAAAAATATACACATCATAAGTAAATATAGTCAGCACTATTTGCTCTTTGAAAAATAGATTGTATTTGACCTACCAATTCTCCATTCTTCCTTCTTTCACCAATTTCATTATACCCACTCCCCTTCCTCTCTCCCAAACTCCAACTATCCCTACTGGACATTTGTTATTTTACGACGACGGTAACACCATCTTTCCTTTCCTTTTTTTTTTTCTCTTTTTTTTTATTTTTCTTTTCTATTTGGGTCATGTAGTTAAACATGCATATCCGCGCTTTGTGTATATTTGATTTTTGTAGTAGTGGGAGCTGAATCAAATGAGGACAATCCTTTGTTATGAAGCTAGAAACGGTACGTCTACTTTTTTTTACTTGTTTTGGTTTTAATGAAGATTCGTGTGTGTATTTGTGTTTGGATGCATGTCTATATTTCGTATTGTGATAAGATTTATGTGTTTCGTGTGACTTAGGAGGTGGGTGCGCCGTGCGCCATATGTGTGGATTTGTTTGTGGTTTTTGTGACTGTATTAACTTGCTACAGAGTATGATATAAAGATGATGAAGACCTTCGCTGATTTAATTTGTTGATTTTCAAAGACGTGTAAGGTAAACGTTTTTTCAAACCTGTTGTTGATTACTTGATATGAATTCTATAATACCACAGATAATGATTTTGCTGATTTTGAAGACTCTTGAGGTAAAAAAAAATTATGTTGTAAATATTCGATTTGATAGTTTTTACTAATTTATAAATATTCAGAAAGAGTTAAAAGATATGAGGAGGCCAAGGGATGATTTGTGAACAAGTATTGAGATAAAAAGTTTTTTATTACAGTATTAACATATTGTTGGACTTTGATCTATTTAGCTTGGAGTATAAATTGTCTGTGTTGTGTCATAGGTTTGAGGGGAAGATTAACAGCAATAAAGTTACGATGAGGATGTTTTTTCTCTACGTAAAATGGTGTTATTGCCTTGATACACTGCATTGCAAAGAAACTTAAAAAGACAGTGTTACATGATGAAAAATGGTCAAAAGGACAAGCAGTTGGTGAGTGGGTGACGGGTGACAAGACAGAACAAAGATGTGCAAGTAAAAGTGAGTAAGAAAAAGATATAGGGATAGTGGGTTGAATATTGACTTTTATGTACTAACAAGTTTAATTTTATTTCTCAAGTACATATTGTATGAAATTATGTAGGATTTGATAATAATTGTTGATGTATACATTAATGAAAGTACGTAATGTCGTAATGAGTAGCTTAAACTTTAAACACCTTTATGATTTTATTTAAGTGGTTGATTTAATTTAGTTGTATTACATGGTATTTATGAAGGTTTAAAAATTCTATTGTATATTTGTTGACCCACTTTTGAAATCTGATTTTGCTAGATATAGTATGATGTCAAATTTTCAATAACCTTCAACATACCACCAATACTTGCTAGAACTCTTAACAAACAAAGAATATAATATGATGGAGGAATTTTGGTTTTTTTTTAAGTTATAAGTTCTGATTCAGCACTTTTTGCTATAACGCGAGACTATAACGTGAGACGGATAAAACACATAAAGTGAGACGGGTAAAGCGAGATGAATACTCTAACGCACGTGATGCTCTTATTATAATTATAGATACACCCCAAAGCTCTTACTCCCTCCGTCTCTAAATTATTGTCCAGTTTGAATTTTCAAAGTCAAATTGGTTCAACTTTTACTATAAATATATATTTTTTATTATATAATACTTGATGAAAAATTATACCATTGAAAAGTACATTTAAAACTCAATTCATTTATATATTTTGCATCAAATATTATATAACACTCATAAAAATATTTAAGGTCAAAGTTGAAAAAGAAAAACTAAAAATATCAATAATAGACAATAAATTTATAAATTTAGGACGGAGGGAATATTATAATTATAGATACACCCCAAAACTGATTATTGAGTTAGGACATGTGTGAAACTTTCGACTTTTTTGATTTACCATTAACCCTCTTTAGCCAACCGATAATATAACACTAAACGAAATTCAATATCCTTTTTAACCGACACATAAACTATAGAGCATTCTTGCATCTTTGTGAGCTGAACCAATTGGTAAGATGAACTAAACAGTGTCTTTGTAATAGTAAGTTAGTAACAATTGAGATGGCTCTTCTTTCCCATCTATTTATTACTTAATTAGCAACATTTTTACAAGTAAGATAACATGTTTCAAATATCATAAACTTTAAAACAGAAGAACACTTGACTAAAAAGAATATGCAAACTTTCTTATGCAAAGAACGCGCTTAAATACAAAGGTCTACAAGCTCACATTATAGATTCTTATGTACTTACGGTCACATTATAGATTTTTATGTACATACAGTTAGATAAGACGTATAACAGTAGGAGGACAGGAGTAGCAAAAAGTTGCCATCATAAACTAAAATATGCTTTTAAACAATGGACCATAAGATAAAAATTATCGTTACTTATGTTTTTCGATATCACACGAGATATATAAGCAGTGGCAGACCCTTTTTTTTTTTTTTGACAACAGCAACAAATGCTGAAGAAAAAAGTATGATTGAAATGATAAATCGAGTATTGCTACTTGGAGATTAATGATTTATATGCCTTGACAGTGTTGAATATTGAATTTTAGTATGTTGGTGGGGGGGGCAATTTAAATTTTTGTTGAGAGCACTTTCGAAAAAATGTCAAAATTTAAAAAAATAAAAAAATATAAAAAAATTTACACTAAAATATTATCTTTTTCAGCTAGCTATGGGGGGCGCCGCCACCCCAAATTCAATAATTAGGTCCGCTCCTGTATATAAGTCCCCTTGGGCCGTGCGTATGCACGGCCAAATACATTACCTAGTATAATACATCATTGAAAACAAACACGTGTCGAAACAAGAAAACAACCCAACTTCACTTGAGCGCCTCCTGTTGCATAACTCCATCACATGTATTCATTTCTCATTTTCGTTTAGGCACATCAATGTATTTTTTACCTGGCAACTAACCCATCACCTCTATTCACATATTTATAATCAATTTCATTTAGCCTAAGCAAAACGATGAGGGGGTCCTACGGGCTACGGTTGTGAAGGGGGTCTCGGCTAGGCAAAAATGTAGTAATATAGGGTAGTTCGTCGCTGGTTGTGCGATGCTGCAGCAACACCGACGCTCTCACGATCACACTTCATTTCCTTGCAATGGTGGTATCGACTGGTGTTGTATTGTTTTGTTTATAGATAGATTGGAATACAGAATGGTACTCGATGGTTATAGTAGGAATGACATCAATAGTTTTTTTTTTTTTTTTTTTTTTTTTTTTTTTTTAACTGTTTCTCAATATACAATTATAAACTATCTCATGTCTTAATCCGGAATTTAACCCATTTGGTTAGAAGCTTCTCACACAACAAAAAAATACTATTGTTCCCTCAATGGATTTATTTCAGATATTGATACAATGGATCTGATTCCTCATCTTATTTTTAATTGTCAACAGGCCACTACAAATGATTCTCGGTTTCTTATTTTTTTACACATATCTTTTACGATCCTCATTTGAAAAAAAACTCTTGAGAATAAACCTCCCCTACCTAAAACCGGATCCGGGATAAAATATCAACATGCCACCACAAATGTTTGGAGGAATCAAAATATTGTTTCATCTCCTACACATGACTACGTGAGGTATGTTTACATATTGTGTATTAATTGTATCGAGTTAACTAATTTTCGAATTAGGTTTTTAGGGTTTTATGAATTGGGTTATCTTTTTCGAATTGAAGCGTTTTTTTAAATCTTAAATGCCTGGCGAGGAAATCATGCTCGAATTGAACAATTTTAGAATTAGGTTTATAGGGTTTTTTGAATTGGGGTTTTTTTTCTTTTCGAATTGAGGGTTTTTTGGTTGTTGGTATTGTTTTTGTTGTTGCTGTAATTGTATTGGTATTAATTTTCCTGCAGTAATTATATTGGTATTAATTTTTTCCAGGAACGCTTCTATAAGATAATGTGAGATTGGTATGTTTGTCTCTCTATCAGTATTGATTTAAAAAAAGCTTTGCGTATGCTTTAAAAGAATTGAAATGTGAGGTTGTTTGTATTATATTTTTTGTGATTAAAGGGAGAAAGAAGAGTGAAAAACGGAAATTGGGGTTGAATCTTGATGAGTGGGAAGACTTTGATTCCTTTGAAACCTGAATGAAAAAGAGGCCATAAGTTGTAGGTGCTGAACAGAAAGGAAAAAGAGCAAATGCTTGAATCATAGGAAAGACTACCAATCTATATATATTAACACTCTAATTGATGTCTGTTATGAAATACTTCATCATGGAACAACAAAATAGTGTAAAAAAATATGGGATTTTGGAGCATTTTGGGTACAAATGTAGGGGAAATGCCACGTAAACTTAGATTTTGGTTAGTGGAAAATTAGGATCCGGATAGTAAAACCTTAGATATTGGAAAAGTATATTGAAACTTCAAATCCATTATCCATACAACTAAATCATTTACTGTAATACGGTTACTGAGGTTATTTCTAATCTTCTTGCATTGTGTTTAATTCAAATAAAACTTTTTATTTATTTATTAAGTAGTTAAGCTACAACGAAAATGATGTTTATGAACTGCTTGAGTATGTTGAAGTAGCCCCAATGATGTTAATATTATATCTGGATTCCAAATTAACTAATATTGATGTTCCTTTCATCAGGTAGCTAATGTTTCTTGGAACATGGGTGAGTATGATGAGACGACAAGACATGTTCAAACCGGATGATGGTGATGAAACTGCCTCCACAGGTGATGGGTGCATTTATGACATATTCTTCGGTGTTGTACTGTTAGTTCAGAGGGGAAAGATACTATTCGGAATCTCAATTGTTTAGTTCTAATTGTTCATTTGGAAATTTATTGATGTATTATTTTAATTTTGCTATTCACTTCATCTGAACTATCTCCCTATCATTATTATCCCATCGATATAACACCATATATATATGAAAAACGGGGTGGCGTGATACGAGTGGGTTATGTTTCGAAATGTGTTACTTTTATGTGCGGTTAATTGGTTAGTCGAATTTTTGTATTCATGTAAACCCGAGTTATGGGTAAAATTGTTTTTTCCACTTATCTTTGATGTTTTTGTTTATGATTATGCTTCTTATTCATGTTTCCACTATTCTTTCGATGATGTATCCCATTTATTTGCTACAGCTTGGCTCCACACTAAAAAAAACAACTAATGAGGTACAATAAATGAAGGATATGTATTCTTTGATTTTACAATGTGTTTGTTTACTACTTGGTTTGTGGTGATCGGATTTGGTACACATATGTTGGGCTCATTGGCTACTGTTTCCAGTTGCTAGGCTACAACTAAATTCCATTATTGATATCAGCAAATTTATATATCCTAACCATTAGTCATGTTTTTTGTCATTAAATACACGAGATACAAATATGTGTTTTGTCCAATTATTTGCTTAAATGAATTCTTTCTGAGATACTTATCATTTTTTAAATAACATGTAGAGATATAGAGGCTTCGGAGACTATGTTTATTGTTCAGACACATTGTTTCTCATAGACGGCTTTGCGACATTGGGAATGTAATTTTATAAGTTCATTTTCAAAATCCTTACATTTGAATGACGATGTCAACCCATTTAAGTGGTGTTTTATATATCGTCGTTGATTAGAGAAACATAATTAAGGTTTCTAGTGATTTAGTTGTATGGATTTGAAGTTTCAATATACTTTTTTTTTAATAATCAAATTTTTTATAAGTTTCTTACAATATGGACGCTGAATATTATAAGAACATAGTCATGGTCTTTGTTTTATACAATAAGGAAGCAAAGGATGCCTTTTTATTTTACCACTTTTTGGTTGCTGAAATATGTTCTCAAACATTTAATATGTTCGTACTCTCAACATTATTCATTAAAAAGGCAATAAACCACAAAAGGCACGTACCGATACACTTCAAGTGATGCGATATCTCCTGGTGTGTTAATTATTTTTTGTTTTATTTGATTTTGAAGCGCAAACGTACTACTATTTAAATTTAAAGATTCTACATCAATTATATGGCAAGGCATGCATTTTTAGCACTAATTTCAAATTTGTGATGTTTGTGCAGAGAAAGTTCCATTCTTAGTCATAATGCTCTATAGTTGTATGAAGTTGCAAATAAGTTTAGAAAAAAGATAAAAACACATAAGCAGCTTTAGACCCTGTTTTAGGTAGGTTCATGATTTGTGATGGAATTTGCTTTGGACGATGCAGATTGGAAATAAGGATGCGATTGAGAAAGAGCGACCTCAAATCCTACGAAGGCAGCATGTGTTCCGCAAGATGTATGAGTAGTTGCGATGGAAAAAGTCAGAGCACGCTCTCAGAGAAGCTGCACTAAGGAGAGAATAAACATTATTGGAGGCTGCTTTTGTTGGGAATTTGCCGTTGGAAAGAGGTCGAGTCGGTATGGTTTAGGTCTATTCCGTTGTTGTGTTCCGCTTCTTTATGTGCAAAGCAAACTAACTAAAGCTTAATAAAAGAAAACCACCCACATTCCACAGCAACAAATAACTGTTGATGCTTCTACTACTCTGAATATCAAATCAATTTATTATATTAGATTGTTAAATCTTTTGTTCTATTGAATCTTAGGAATAAACTAAAGTTGGGGATATCGTGAAGGTAACTTTTAGTATTTAGGGTTTTGGTTTTTCAATTTTGTTTTGGTAATTTTCATCTCCTTTTTAATTCATAAATTTGATCAGCTGTTTTTTTCTAATTGTCAACTGTTATTTACATGGCCATTTTCTTTGGAAATAATTGCGGGAAGAATTGATTTTGTTTTAGCTGAATAAATGAATTGCTAAACCTTAATCATCATGTTCTAATGTTCTACAACTCATCCAAAAAAAGGTGCGTCTAAATGTCAAATTTGCACTGAGTTTGAATATTTTGTTTTTTTGGAAATTAAAAGAAAAGGAGGGATTGTGGAAGATGGTTTATTGAATATTTTGTTTGTTAGAAAAAAATAAGCATTGTCGAATATTTTGCTATTATTTATTTTTTATTAACAATGATTAATTTGTTCACCAACAGTGCACACACTAAAAAATTAGCCTTTGAAAGTATATTGTTTGTAACGTTTTTGTGATTGTAAAAAAGAGAAAAAGAACAACTTTCGTGGATCCTTACAACAGTTGTGATATCATAGTCATATAATTTGTAACTGTAGTCTAACTTACATGCATTCAACCATTCTCAATATTTGGCTATGATTGTGTCATTTAGGCAAAACGTCAGGTGTCAAATGAGTATGCCGGTTATTAGCCGATATCCCTCATCACTACACACCAATCAGTTAAAGACCTCAATATTTATGATCTATTGATTCATATGTAAACTGATTTATTGCATAACGGGATCAATTCGATGCAAGTCCAACTCATTTGATCAAATAAGCCATATATATATGATTGCACAAGGTGTATGTTTAAAAGTCTAATCATATCATTTAGGTCAATATTCTAAATAGATGACATGTTGACAACTTACTTTTTTTTTTCCTGCAAGGCAACATTGAAAATGATTTTCCTGATACAAAATCGGTCTATGAAACTCCCGATTCAAGTTTGAAGTGTGGTGCACCTCTTTATACCATGTACTATGTAGTATTATTTTTTGGTTACCATTTGTTCATCATGTTATTAGATGTCTTATTACTAAATTTACTTTTAGGTATAGAAAGTTATGGAGTGCCCACATTTGTGTAGCAGATTCAGAGCATGGTTGGAGAGGGGTTGAAAATGGTAAGCGTGGTTAGGCATCCGTTGGTGCATCGGTTGACATGAAAACCAGCCATGGCTGAACTTCGTTGATACTGTGTTCTTCGTTATTCTTCTAAGCCTTGGTTTGCCTGCAAGGCCGGAGCCCATGGTGCAAGTAAACTTTCTAAAGCTGTTTTATATTTTAGGCATTGTAGAAAGAAGATTATAAGCACTCATTGATATTGTGACAACCGGCAATTTAGGGAGCCATTTTGAAAACCCGCATTACGTTAAAGTTCGTTTATAAATTTTATTTGGAATTTTATTCGTAACGGACTTGTAAGACCAATTTTATGGTTAATTATATTTAATATCGTTATGGGATTTGAGATTTATTTAATGATTCGTTATGGAAGTTTATTTGGAGATTTATTTTGAATACTCACTTGGTACTACGTTGACTCCGGCACTATGATTACCTAACGAAAATTTTATGACTCGATTTTACGAGTCCGACGATATTTAATTATTTACGGGATGTTTCGTGAGATATTAGACGTTTGAAATGAATTCGGGTTTCGGACCGTGTGTTTTACACTTAACCATTTTTACCCGCTCATAATTATTAGTAATATTATTATTATTATTATTATTATTATTATTATTATTATTATTATTATTATTATTATTATTATTATTATTATTATTATTATTATTATTATTATTATTAAAAACTTTTTTTTAAAAAGAGTAATATACAAATTGGTCCTTGTGGGTCGGTTCACAAACAACACACACAACACCCTCACCTTCCTCACATCTCTCTCTGCCCCACATCCGACCACCACCACAGCCACACCGCCGGCCACCACTCTACACCGCCACCACCAATCAATTCCCCATCATCTATACTCTTAGATCTACCACTACACGCGCCCATTTACTCCCTTATTTCACCTCGAATCACCACCAAATTCACCACCACTTTCTCGGTTTTCGAAGGTTGTCACGGTTTGAGTATTAAAGATCGAAGGTGAGACGAGTTTCACTCGTATTTTTGATAAAATCGTGACCTAGGGTCACGACTTAAAGCTATTCGGTTGGGTTATGAATAAAAACATGGTTTTCATATGGGTTTTGGTTGAAAACGTGTTTCTCAAAAGGTTTGGTATCCGGGTTTGGTGTATTTCTTGATGGTTCGATCGAACCGTGAGTCTAAGACTCACGGCATGGTGTTAGATCCGAGCTTAGGGCTCGATTTATTTGCTACTCTTGGTCTTGAGTTGTGGTTTCATGTATTGCTTGCGTTGGTAATATAAACGTTTATACAAATATATAGACGTGAATAACGTATATATAATTGTATAAATGCGTATATTAATAATAACAAAGATCACGAGTTGTATTATAAATAATACGACTAAATATATTATGCTACGAGAGTAGCGTAATATTATTGGAAGTATTATTAAGAAGAATAAATATTATAAAACGAGAAATTCTCGACGTTAACTAAATATCAAATGAAATGTTATTTTATATATATAACGAGTAAAGCTATCGAGTTATGCGGAGTCGTGGTCACTTGAGTCCAGGTAAGTTATTGTTTGTGACTTTTATGTTGTCATGGATATATGACGATTAATATAAACATTTTCTATAACTAAATAACTTACTTAACCGACACGTTAAACCGAATTATTTGGCTATACGAAATGAGTTTATTAATGGGCATCGTATCCTACGACGCCCATAGGTTGTGGTATATGTAAAGGATAATAAATTGCTAAATATATATATCGGGAAATCTGGCCAATTTGACGATGTATATAAGGAGTTTATTAAACTACGATATATACTATATAGTATTTGTGTGCTATGTGCTTTAGGATTGGGTGTAATCTTGGAACGGTATGTTACGAAAATAAATATAGGGATTATCAAATCGACGGATGTGATGAACTTCGGCGATTTATTTAAATAATATATTGGGCTAATATTAGATCTATAGTTTATTTTGTTATTCTTTTATGTGACCTTTTGGTTTGTTTATGTCGACCCACCACCCGTATGGATACCAAACGTAAATACACCAAACTAATACGAAATGGATTTTCGGAAAATAAAACGGAATACGTCAGGGTTTGGGAATATTTGAATTCGAGGAAATGATTTCTGAACGAGTTGATATTGTTAGGTCGTACCGAGTCCATAGTTGCCGTCTTGTGAGTTATTATACATCTTACTTCTACCGATTTCTTCTTGCTGATTTCTGGACTTGAGGTGAGTCATAGCCCCACTTTTACTCTTGAACTATGTTTTCAATACTTGGGGTGAGAAACGTGCAAATTATTTTATGTGGACTATTATCGCTTCTATATTCTTTCTAAATCTTGCTATGCGTATGGACTAGGATATATTGTCAGCTTTAGTCACATACATTTTATGTGTACTATTCAAGGTTGGCTTATTTGGAATTGTCAGCTTTAGTCACACGGTTTCATGTGTACTATTCAAGGTTGGCTTATTTAGATACTGTAGTGTGCACCTATAGGTTATTATTACTTCGGAGGTTATCCGAGTATTTACGGTATGCGGGGGCTACCCGAATATCTATGTTAGGACGGAGGGTATCCATGTGTTATGTTGGAGCAGAGGGTATCCGCAGGCTTTTAGTAAATCCTTAGTCTAGCTAGCAAGCGTTTTGCGTATATGTCCACTATATTGTTGATGAATTTAAACCTATGATCTCACCAGCGAAAGCTGACTTTTAGCACGTTTTCTCAGGTAATTAAGTGATGATATGGATGCATGGATTGGAAGGCTCGGCTAAGGCTCCTGGTTTATGGATCTATTTTTCTAAACTCTGATATTAAATTGTGGACCTACTTTTATTTCTTTTGGGCCTGACTCTGAATGGTGTTGGGACAAATGTAAACTTTCAAACCCCATTTTGGTTGTGTTTTTATTATGTTTACTTTATCTCATTCTATTATGTCTTGTGTTGGATACCAATCCCCGTAGCACCCCAAAAGCTTGTTGAGTCTTCCGCTGTACCAAATTTTAGGGGTGTTACAGATTGGTATCAGAGCCAAGGTTATAGAGAACTAGGTAAATAAACACCTAAACTATAACCGAATTTTTATAGAAAATGATCCTTGACCATTGCCCGCCAGCCCGCCAAGCCGAAGCGTCTTCGATTATTTTGAGGTATTATGAGATATTTGAGATGACTTGAGATTATGGAATATATTGACTTAGTGATAAGATGGCGTTTCGAGGAATTTTATGGTCTAATTATTTTATAAATGTTTTAGTAATGCGGTATTTGAAATTCTTTATTAAGATTATATGATTGAAATTATATGATGAGGATTTTTGGTATGGTATTTTGAGTTGCGATTTAGTTGTTTTGAAACACTTACACCTACCCTACGCCGTTGTCACAGACTATGGCCTCCCATATGCCCGATGTTGTCGAGGATATTCTTACCGCACCGGTATTACCAGCACGGTTCACTATGCCATCTGATGATCCTTACCAGGTTGCCATGCTTTTAGCTACTGTGTCGCAGACAGCTTCTACTTCAGCACCGCCTGCTACATCTACGCAGGGACCCTCATCTTCACAAGGGTTCCCTGGTACATCGAGGCAGCTTACTCTTCATCAGGCTTTGGCTCGTGTGGCCCCATGCTTTGTCCACCGAGCTACGGCACTTATGTCGGTACGCCCTACTCCATCACCTTTACAGTTTGATGCCCACTCTCTTCTGTCAGAGGCGCCACCCACATCATTGCGTCGTCGTCCTAGATCACCTACCACATCTCCACATGGTTCACCTGTTAGGAGACGACGATTGATGATGTACTCTTCCGATGAGGAGGAGGAGGAGTACGAGGGTGAGGATGAGGCTGATGACCCTCAGGAGGCTGAGCAGGGTGATGATGATGACCCTGAGGAGGAGGATGACCCTCAGGAGGCTGAGCAGGGTGATGATGATGACCCTCAGGATGAGGAAGAGGATGATCCTCAGGAGGAGGAGATGCCTGATGATGATGGGTCGCTAGCACATTCAGTTCATTCTGCGAAGCCCGATTCCCCGATACATCCGTTAGAGCCGGTTTCACCTAATCATCCATTTTTGTTTGATTCGCCACCTAGTAGTCCTGAGGCGTCGGATGCACCTTCTAAGGTTTCTATTGAGCATGCAGAGTTAGGTGAGACTGGTAGGATGTGGACTCGGATTACTGTACAGGGCGAGAAGATCTCGCGGGTGTCTGACCGACTTGAGATGGTTATTGTTGAGTTTGTTGTGGAGTTGAGGAGCCTACGCCAGCATCATGGCTAGATCGATTTAGATTTGTGTTGTTGTTATGTTGCTTCCTAAGCCAGGGAGTACTTGGTTAGGAGAGATGGTTATTCTATCCCTTAAGTCATGTTATTCGGATTGTATGTTCGTTTCATATGGAACGATTAGTATTTATTATGTATTTTGGTATTTTGGAGCGAAGTATCGACCACTACTTGTATGGACGATGGTGATTTCGTATGATATTCTACGGTTTTTGGCATACATGGAGAATTGTGTTCCTATTTGCGTGGCTGATATTGTATTGGTATTACGTTCGTATTTCGACTTTCACCAATCGGATTCTTGTTAGACGTTATGGTACGTGGTATTGGAGACTTACGAACCTTGTATTGTGACTTATATTAATTGCCCCACGACGAAACCCTGTTAGAGATACCAGAACTGGTCCTGCAACGACTACCCCTAGTCGTCGAGGACGTCGTCCTACTCGAAATGTTGAAACCCCTACTCCTGATAACCTGGACGCTACTAACCGCCACAACAGGAATCAAAATGTTGATGTTCAGGGAGGCAATGATCATGTTCCACTTAATGCACCTACTGTGGATCAAGCAATGATCAATCAACTTGTGGAGCAAAGAGTTGCTGAACTACTGGCTGAGTCAAATCATTCCAACAATTCTGCTGAAACATTTCCACCTGTTCGTGCTAGTGGATGTCACTACAAGGAGTTCAAGATTTGTGGACCTATTGAGTTTGGTGGAACTGAAGGAGTGGTTTACTTGGTCAGGTGGATTGAGAAGACTGAGTCAGTGTTCAATGTCGGTGGTTGTGCGGAGAATGCGAAGGTAAAGTTTGCTTCTTTTACTTTCAAGGATGAAGCTTTAACTTGGTGGAACAATTACCGAAATTCGGTTGGGAGTGATATGTGGCTTATGCTATGACTTGGGAGCAATTTAAGTCTCTGCTGATTCAGACTTATTGCCCAAGGAATGAGGTTAAGAAGCTAGAGATTGAGTTTTGGAATCACAAAGTGAAGGGTACTGATATGGCGACTTACAATCGTCGTTACCGGGAGTTGGCCTTGCTTTGCCCAGATATGGTAAAAACTGAGAATCAAAAGATTGAGCGGTATACCGATGGGTTACCTATAGCTACAAGGAATGATGTGATTTCTGTTAGGCCTGCAAACATCCATGAGGCAATCACAATTGCTCAACAATTAATGGATTCGTTGGAATTAGAAGGAGCTGATAAGGATAAGAATGGAAAGAGAAAGAGAGACCATCACTCTAAGGGTAATGATCATCGAAACAAGCGACAAGCTAAGGCTTATGCTATTGGGAATGGAGATAAGAAGAACCAGAACGGTGATGCACCCAAGTGTGGTCATTGCCACCAGAATCATTCTGGATGGTGTTGTGTGAGATGCCAGAACTGCTCAAAGAAAGGACACATAGCTAAGGATTGTAGAGCTCGACCTCTTGCTATGGTTCAAGCTACTCCTGAAATGAGAAATAAGGCAGACGTTACTTGTTATGGGTGTGGAAAGAAGGGACACTATAGGAATGAGTGTAGAGAATCGTGGAACCGAGGAAATCAAGGATCCGGTGGTAATGGGTACAATCATGGAAACCGTGGAGCTGGAGGAAACCGTGGACGACAAGATAACGGGGACCAACATGTGGAAGCTGGAGCTGCTCAGGGAAGAGTGTATGCACTCGGGAACGAGAGAGGAGAAGATCCGAACGTCGTTACGGGTACGTTCCTTCTCAATAATCGTTATGCTTCCATACTATTTGATACTGGTGCCGATAGAAGTTTTGTGTCCACTACGTTTGCACCCTTACTAGAGAAACCCCCGATGGCTTTAGGAATTGGGTATGATATAGAGTTAGAAAATGGGAACATAGAAAGGATTAATACCATCATTCGCGGTTGCACGTTAAATTTCTTGAACCACCCTTTCAACATAGATCTTTTACCCGTCACATTAGGAAGTTTCGATGTCATCATTGGTATGGATTGGTTGTCGAAGTATCGTGCTCACATACTTTGCGACGAGAAGATCGTGCGTGTACCTTACGGAAAGGAAATCCTAAATATACTAGGAGATCGAAAAGGTTCGAGGAGCCCATCCCAGTTAGCAGTTATTTCTTGCACTAAGTTACCAAAGCTAATGGAGAAAGGATGTTGCCTTTTCTTAGCTCAAATTTCTGAGAAATGAGGGAAGGAGAAGAAGGAAAGGTGCATTGGAGATGTGCCTATAGTGCGTGATTTTTCTGATGTGTTTCCCGATGATTTGCCGGGAATCCCGCCTACTAGACAAGTGGAGTTTCAAATTGAGTTGATACCTGGTGTTGCACCTGTAGCACGAGTGCCTTATCGACTTGCACCCACCGAACTAGAAGAGTTGTCAAAACAATTAGCGGAGTTAGCCGAAAAACGATTCATAAGACCAAGTTCTTCACCTTGGGGAGCCCCAGTCTTATTCGTGAAGAAGAAGGATGGATCGTTTCGTATGTGCATTGATTACCGAGAGCTGAACAAGTTAACGGTGAAGAATAGATACCCGTTACCGAGGATCGACGACTTGTTCGATCAACTTCAAGGATCGAGTGTGTATTCAAAGATCGATTTGAGATCGGGATATCATCAACTTCGAGTTCGCGAGGAAGATATTCCGAAAACGGCTTTCAGAACCCGTTACGGGCATTATGAGTTTCAGGTGATGTCGTTTGGGTTGACTAACGCACCAGCGATATTCATGGATCTCATGAATCGGGTGTGTAAGCCTTATTTAGATAAGTTTGTGATCGTATTTATCGACGATATTCTAATTTACTCAAAGAGTGAGAAGGAGCATGAGGAGCATCTAAGACTTATTTTAAAATTGCTTAGGAAGGAGCAACTGTATGCCAAGTTCTCCAAATGTGAATTTTGGATTCCGACGGTACAATTTTTGGGTCATGTGATTGATAGACAAGGAGTACATGTGGATCCTGCAAAAATTGAGGCAATAAAAGATTGGGCTGCACCTACGACCCCGACAGAAGTTCGTCAATTTTTAGGTTTAGCCAGTTATTACCGAAGATTCATCAAGGGATTTTCGAAGATAGCTAAACCGTTGACCAAATTGACTCAAAAGAGTGTTAAGTATGAATAGGGAGATAAAGAAGAGGAAGCATTTCAATTACTCAAGAAGATGTTGTGTAGTGCTCCTATCTTAGCGTTACCTGAAGGTAACGAGGACTTCGTCGTCTATTGTGACGCTTCACATAAAGGTTTGGGAGCCGTGTTAATGCAACGAGAGAAACTGATAGCTTATGCTTCCCGACAGCTCAAGAAGCATGAGAAAAACTACACCACCCATGATTTGGAGTTAGGTGCTGTGGTTTTTGCCTTGAGAATATGGAGACATTACTTATATGGAACAAAGTGTGTTGTGTTCACTGACCACAAAAGTCTACAACACATCTTGAATCAAAAAGAGCTCAACATGAGACAACGACGTTGGATTGAGTTGCTAAGCGATTATGATTGCGAAATTCGCTACCATCCCGGTAAAGCAAACGTTGTTGCTGATGCTCTTAGTCGAAAGTAAAGATTACCACCGTTACGAGTTAGGTCGCTAGGAATGACTATCGTACCGCCGTTACCGTCTCAAATACTTGAAGCTCAAACGGAAGCGTTGAAAACAGAAAACTGACCTGCTGAGAACATATTTGGGATGGCTGAGAATGAGAAGGGATTTGTCAAGCGTTCTGATGGATTACTATGTTTTGGAGATCGGATTTGGGTACCTTTATATGGAGGAATTCGAGAGTTGATTATGCATGAGTCGCATAAGTCAAGGTACTCTATTCATCCTGGATCTGACAAGATGTACCAGGATTTGAGAAAGTTATATTGGTGGCCAAATATGAAGGCAGATATAGCATTGTATGTTAGTAAGTGCTTGACATGTTTTAAGGATAAAGCCAAACATCAAAGACCGTCAAGATTATTGACGCAACCAGAACTTCCAGTTTGGAAATGGGAGCGGATTACAATGGACTTTATTACCAAATTACCGAGGACAACTAGCGGTTGTGACGCTATCTGGGTAATTGTGGATCGTTTGACTAAGTCTGCTCATTTCCTGGCGATTAGTGAAGATGATAGTGTGGATAAACTTGCGAGGTTGTATGTGAAGGAAATTATTTCTCGTCATGGAGTCCCGATATCGATTATTTCTGATCGCGATAGCCGCTTTACGTCAGCTTTGTGGCGATCACTTCAAACGGCTTTGGGGACGAGACTTGATATGAGTACTGCATATCATCCCCAAACCGATGGTTAAAGTGAGAGGACCATTCAGACTTTAGAGGATATGCTTCGTGCATGTATCATAGACTTTGGTAAAGGCTGGGAGAAGTATCTACCCCTTGCGGAATTCTCCTATAATAATAGCTACCACACAAGTCTTAAAGCTGCACCATCTGAAGCTTTATATGGACGTAAATGTCATTCGCCTATTGGTTGGGCTGAAGTTAGAGATAGCCAACTCACAGGCCCTGAACTTATATTGGAGACTACTGAGAAAGTGACTCAAATTCGTGATCGATTGCAAGCAGCTAGAGATAGGCAGAAAAGTTACGCCGATCAGAGACGTAAACCCCTAGAGTTCCAGGTTGGAGACAAAGTGATGCTGAAAGTCTCGCCTTGGAAAGGTGTGATACGTTTCGGGAAACGTGGAAAATTAACCCCCGCTACATTGGACCATTTCTTATTTTGGAAAGAATTGGGCCCGTGGCTTATAGGTTGGAATTACCACATGAACTGAGTAAAGTCCACGATGTGTTTCACGTTAGTAATTTGAAGAAATGTCTTTTTGATGAGATACCTGTTATTCCGATGAAGTATATCCGTATTGATGATAAATTGAATTTTGTGGAAGAGCCAATTGAGATTTTAGATCGTGAGGTTAAACGACTCAAGCGAAGTCGCATTCCGCTCGTCAAGGTTCGTTGGAATTCCCGACACAGACCATAATTTACGTGGGAACGTGAGGACGAGTTCCGGAAGAAATATCCGAAGCTTTTCACTTCGTAGATGAATTGTTCCGAGAGAAACCCGGGACGGGTTTCTTCTGAGACTGGGAGGATGTGACAACCGGTAATTTAGGGAGCCATTTTGAAAACCCGCATTACGTTAAAGTTCGTTTATAAATTTTATTTGGAATTTTATTCGTAACGGACTTGTAAGACCTATTTTATGGTTAATTATATTTAATATCGTTATGGGATTTGAGATTTATTTAATGATTCGTTATGGAATTTTATTTGGAGATTTATTTTGAATTCTCACTTGGTACTACGTTGACTCCGGCACTAGGATTACCTAACGAAAATTTTATGACTCGATTTTACGAGTCCGACTATATTTAATTATTTACGGGATGTTTTGTGAGATATTAGACGTTTGAAATGAATTCGGGTTTCGGACCGTGTGTTTTACACTTACCCATTTTTACCCGCTCATAATTATTAGTATTATTATTATTATTATTATTATTATTATTATTATTATTATTATTATTATTATTATTATTATTATTAAAAACTTTTTTTTAAAAAGAGTAATATACAAATTGGTCCTTGTGGGTCGGTTCACAAACAACACACACAACACCCTCACCTTCCTCACATCTCTCTCTCTTTTCTTGGGTAACCCTAGCCGCCCCACATCCGACCACCACCACAGCCACACCGCCGGCCACCACTCTACTCCGCCACCACCAATCAATTCCCCATCATCTATACTCTTAGATCTACCACTACACGCGCCCATTTACCCCCTTATTTCACCTCGAATCACCACCAAATTCACCACCACTTTCTCGTTTTTCGAAGGTTGTCACGGTTTGAGTATTAAAGATCGAAGGTGAGACGAGTTTCACTCGTATTTTTGATAAAATCGTGACCTAGGGTCACGACTTAAAGCTATTCGGTTGGGTTATGAATAAAAACATGGTTTTCATATGGGTTTTGGTTGAAAATGTGTTTCTCAAAAGGTTTGGTATCCGGGTTTGGTGTATTTCTTGATGGTTCAATCGAACCGTGAGTCTAAGACTCACGGCATGGTGTTAGATCCGATCTTAGGGCTCGATTTATTTGCTACTCTTTGTCTTGAGTTGTGGTTTCATGTATTGCTTGCGTTGGGATATTGGTTCGACTCGATGGAGTCACGGCTTGATGGCCGTATATGGTTGATTGTTGCCGAGACCCTTTGTGGTCGAATGGGCAATTTGGGTGTGCTCCTTGGAGCCTTATTTGTGACCTTTGATTATTGCTTCGAGCCATTGTGGCTCATGGTTAGTGCCGAGACTCGGGTTTGGCTTGGTAAACCAACCCGAATATAGACCTTGGTTATATTTATTATTTCTTGTTAAATTGTGGTTATTTGATATTGATTTGGCATTGTTGATCTTTTCGGCCGAATGCTTGTGGGTCGAGATCATGTTTGCACTCGACAATGGATTATTGTATTGAGAAGTTGTTGACGAAAAGTGGTATTGGGGACCGATTGTGAGACGGTCACTTAGATTGACGGAGATAGGTTAGTCGGGTGCCGTAGTCGGACCCTATTGTTGTAGCACGTGGATTGGGATTGATTTAGACGGAGATGTATTGATTATTATGACTTTTACATATTATTTTGGAATTGGACAATGAGCCGAGAGTCGTGGCTCGGACATGTGACCATTGCGTATGACTCGATAACTATTTACAATTTAAAACACAAATAATAAAACTCGTAATAATATTATTGGTAATATGAACGTTTATATAAATATATAGACGTGAATAACGTATATATAATTGTATAAATGCATATATTAATAATAACAAAGATCACGAGTTGTATTATAAATAATACGACTAAATATATTATGCTACGAGAGTAGCGTAATATTATTGGAAGTATTATTAAGAAGAATAAATATTATAAAACGAGAAATTCTCGACGTTAACTAAATATCAAATGAAATGTTATTTTATATATATAACGAGTAAAGCTATCGAGTTATGCGGAGTCGTGGTCACTTGAGTCCAGGTAAGTTATTGTTTGTGACTTTTGTGTAGTCATGGATATATGACGATTTATATAAACATTTTCTATAACTAAATAATTTACTTAACCGACAGGTTAAACCGAGTTATTTGGCTATACGAAATGAGTATATTAATGGGCATCGTATCCTACGACGCCCATAGGTTGTGGTATATGTAAAGGATAATAAATTGCTAAATATATATATCGGGAAATCTGGCCAATTTGATGATGTATATAAGGAGTTTATTAAACTACGATATATACCATATAGTATTTGTGTGCTATGTGCTTTAGGATTGGGTGTAATCTTGGAACGGTATGTTACGTAAATAAATATGGGGATTATCAAATCGACGGATTTGATGAACTTCGGCGATTTATTTAAATAATATATTGGGCTAATATTAGATCTATAGTTTATTTTGTTATTCTTTTATGTGACCTTTTTGGTTTGTTTATGTCGACCCACCACCCGTATGGATACCAAACGTAAATACACCAAACTAATACGAAATAGATTTTCGGAAAATAAAATGGAATACGTCCGGGTTTGGGAATATTTGAATTCGAGGAAATGATTTCTGAACGAGTTGATATTGTTAGGTCGTGCCGAGTCCGTAGTTGTCGTCTTGTGAGTTATTATACATCTTACTTCTACCGATTTCTTCTTGCTGATTTCTGGACTTGAGGTGAGTCATAGCCCCACTTTTACTCTTGAACTATGTTTTCAATACTTGGGGTGAGAAACGTGCAAATTATTTTATGTCGACTATTATCGCTTCTATATTCTTTCTAAATCTTGCTATGCGTATGGACTAGGATATATTGTCAGCTTTAGTCACATACATTTTATGTGTACTATTCAAGGTTGGCTTATTTGGAATTGTCAGCTTTAGTCACACGGTTTCGTGTGTACTATTCAAGGTTGGCTTATTTAGATACTGTAGTGTGCACCTATAGGTTATTAATACTTCGGAGGTTATCCGAGTATTTACGGTATGCGGGGGCTACCCGAATATCTATGTTAGGACGGAGGGTATCCGTGTGTTATGTTGGAGCGGAGGGTATCCGCAGGCTTTTAATAAATCCTTAGTCTAGCTAGCAAGCGTTTTGCGTATATGTCCACTATATTGTTGATGAATTTAAACCTATGATCTCACCAGCGAAAGCTGACTTTTAGCACGTTTTCTCAGGTAATTAAGTGATGATATGGATGCATGGATTGGAAGGCTTGGCTAAGGCTCCTGGTTTATGGATCTATTTTTCTAAACTCTGATATTAAATTGTGGACCTACTTTTATTTCTTTTGGGCCTGACTCTGAATGGTGTTGGGATAAATGTAAACTTTAAAACCCCATTTTGGTTGTGTTTTTATTATGTTTACTTTATCTCGTTCTATTATGTGTTGTGTTGGATACCAATCCCCGTAGCACCCCGAAAGCTTGTTGAGTCTTCCGCTGTACCAAATTTTGGGGGTGTTACAGATATTCATAAGGGAATACGGTTATGATGTATCACTCCTTCCCTTATGATGATATAGCAAAATATAAAAATGGGAATGTGGTGCAGCAGGAGTATAAGAGCAAATATACACACTAACACTTGCAATAGTGATGATAAAAATATAGAACTGACATGTCATTATACTCTCCCTGCTATTAACTTTACTAAATCTAGAATTTATATTTAGAAAGTGCCGACCTACATTTTGGTGGTGGTGTAGTACCAATACGTCAAGGCGGGAATGTCTAATTAAATACTATACTGTGAATGGGACATTCCATAATGTTATGGTCATATTCTTAGAGCGTGTTTGTGATTAAATGGTTTGGCTATCTAAACCATCTTTTTTCATTTTTAAGACACTTAATGAAATTTGAAAGCTAAATGTTTTGATGGTCCGAAAATTAATTATGTTTTGTTCATTCTGTGGAAGGTGGAAGGTGTATTAGAAGTTTGACTAACGAATCATCCTCATTATGTTCTAAACGGTCTTTCGGTTTATCTTTGTATGTCATAAAATGTGTAGTTATGTAATGAGAATCCCGATAAGTTTTATTTTGGAGGGCTAATTGAGAATTTAAGTAACAATAATATTTGGGAAATATATCAATAAACCAGTTTTCCCATCGTCACTATTAGAAGCTATTGTCTCTGTTGTTTTAGTATGAAAGTAACATTTTTTTTGCTCTTTTTATTGTTCTAGACATTATAAGTAACTAATGTTTTATTGAAAGTTTCATAGGACATATTAGTATCTAACCAGGCATAGATGAGGACTGCAATGTTTTGAATTGATATTTGTGTGAATATGATGCTTTCGAAAACAAAGAGCGTGCAAACACAGTGACTTGCCATTTACATTTACCATTAAAAGTAAGTAGCATGTACATGGCTTCATTAATAAAGAAGGAAGATATAGAGATAGCTATTGTCAAGATTTATTTACCTCAACCTTTTAGTTTCTGTAGGTGCTAAAATACTTGAATCAGGTACAGTGGATCATTGGTGGACACCATAATTAAAAGCCTGCATTCTTTCATCACAAAAGACTTCACTTGCCCCTAACGAATTAACCTAAAATGAGAGACATCTGATACATTGAAAGAGTTACTATTCCCAAGGCACAAGATCATCCAGAAGTGACCACAAAACTCCCATCAGATTTCTGGAATTGAAGGTTTGCAGCTTGATTTCCAGCACCCAAACTTATCACGAATTGAAGGTAATGCTTGTCATAAAAATAATTTTATAGTAAGAAAAGGGTCTTCATTATCTTTTCGGATGTCTCTCAAGTTGGCCACCACATCCTTTTTCCTTTTTCACTCACATTTTTAATGGTAACCTCGCAGATCACTTACTTAAGATCTTATCACTAGGTGTAATTTACTAGAAAACAACTGCTTTGATCTTTTTTTGATATTCAATAATACAATTTTATACGCGTGTTTCAGGTTTGCAGTTTACTGTTGTTTTGGATTGTAAGGACATAGCGCAACAGAATCCAGTGTTCATATCATAAAGAATCATCCAGTGTCGCGGCTGTTCCATGGGCATTTCCATCTACCTACTAGGAGTATGTTAAACATCATGTAAGAACAATGATGCCTTTGTCATGTATCATTGGTTACACATTCCTTTATAATCTTATCTCTTTTGTTTAAGTCTAAAAGAAATTAGGAGGTAAGGGTGAGCAAAGTACCTTGAACCAGACAAAGTACATATTTTGATTGTTTTAAATCACTTTTCAACCCACCCGACATGTCCATGTTGCCACTTCTGAACAACAATGTGTTTTTTGGTGTCTTGATAGTATGAGTGAGCTAATTTTGGTGTGTTGTAGATTCTAAGTGGATGCTGATTATTGAACTCACATGTTTGTATGTTCTAATTATTTTAAAATATTCACCAAAAAAATTATGAGATTTGAAAAGAAAGTGTTATGGCCTAAACTGGCTAGAGCCCAGATAAACCAAGCAATAATCCAATTTGCCACCGTTAGAATTGAGATTAGTAGGGGTTTATCAACCCTATGAGTGTTACAGAAAGATTTCTCCAACCATGTAGCCGTCTAAGGTTGGGCTATATATGGAAATGTCTGTTTTTGCCCACAGACAACTTTATGTAGCCGTATCAAGAGTAAAAAGCAAGAGAGGTCTAAAAGTGTTGTGTTGTGACAAAGACGGCAACTACACCAACTCCACAACCAACGTTGTATATAGAGAAGTTCTTCATAGATTATAAACTACATGTAATTTGGTTGTTTTGAACGTTAGATTTTGTTTAACGTTATTATTTTCTTGATAATGGCATGTTTATTTTATTCATTTTCGTCTAATGGATGTGACTACACGTTCATAGTTATATTACTATTAATTTTATCGTATAATCAAATACTTAGAACTAGCCGCCCCACCGGGGCGGGCCTAAAATCTAGTAAATAAATAAATGAAAAATAAATAAATTAACGAATGTGATTTCAGTACGCTGCTAGCTTTAGCTTTGCTAGTTGGGCAAGTGATATATCTTCACTGTTCTTGGATCATCTTGACAAGTGGCACACTATGATTGGTTTAAAGAACTAAATATAAAGGATCTTGAGTCAGCCAGTAACTGAGCCGTATAAACCAACTGAGCCGAGCCATTTGGCCACCATTGACCGTTTCACTGGAGCCATTGACGTGTTGTTGATAACTTTTTTCATTCAACTTTAGGACCAGCTACATGTATTGTGAAAATGGACTACCAACTAGGCTTGCTTTAACTACATTTTGGGCCTTATTCATCTTCGGCCTTCTAACCAATCTTCATAACTTCAAACTTTATCTTCTAATCTTCAAATTAATCTTCCACAACTCTTTCATATTTATCACTTTTGAACCTCATTTGCTCCACTGTTTCTCGAATGACCTTAACAATAAAATACTAGTAATAAATAGACATAATATTTACGATCAATATATTTTAGGGATTTACATCAAGGTGGTAGGTAAGCAGGCAACAAGCTGCGCCGCCACCCCTTTTTGAATAGCAAACCCTATTCTACTGAAAATATAATCATGACCCCTCGGGGCCGATATATTGCTGCGAACAATCTTACGAACCCGATCCAAGAAGCGCACAACTTCAGGGGCTAAGGAACCAAAAGTGTCAAATGCAAAAGGAACAAACACGTGTTGATTCTCGGAGCAGGCTTTATCATGTTTGTCCACTTTCTTCATCTCAGCCTTCATAACAGCTTGCCCAGCCGTAAACCCATTACCCCGAAGATCCACGAGGGGGGACACACCAGTGAGGTCCACACAAGCATGTTTCCCCCTGCCCATCCAAAAACCAAAACATCAGCGGGCCGTAGAGAGGACCTCCCCTCAGTAGGGTCTGTAAGGAAATTTACGGGAGCTTCCTTTTTCGCCGAATTCCCTGCCCTCCGAAGGACATCAAACAACACATCCCGCACCAAGTCGTGACGGTACTTAAACCCCGGGAGCTCTTTGCAGTGCACCGCATGTTCCCCAAACTCGTCCAAGGCGACCTTATGACACACAGGACAAGGCTCGTCCACTGGGAACAACGGGATCATCAGATGATATTTAAGGATTGCCCTATATTCGATTGGAGACATGTGCTGCCCTAGCCCCTCAATGGGGATGACAGTAAGGAAATCCTGTGTGTGCGGTTGCTGCAGGCATTCCATCACAGCCTTCTGTCGCGGGGACAAACCAAAGTCCATTCCCAATTTCTGGGAGATTTTACAGTAGAGGGCACTCGCCAAAGTTTCCTGAGGTTTTTGGGGGGGGGGGGTGTCCTTACTAGTGAAACCGCCGAAATCAAAATCTGGGAGGGATGTATGCAAACACCCCAACGCCTGCCCATAATCAGGGTCAAGGCTAGAAACTCCGCTGTTACACAGGATATGATCCTGCAACTCCCATGATTGAACCCTAGAAGCGACAAAAGCATATGAGGAGACATCTTTCGTTAAAAGAAGCCCCAACCCACCATAGCGAAAAGGAAGGGAGGCAACCCGCCATTGAAGATCTCCAAAAAAGGGGCCCCCACAAGTAACGATATCTTCAACAGCACTCCTTAACCCATTGTCAAACACATCCACTGCCTCATCGGAACAAGAAGGTTGACAAGTGCGTAACCCAAACAACAACTTAGCAACTCCCATACAAGAGCGTAGAAGGAGAAGCTCACTTTGAGGGTCCCCAAGAAGGGGAAGGCGCTTCATAAGTTCCGCTGCACGCCAGGCCCTTTTAACCGCCAGGGCGCTAATAAATCCCTCATCCCTGCTGACAGCCCCACCAAGAAGCTTCACCCCTTTATCCGGCCTCCCAATCTCCACGGGGAAAAGACCTTCTTGCATCTTTAAGCCATTACAGGAAGGCCAGAAAACCTCGGTTTTCTGGATGTTAAGCTTAAGCCCCAAGACAGGGCCCTCCGTCTGAATAATATTTAATGCTTTAGCAACCTCAGCTGTGTTACCAATTAAGGTGCCATCATCAACGTACGAAGCCTGAAAAGGGAGGGAACAACATTCCTGGACCCGCTGAACAAGGGGGTGTAAGGCTAAAGCAAAAAGAAGAGGACCCAGGGGGTCCCCTTGTTGAACACCGGTAGTAGCCCCGAGGCAAACATCCCCGACATATAACCTGGCAGGTTGAGCGTAGAGGAATTGAACCCAAAGGGAAATCGAAGGGCACCGCAGACTAACCTCCCGTAAAAGAGCCGTTCTATCCACAAGGTTGAATGCGTTAGAAAAATCCACCGTAAGCATAGCCATAGCCCCGTCTGAGTGGAAAGAATTAAGGCAACGAACTCGACGAACTCGGCGAGGAATTTACGATTAAAACCTTAAAATTATCATTTTATTTTAGCTCAAATAGGGGCATTTTTAGTATCAAAACATGAATAACTGTGACTTCATCAATACAATTAACTAGTTGTGTTTAGTGATTTGCTATTTCAATAAAGTTAGATATAATATAAGAGGAAAGAAAATATTTACATCAATCTTTTTCCTTTACTGTAGTACATAAGTAAAAAATAAATAATTTGTGGCATAACTATGTTTATTCCAATAACAACAATTCAGATGAGAAACATACGTAGTAATATTTGCTCTAAATATTACAGACTATATGAAGTTTCTTATGTTACATACTAGTTTCACATGAAACAACAAATGATAATATTACAATGTCAGCTAAGGAGCTAGAAACAAAGTACAACTCCGGACCTAGTAATGCTTCTTAAAAATTGAAATTACAAGCAACAATCAAATATCTTAACCGATACAAGGACTGACTCGAGCAAAACTCAGCAGGAGTATTCACCAACTTTTGAAAAGTTGTATAAAATTCAATTGGAAGCTCATTATCAAGATTGTTGAGAAGAGTCCAATCGGAAAACCGATCCATGCTCCATCCCAAGAAATCCATGATAGATCCTCGCCTTCTTCATCTATTCCTTCTGATGATGTAGTATCCTCAAGACATGTGATATTAATCTGCATACCGCATAATCCACTATTGTTTTGAAAACTCAACTCACCCATAGTGTCCATTTGTCGACCACGAGGAATTTTACCCGTCAACATGTTGTTGCTCACATCCAGAATTGAGAGTTGGCCAAGCTGATTTAGTGTTTCTGGAATTGAACCTGAGAGTTCATTGTGTGACAAATCCAAGCTTTCTATGGCCTGAAGATTGCCAAGAGACATTGGAATATGCCCAGAAATCATGTTGTTTGAAATGTTGAGCACTTTCAAGGCTTTGAGATTTCCTAATACTGGTGGAATTTCACCGGAAATTCTGTTGTTTGACAAGTCCAGCAGAGAGTAGATATCGAGGTTACCATTCGGTAAGCCTTGATAAGATTTCTTCCAATTGACAAGCAAGACTTGAAGCAAAGCGTAAGCATTAAACACGATAGTATCAGTGGGATGGGAAATGGTACGTTCAATTTCCTGGGTTTTAACCATTCTTTGCAGGTTTGCTATCTCATATGGAATACTTCCGGTTAGGTTGTTCCCAGAAAGATCAATAATTCGGAGAGCACTAAAGTTGGAGATAGTGCTGGGGATAAATCCATTGATGGAATTGTTTCTTAAGATAAGAATTTCAAGAGATGGGATTCGAGGTAGAATCTCCTGCAGATTTCCGATAATATTGCTGTTTTGAAGATCAAGAAGGCGGAGATTGACCAATTTAGTCAAATTCCAAGGCAGATTGCTAGAAAACTTATTCCCTCCTAAATAAAGAATTTGGGTTCGTTCCGGAAAGTTTGTCGGGATCTTACCAGAGAAATCATTGTCGGACAAATCTACAAAAGAAGAACTTTTCCCCATAATAGGTAAACTGTCACCGAAGAATTTGTTTTTGGACAAGTCCAGAAACTTCAGATTGTCAAGTTTGGAGATGGATATCGGAATTCGTCCTGAAAGATTATTTTTTGACAAAAAAAGTAATTTGAGCCTATTGGCGTTACCTATATTTTTGGGCAGCTCCCCAGAAAATTTGTTCCGTGACAAATCTAGATCTAGTAAAATGGAAGATTCAAATAGGCGAGGTGAGATTGACCCGCTGAGGTTGTTATCTGAAAGGAACAGTATTTCGATGGAGTTTCTATTGGCGAGCCAATCTGGGAATCTTCCCTCCAATTTGTTTTTACTTAAATCAAGATAATGCAACTCTTTCTGTAATGAAATCAATTCAGGAAATTGGCCTGAAATCCCACAAGAAGGCATTGAGATGAACATAAGACTACATCTTGGATCAATCTTAGCTGTGTTATTCCAAATCAAGCGGTTTCGCATTCCACCGATGAATAATACCGTCAGAGTTCTGATTTTGAATATCCAAGTTGGGATCTCCCCGACGAGCATGTTGTCGTGGAGTCGAAGGATTTCCAACTTGCTCAAGTTTTGCATCGCTGATGGTATTTGACCAGTAAACTGGTTACTGCTCAGATCAAGAGCAGTCAAGTTGATCAGTCTTCCTATGAATGTCGGAATTTCTGATGAGAAAGAATTCTCAGACAGATCCAGTAATTCTAATTTCGTGAGGTTTACAACGAAAGACGGGATTCTGCCTGAGAAACGATTCTTTTGTAACGAAAATGCCCTTAACTGGGTTAAATTTCCAAACTCTTCTGGGATATTTCCCCCAAGAAAATCCCCATTATTCAACATCAGTGATTCAAGATTTATAAGCTTACCAAATCCAGGACTTAAAGCTCCACCGAACTTATTGTCACTAAGATCAAGATCTCGAAGAGATTTGAGTTCGAAAAGATTATCAGGAATCGGACCCTGAAAATTATTTCGACTTAAGCTTAGCGTAGTCAAATTTCGAAAAGAGCCTAGTTCAGGTCCTAGTTTTCCCTCAAGAGTATTGTTACTTAGATCAAGACTTTCAAGTGATCTAAGTTCGAACATTTGAGGAGGAATGGGACCCCGGAAACCATTGTAACTTAAGTCTAGTGTAGACAAATTTGTTAAATTTCGAATCTCTTTCGGGGATGTTTCCGGAAAAAAAATTCTTATACAGGTACAATGATTCAAGATTTCGAAGCTTGCCAACTTCAGGTCTCAAAACCCCGTCGAGAGAATTGTCGCTCATGTCCAAGTAACGTAAATTTGTTAACTGGAAAAGCTGGATGGGAATGGAACCACTGAAGTTGTTATTCCACATGTCAAGTTGAAGCAGTTTGGTGAGATTACCAAACCCATCTCCTGGGATCTCGCCTTCAAAATAATTATACGAGATATTAAGTAATTCAAGTGACCGGATACGAAAAATTGGAGTCAAGATTTCAGAAGATATTGGAACTGGTTCAAAATCAGGAGGGATGGCTACCTTGTATAGATGAAGCTCGGTAACACTTCCCGTTCTGGAGCAATTAACACGCTTCCAAGAACAACAATTGGAAGCAGGATTCCATGAGTCTAGTTTTTTAAACTTAACGGGATATTTGGAATTGAAGATGGCGGTGAGGGTGGATTTGAAGTGTAGTAGTGCTTGTTTTTTATGAATGGGACAAGAGAATGATGATGGGATTATAAGGGAACTGAGTATTATCAAGATTAACATTAACTTTAACATTGGTGTGCTTGCCATGGTGGATTTTGGTTGTTGTTCTATATTTTTGATGCATTTGTATATGTTCTCGTAGTCATTATATAGGGAATGTAAATGTAGAGATTTTTCTTTTCTTTTCTTTCTTTCATTTCTTTTATTTGTTTATATAAATTCATAGAAAATAATGTACTACTTTATTACAGTATATGATTGTACAAGTTATAAACCACGAGTGCCGCAGTAGAAAAATGACCGAGTTTGTATGTGTACAATTTTTAAGTCAAGTCAATGGGTAGTGGATTCTTTTTTTTAGGAAGGTTATTTGAGCAGCAAAGTTTTTTTATTTATTTATTATTATTTTTTTAATTTTATTTTGTTATTATTATTATTATTGTTTTTTTAACAATATCTTATCTTATTTCATACGAGTATACTGATATGACTCTTGTTCTTTTACATGTAAATGTTGGTACTAGCTAGTAAACTGATAATAGTAAACTAAAGGCTTCTATTAATCATATTTTTAAGGATATGGTTTAATTTAAAAGTTGTAGCCTAATGTCGATCAAGTGATGGACAATGGGGCATATAAACTTCAGGTTCAAAGTATTCTTAGACGCGGTGGCTAACCAATGTTATGCGATTGACAAAACTCGCTTTCTTAGACGCGGTGGACCAATGTATTCTTTGAAGACACATAAACTTCGTTACGTTTGATTTTACTTTTAAAACATAATACGTGACACCGTTTGTTATAACATCAATTCAAATAGCTATTTTTGGTGGAAATAACGTTATTGTAAGTCTTATTTATTCTTACTGAAATAACAGATCGAGAGTATATTGGTGTGCAATACGTATATGAAACCAATCCCTACGAAAATAGATCATATCAATCTATAGTGTAATACGTACTTAACAATAACGTATCTTATTTGAAACTGTTTATTACAACATTTAAATCTAACTTTTACAAGGTAATGTCTTCATTTTAATAAATTAGGGCCCATAAAAAACAAAGCTATGAATGATACCTAATATATATCCTTTTGATATATTTCTTAAATGTTATAAATGGAACTTAAATGACATCATATTTATTAAAAACTTCTATATTTCTAGAGCATCAAATGGTCCAGGTTACATCAACTTCGATAGGAACACTTGTTAGCTTGACTTGGTGGAAAATAAGGTCGTTTTTAAGTATTCAATCCGGTCAACCAACATGAGAGTAAATTAGACGTTGGTCTTTTTGGATATGAGGTAGAGAACAAAAATGGAGTTATCATACATTAATAAACATGCCGTAAGAAAAGGGAAACAATTTTGTACATGAAAACACTACAATCTTTGAACTAATCAAGAATATTGGACTTTTTAGTTCAGTGATACTAATCAAGCATGTAACAGTTAGGCTGTTTGTTAATTTGGACTTTGTTTGAAGGTTTCATATTTTAGTGCAAGTCTTTATATTACAGTAGGAGTATATATTTGCTATTTCTAATTTCCAGTGTAAATTTCTATTAACTGTCTTAGAAAGATCCATAACACTAACTTTAGCATTGGTATTTGGTTTTTCATGTTGCCGGTGGAGGTTTTATGTGTCGTATATCTGATGTGCATATGGTCAAGTTCATGGTGCAAATGTAACTGATAGACGACCAACTAAAATTCTCATTAGTTACATCATTTATATATATAACAACACATATATGGAACACTATCATACACATATCAGTACCAAATGTTGATGTGGGATGCTGAAAATATAAATATAACTGGGCTATGTATAATAGAGGATGTGTAAACATAGCAGCTCGTATAAACATGTACGGATTATATTTTAAACATAAATATCTATACACTGAAATTATTTACAACTTAGGAGCTAATACACAAGGTGCACTATGAACTGCAACATACGAGATCGATTAACAATTATTAAATGACAATTTCTTAATTTTATTTCATGATTTGAGCAGTTGTTTTGTTTGAACATAGTTGAGATGGCTAGAGCCTAGAAGACCAATACACATAATTTCATTTAATTTGAACTATGGGCTGACATTTGTGTTTAATTTGAACTATGGGCTGACATTCGTATTTTTTATTCATTTGTACTAGTAATTGTTGGTTGTTATGTAGGGAATGAAAACGGGGTCCTAAATGTGTGTTTCTTTTTCTTTATACGAAAATGATTAAACCCACTTATCATTTTAATATTATTTCTTTTTTAAGTGAGGTCTATATTTTCCTTTATTCGATCTTCTGTGAATATGAGTGATGAAATTGGTATCCTCCACAAAAAGAGTCATATATAGACATGAGACTCACATGGATTCACTTGTCTCTTAATCTTAAAAAAATAAAAAAATAAAAAAAAATAAAGGAGGGCTAAATTTCCTTTCTTTCTTTCTAATAAATAAGCCAAAATGTACCATTAATTTTTGGACGATGTACATGTACGTTACAAAAAAACATGATCGTGGTAGTCGAAAACGGATTTCTACAAACCTACTTTTATTCATTACAATTATGATTTTATATTTATGCTACTAATCCATAAATCATAATTAATTTTTACGATAATATTTTTTGTAGTACATAAGCCTACTTTTATATAATAATATATGATTGTTAGTACAACTTCTGGGTGGTCTAGGTTTATTTTGACTCAATATTGTCTTGGGAAAATAATCGAACAAGACTTATATACGATACCGAGAGTAATTACAAGTCTTCATAAAACAATCCAATAAGAAATGGACTTTGAGTATGTTGTATTTGCTAGAATTTTCCTATTTCAATAACATCTAAGTGGTCCATGTTTAGACCGACTATACACATATTGTAGAAGAATTGGCAAAATATTAGACAAAGACTTATGACATTGTGGAAAATAGGGTCGTAGAAAATTCGTCTATCAAAATGAAAGTAAATTAACCGTTAGTCTTTTTGAATATTAGCCATATAACAAAAAATAGTTTATCAGATAAATTATTTTTATAGTTAATTACAAATTTTGTCCCTGTTGTTTACATCTTTTTTGTAACACCCCCAAAATTTGGTACAGCGGAAGACTCAACAAGCTTTCGGGGTGCTACGGGGATTGGTATCCAAACACAAGACATAAAAGAACGAGATAAAGTAAACAAGATAAAATACAACCACGCGGTGTTTTAAAGTTTACATTATCCCAAAAACATCCAAAGTCAGGCCCAAAAGAAATAAATATAGGTCCACAATAGTTATCAGAGTTTTAGAAATATAGATCCATAACCGGTGCCAAATGCCAAGCCTCCAATCCCAAGCATCCGCAGAGCATCACTTAGTTTCCTGAGAAAACGTGCTAAAAGTCAGCTTTCGCTGGTGAGATCATAGGTTTAGATTCTTAATTCGATATAGTGGACATATACGCAAAACGCTTGCTAGCTAGACTAGGGCTCAAACATCCAACCAAAATAATCCAACCAAATCAAATCATCCCTATAGGTGCATGCTATAGCTCAAATCAATCCAATCAATAGCTTACCTAGCTCAAGTCTAGGCCTCGCTCTATAATCAATCCAATAGCTTACCTAGTTCGGGGACTAGGCCTCGCTCAACAACCAAATCAATAGCTTATCTAGATCTAGTCTAGGCCTCGCTCTATAACCAAATCAAATAGCTTACCTAGTTCAAGTCTAGGCCTCGCTCTACCTAGTTCTATAAGCATAGCAAGTTTTGAAATCAAAAAGCGATAATAGTCCACATAAAACATTTGCACGTTTCTCACCCCAAGTATTGAAAACAAAGTTCAAGAGTAAAAGTGGGGCTATGACTCACCTCAAGTCCAGAAAATATCAAGTAGAAGTCGGTAGAAATAAGACGTATGATAACTCACAAAACAGCAACTACGGACTTGGAACGGCCTAACAATATTAACTCTTTCAGAAATCATTTCCTCAAATATATAATATTCCCAAACCCGGACGAGAATCCGTTTTATTTCCGAAAATCCATTTCGTATTAGTTTGGTGTATTTACGTTTGGTATCCATACGGGTGGTGGGTCGACTCAAAACAAATCAAAGAGAGATCACATATAGAAAGGTAAATAAACTATAGATCTAATATTAGCCCAATATATCATTTAAATAAATCGCCAAAGTTTACCAAATCCGTCGACTTGATAATCCTCATATTTATTTACGTAATATACCGTTCCAAGATTACACCCAACCTAAAGCACATAGCACATAAATTCTATATAGTATATATCATAGTTTGATAAATTCCTCATATATATCGTCAAATTGGCCAGATTTCCCGATATATACACTCGCAATCTATTACACTTTACATATATACTACGACCTATGGGCGTCGTAGGATACGATGCCCACTAATATATTCATTTCATATAGCCAAATAACCCGGCTCAACCTTACGGTTAAGTGGTTATTTAATTATAGAAAACAGCTATATTAGTCGCCATATATCCGTGACAACACGAACGTCACAGAAGATAACTTACCTGGACCCGAGTGACAACAATTTCGCCTAACTCAATAAGTTTATCCGTTATATATCTTGAAATGACATTTTATTAAACGTTTCATAATTGTCGGGAGTTTCCCGTTTTATAACACAATTTTTATAATAGTAATACGTTTAATAATATTACGCCACTTTCGTAGCCTAATATATATCTAATCGTATTATTTATAATACGACTCGTGATCATTATTATTATTAATATACGCGTTTATATAGTTATATATACGTTATTCACGTATATACTTTCATATAAACGTTCATATTATCAATAATTATTATTACGAGTTTTATTATTCTCGTTTCAATTTTAATAGTTATTGAGTTATACGAAATGGTCATATGTCCGAGTCATGACTCTCGGCTCATTGTCCAAGTCCAATAATAAGCAAAAGTCATAAATAACCAATCTCCGTCCAATCACAAACTCAATCCACGGGCTACAACAATAGGGTCCGACTACGGCACCCGACTAACCTATCTCCGTCAATCTAACGACCGTCTCACAATCGGTCCCCAATCACTCTCGTCAACAACTCCTCAATTACCAATAATCATCACCAATGTCAAGACCACAATGGTCTCGATCCAACCAAAAGTGTTCGGCCGATAAATAAAATACCACAACAAGGTAACAATTAAGTTCACAATATTTCAAATATATAACATCAACCAAGTTAATGCGTGGGTCGGTTTACCAAGCCGACCCGAGCCCTCGACTCACTTGAGTCTCGGCTCCGAACCGTGAGTCACTAGGACTCGAACCAAACACACAAGTATCATATAGCTCACAAGAGCCAAACCAAGTAATCATATGACCCATTCGACCCAATGGTCAAATCGACAACAAGAAAATAATACACGGCTCAAGGCCGCGACCCACAAGGGTCGAACCACAATAATATCTACGAGCCCAAGGCTCGAACCACACTCAACGAGAACCCCCATGAGGGTCTCGGCATAGCCATACGAGCAACAAATGAAACCCCGAGACCACAAGGGCCTCGGTTAGCTCGGATCGAGGACATAACACCCTCGACAACAACCAATCAAACATCACCAAAGAACCAAAGCCACACAAAGGGCTCGAATCAAAAATAAGCCGAGAGCTTTGCTCTCGGTTCCGAGTCATCCATACCCAAAACCATGAAAACCCGGATACCAAACCAACTTTTAATCACAAAAACATCATTTCCATTAAAGATTAGTTTGATTCTCCACAAAACAATCCGTGTAGCCACGGATAAAAGCCAAATCGTGGCTCCCAAAACCCAAGAATAGTTCCTTCTCACCTTCTTAGACCTCCAAACGCACGGATCTAGAAAAGGTATAAAAATTCGAATGGATTATTACAAGATTGATGGTGTTAATGATGGTTCTAGGGTGAGTATCTTATATCAAAAGAAAGAGGGGGAAGAGAGGGATAAAATGGTGGTGTTTGTTTTGTTGGGTGGTCGGTAACACGGCGGTGGTGGCCGGTTTTGTGTGGTCGGCGGCTAGGGTTTTGGAGTAGGGAAGAAGATGTGTTAGAGAGAGAGAGAATGAGAGTGGTGAGTTTGTGTGTGTGTGTGATAACCGGACCAACACACACCCCTATATCTTTTTATTATATATATATTTTTTTTTATAAAAGTTAATAATAATAATAATAATAATAATAATAATAATAATAATAATAATAATAATAATAATAATAATAATAATAATAATAATAATAATAATAATAATAATAATAATAATAATAATAGTAATAATAATAATATTATTACGGTGGAGCGGGTAACGCGGGTAATTGTAAAAACATGTGGCCCGAACCCGAACTCATTTTAAAACTTCAATATCACTCGAGAACATCTCGTAAATAATTAAAAATATGACCGGACTCGTTAAGACGAATCATAAACTGTCGTTAGGTAATCCTAGTGCCAAAGTCAACGTAGTACCAAGTGAGAATTCAAATATACATCACCGATCATTAAATCAAAAATGAATTATGAACATAATTCACGAATTCCATAACGTCATTAATTTAAAATATCCATAAAATAGGTCTTACAAGTTCGTTGTGAAATGAAAATTTCAAATAAAAATTATAAACGAACTTAAATTGCAATGCGGGTTTTTAAAATAGCTCCCTAAACTGCCGGTTGTCACATCCTCCCCGTCTCAGAAGGAAACCCGTCCCGGGTTTCACTCAGAAAAACTCATCTACGAAGTGAAAAGCTTCGGATATCTCTTCCTGAACTCGTCCTCACGTTCCCACGTAAACTCTGGTCCATGTCGGGAATTCCAACGAACCTTGACGAGCGGAATGCGACTCCTCTTGAGTCGTTTAACTTCACGATCTAAAATCTCAATCGGTTCTTCCACGAAATTCTGTTTCTCATCAACACGAATGTCCCTCATTGGAATGACGGGCATCACATCGGAAAGACATTTCTTCAAATTACACACGTGAAACACATCGTGAACTTTGCTCAGTTCGGATGGTAATTCCAACCTATAAGCCACGGGCCCAATCCTTTCTAAGATCAAGAATGGTCCAATGTAGCGTGGGTTGAGTTTACCACGTTTCCCGAAACGTATCACACCTTTCCAAGGCGAGACTTTCAGCATTACTTTGTCTCCAACCTGGAACTCTAAAGGTTTACGTCTCCGATCGGCGTAGCTCTTCTGCCTATCTCTGGCCGCTTGCAACCGATCACGAATCTGAGCCACTTTCTCTGTAGTTTCCAAAATAAGCTCAGGGCCTGTAAGTTGACTATCTCCAACTTCTGCCCAACCAATAGGCGAACGACACTTCCTGCCATACAAAGCTTCGAATGGTGCAGCCTTAAGACTTGTGTGGTAACTATTATTATAGGAGAATTCCGCAAGGGGTAAATACTTCTCCCAGCCCTTACCAAAGTCTATGATGCATGCACGAAGCATATCCTCTAACGTCTGAATGGTCCTCTCACTTTGACCATCGGTTTGGGGATGATATGCAGTACTCATATCAAGCCTCGTCCCCAAAGCCGTTTGAAGTGATCGCCACAAAGCTGACGTAAAACGACTATCACGATCCGAAATAATAGATATCGGGACTCCATGACGCGAAATAATTTCCTTCACATATAACCTCGCAAGCTTATCCACACTATCATCTTCACTAATAGCTAAGAAATGAGCAGACTTTGTCAGACGATCCACAATTACCCAGATAGCGTCACATCCGCTAGCTGTCCTCGGTAATTTGGTAATAAAGTCCATCGTAATCCGCTCCCACTTCCAAACCGGGAGTTCTGGCTGCGTCAACAATCCTGACGGTCTTTGATGCTCGGCTTTAACCTTAGAGCAGGTCAAGCACTTACTAACATACAATGCTATATCTGCCTTCATATTTGGCCACCAGTATAATTTCTTCAAATCCTGGTACATTTTGTCCGACCCAGGATGAATGGAGTATCTCGACTTATGCGACTCATGCATAATCAATTCTCGAATTCCTCCATACAATGGTACCCAACTTCGTTCTCCAAAACATAACACTCCATCAGAACGCTTAACAAATCCTTTCTCATTTTCTGCCATCCCAAATATATTCTCAGCAGGTCTATTTTCTGCTTTCAATGCTTTCGTTTGAGCTTCTAATATTTGAGACGGTAATGGCGATACGATAGTCATTCCTAATGACCTAACTCGTAATGGTGGTACTCTTTCCTTTCGACTAAGAGCATCAGCAACAACGTTTGCTTTACCAGGGTGGTAGCGAATTTCACAATCATAATCGCTTAGCAACTCAATCCAACGTCGCTGCCTCATGTTATGCTCTTTTTGGTTCAGAATGTGTTGCAGACTTTTGTGATCAGTAAACACTACACACTTGGTTCCATACAAGTAATGTCTCCATATCCTCAAAGCAAAAACCACAGCACCTAACTCCAAATCATGGGTGGTGTAGTTCTTCTCATGCTTCTTGAGCTGTCGGGAAGCATAAGCTATCACTTTTTCTCGTTGCATTAACACAGCTCCTAAACCTTTATGTGAAGCGTCACAATAGACGACGAAATCCTCGTTACCTTCGGGTAATGCCAAAATAGGAGCACTACACAACATCTCCTTAAGTAACTGAAAGGCTTCCTCTTCCTTATCTCCCCATTCATACTTAACACTCTTTTGAGTCAATTTGGTCAACGGTTTTGCTATCTTCGAAAACCCCTCAATGAATCTTCGGTAATAACTGGCTAATCCCAAGAACTGACGCACTTCCGTTGGGGTCGTAGGTGCAGCCCAATCTTTAATCACTTCAATCTTAGTAGGATCCACATGAACTCCTTGTCTATCAATTACGTGACCTAGAAATTGTACCGTCGGAATCCAAAATTCGCATTTCGAAAACTTGGCATACAGTTTCTCCTTCCTGAGCAATTCTAAGATAAGTCTTAGATGCTCCTCATGTTCTTTCTTACTCTTTGAATAAATCAGGATGTCATCGATAAACACAATCACGAACTTATCTAAGTACGGCTTACACACCCGATTCATGAGGTCCATGAATACCGCCGGTGCGTTAGTCAACCCAAACGGCATCACCTGAAACTCGTAATGCCCGTAACGGGTTCTGAAAGCCGTTTTCGGAATATCTTCCTCGCGTACTCGAAGCTGATGATATCCCGATCTCAAATCGATCTTCGAATACACACTCGATCCTTGAAGTTGATCGAACAAATCGTCGATCCTCGGTAACGGGTATCTATTCTTCACCGTTAACTTGTTCAACTCTCGATAATCAATACACATTCGGAACGATCCATCCTTCTTCTTTACAAATAAGACCGGGGCTCCCCAAGGTGAAGAACTTGGTCTTATGAATCCTTTTTCAGCTAACTCCGCCAATTGTTTCGACAACTCTTCTAGTTCAGTAGGTGCAAGACGATAAGGCGCTCGTGCTACAGGTGCAGCACCAGGTATCAACTCAATCTGAAATTCCACTTGTCTAGTAGGCGGAATTCCTGGCAAATCATCGGGAAACACATCCGAAAAATCACGAACTATAGGTACATCTCTAATGCACCTTTCCTTCTTCTTCTTCTCAGAAATTTGGGCCAAGAAAAGGTAATTCCCTTTCTCCATTAGCTTTGGTAACTTTGTGCAAGATATAACTGCTAATCGGGATGGGCTCCTAGAATCCTTTCGGTCTCCTAATATATTCAGAATCTCCTTGCCATAAGGCACACGCACGATCTTCTCATCGCAGATTATATGAGCACGATACCTTGACAACCAATCCATGCCGATAATGACATCAAAACTTCCTAATGTGACGGGTAGAAGATCTATGTTGAAAGGACGGTTCAGAAAGTTTAACGTGCATCCACGAATGATAGTCTTAATCCTTTCTATGTTTCCATTAGCTAACTCTACATCATACCCAATTCCTAAGGCCATCGGGGGTTTCTCAAGTAAGGGTGCAAACTTAGTGGACATAAAACTCTTATCGGCACCAGTATCAAATAGTATGGAAGCATAACGATTATTGAGAAGGAACGTACCAGTAACGACATTCGGATCTTCTCCTTTCTCGTTTCCGAGTACATACACTCTCCCATGAGCAACTCCAGCTTCCACACGTTGGTCCCCATTATCTTGTCGTCCACGGTTTCCTCCAGCTCCACGGTTTCCATTGTTGTACCCATTACCACCCGATCCTTGATTTCCTCGGTTCCACGATTCCCTACATTCATTCCGATAATGTCCTTTCTTTCCACATCCATAGCAAGTAACATTTGCTTTGCTCATAGTTTCAGGAGTAGCTTGAACCATAGCAAGTGGTCGAGCTCTACAATCCTTAGCTATGTGTCCCATCTTAGAGCAATTCTTGCACATTACAGTACATCGACCAGAATGATGCTTGTAACATCGGTTACATTTGGGTGCATCTCCATTGTAGTTCTTCTTGTCTCCATCTCATGGCATAAGCTCTAGTAGTTAGTTGTCGCTTGTTTCGACGATCGTTACCCTTAGAGTGATCGTCCCTCTTTCTCTTTCCATTCTTATCTTTCTCAGCTTCTTCCAATGCCAAAGAGTCCATCAATTGTTGAGCAATAGTAATAGCCTCATGTATGTTTGCAGGCTTAGCAGATATCACATCGTTCCTGGTAGCTACCGGCAATCCATCGGTATACCTCTCAATCTTTTGGGTCTCAGTCCTAACCATATCGGGACAGAGTAAGGCCAACTCTCGATAACGGCGATTGTAAGTTGCCATATCGGTACCTTTCACCTTGTGGTTCCAGAACTCAATCTCCAATTTCTTAATCTCATTCCTTGGGCAGTAAGTCTGAATCAGCAAAGACTTAAATTGCTCCCAAGTCATAGCATAAGCCGCATCACTCCCAACCGAGTTACGGTAATTGTTCCACCAAGTTAAGGCTTCATCTTTGAAGGTAAAAGAAGCAAACTTTACCTTCGCATTCTCCGCACAACCACTGACATTGAACACAGACTCGGTCTTCTCAATCCACCTAACCAAGTAAATCACTCCTTCCGTTCCACCAAACTCAATTGGTCCACAAATCTTAAACTCCTTGTATTGGCATCCATTAGCACGAACAGGTGGAAAAGTTCCAGCAGAATTGTTGGAATGATTTGACTCAGCTAGTAGTTCAGCAACTCTTTGCTCCACGAGTTGGTTGATCATTGCTTGATCCACAGTAGGTGCATTAAGTGGAACATGATCATTGTCTCCCTGAACATCAACATTCTGATTCCTGTTGTTGCGGTTAGTGGTGTCCAGGTTATCAGGAGTAGGGGTCTCAACATTTCGAGCTGGACGGCGTCCTCGACGACTAGGGGTAGCCGTTGCGGGTCCAGTTCTGGTAGCTCTAACAGGGTTTCTTCGTGGGGCCATTGATCTGAAACATCATACAAGTTCGTGAGTCTCCGATAAGACTTATCATATGCTCAACAAGAATTTATCAACGAAGCCAAGTCATGGAAAGAAAATCAACAATACACCGTAAAGCATCAATAAGGTGAATAGGAACTCAATTTCCATAATATCCAAAAACCACATAATACCATATCATAATAACCATCGACCATACAATAAAGATCCAACATCATTCCAACTACCGAAAACACAAAGATAATAATTGTTCCAACAAGACGAGTAATCAACGGGCAATACATCAAAAATAGGATAACTAGCTTTTCTAACCGAACACTCCTCGGTTAAGAAAGCAACAAGACAATATAAACCAATCAACTAGCCACGCTGCTGGCGGAGTCTACTCAACTCCTGCCTCAAGCCATCAAGATCCCTCCATACCGATCCTAGCTCAACGCTATGGGTGTCTCGGTCTCTCTTGAGGTCAGCCACCTCCTTCTCCAGCTCGGCATTCCTTTGCCATAGCTTGCGGTCGGCCTCTCGAGCTGTAACAAAACCTCGTTGTAAACTATCGATATGCTCATGAACTTCCATCAAAACTCTCCTCATCTCAGTAGTCCTGCCCACAACCACAGTCAAATCAACTCTCAAATCTGCTAAGAACTCTCCAATAACTCTCTCAAGTCGATCAGATACACGTGCAACTCTCTCACTAAGCTCAGTAATCTGAGCCCACAACCTGCCAACCTCACCCAACTCTGCATGCTCAGCAGAAACCTCCGAAGATGCATCCGACTCAACGGGACTACCAGGTGGCAACTCAAACAAGAACGGATGATCAGGTGAATCAGGCTCAATCGGGTGTACAGGTGAATCAGGCTCCTCAGCCTGAGCTGGTGGTGCTAACTCATCATCATCATCATCATCAGGCATCTCCTCCTCCTGAGGGTCATCCTCCTCCTCAGGGTCATCATCATCACCCTGCTCAGCCTCCTGAGGGTCATCCTCCCGCTCAGGGTCATCAGCCTCATCCTCACCCTCGTACTCCTCCTCCTCCTCATCGGAAGAGTACCTCATCACTCGTCGTCTCCTACTAGGTGAACCATGTGAAGATGTAGTAGGTGATCTAGGACGACGACGCAGTGATGTGGGTGGCGCCTCAGACAGAAGAGAATGAGCATCAATCTGTAAAGGTGGTGAAGTAGGGCGTACCGACATGCGTGTCGTAGCTCGGTGGGCAAAACGTGGAGCCACACGAGCCAAAGCCTGATGAAGAGTAAGCTGCCTCGATGTACCAGGGAGCCCTAGAGAAGATGAGGGTCCCTGCGTAGATGCAGCAGATGGTGCTGAAGTAGAACCTGTCAGTGTCATAGTAGCTGAATGCATGGCAACCTGGTAAGGATCATCAGGGGCCATGGTGAACCGTGCTGGCAATACCGGTGTAGTAAGAATATCCTCAACGACATCAGGCATATGGGAGGCCATAGTCTGTGACAACGGCGTAGGGTAGGTGTAAGTGTTTCAAAAATAACTAAACCGCGAACTCAAAATACCATATCCAAAATCATCATATAATTCCAAATCGTATAGAATCAAGAAAGATTTAAATACCGCATTACTAAAACCATTCTCAAAACAATTAAGCCATATAATTCCTCAAAACGCATATAATTCCTCAAAACGCATCATATCACCAAATCAATAAACCTCAAATCCTCAATCATCTCAAGGAATCCCAAATCTCTAATCATCTCAAATATCTCAATAATAAACAATGATGCTTCGGCTTGGCGGGCTGGCGGGCGATGGTCAAGGATCATTTTCTATAAAAATCGGTTATAGTTTAGGTGTCTATTTACCTAGTTCTCTATAACCTTGGCTCTGATACCAATCTGTAACACCCCCAAAATTTGGTACAGCGGAAGACTCAACAAGCTTTCGGGGTGCTACGGGGATTGGTATCCAAACACAAGACATAAAAGAACGAGATAAAGTAAACAAGATAAAATACAACCACGCGGGGTTTTAAAGTTTACATTATCCCAAAAACATCCAAAGTCAGGCCCAAAAGAAATAAATATAGGTCCACAATAGTTATCAGAGTTTTAGAAATATAGATCCATAACCGGTGCCAAATGCCAAGCCTCCAATCCCAAGCATCCGCAGAGCATCACTTAGTTTCCTGAGAAAACGTGCTAAAAGTCAGCTTTCGCTGGTGAGATCATAGGTTTAGATTCTTAATTCGATATAGTGGACATATACGCAAAACGCTTGCTAGCTAGACTAGGGCTCAAACATCCAACCAAAATAATCCAACCAAATCAAATCATCCCTATAGGTGCACGCTATAGCTCAAATCAATCCAATCAATAGCTTACCTAGCTCAAGTCTAGGCCTGGCTCTATAATCAATCCAATAGCTTACCTAGTTCTGGGACTAGGCCTCGCTCAACAACCAAATCAATAGCTTACCTAGATCTAGTCTAGGCCTCGCTCTATAACCAAATCAAATAGCTTACCTAGTTCAAGTCTAGGCCTCGCTCTACCTAGTTCTATAAGCATAGCAAGTTTTGAAATCAAAAAGCGATAATAGTCCACATAAAACATTTGCACGTTTCTCACCCCAAGTATTGAAAACAAAGTTCAAGAGTAAAAGTGGGGCTATGACTCACCTCAAGTCCAGAAAATATCAAGTAGAAGTCGGTAGAAATAAGACGTATGATAACTCACAAAACAGCAACTACGGACTTGGCACGACCTAACAATATTAACTCTTTCAGAAATCATTTCCTCAAATATATAATATTCCTAAACCCGGACGAGAATCCGTTTTATTTCCGAAAATCCATTTCGTATTAGTTTGGTGTATTTGCGTTTGGTATCCATACGGGTGGTGGGTCGACTCAAAACAAATCAAAGAGAGATCACATATAGAAAGGTAAATAAACTATAGATCTAATATTAGCCCAATATATCATTTAAATAAATCGCCAAAGTTTACCAAATCCGTCGACTTGATAATCCTCATATTTATTTACGTAATATACCGTTCCAAGATTACACCCAACCTAAAGCACATAGCACATAAATTCTATATAGTATATATCATAGTTTGATAAATTCCTCATATATATCGTCAAATTGGCCAGATTTCCCGATATATACACTCGCAATCTATTACACTTTACATATATACTACGACCTATGGGCATCGTAGGATACGATGCCCACTAATATATTCATTTCATATAGCCAAATAACCCGGCTCAACCTTACGGTTAAGTGGTTATTTAATTATAGAAAACGTCTATATTAGTCGCCATATATCCGTGACAACACGAACGTCACAGAAGATAACTTACCTGGACCCGAGTGACAACAATTTCGCCTAACTCAATAAGTTTATCCGTTATATATCTTGAAATGACATTTTACTAAACGTTTCATAATTGTCGGGAGTTTCCCATTTTATAACACAATTTTTATAATAGTAATACGTTTAATAATATTACGCCACTTTCGTAGCCTAATATATATCTAATCGTATTATTTATAATACGACTCGTGATCATTATTATTATTAATATACGCGTTTATATAGTTATATATACGTTATTCACGTATATACTTTCATATAAACGTTCATATTATCAATAATTATTATTACGAGTTTTATTATTCTCGTTTCAATTTTAATAGTTATTGAGTTATACGAAATGGTCATATGTCCGAGTCATGACTCTCGGCTCATTGTCCAAGTCCAATAATAAGCAAAAGTCATAAATAACCAATCTCCGTCCAATCACAAACTCAATCCACGGGCTACAACAATAGGGTCCGACTACGGCACCCGACTAACCTATCTCCCTCAATCTAACGACCGTCTCACAATCGGTCCCCAATCACTCTCGTCAACAACTCCTCAATTACCAATAATCATCACCAATGTCAAGACCACAATGGTCTCGATCCAACCAAAAGTGTTCGGCCGATAAATAAAATACCACAACAAGGTAACAATTAAGTTCACAATATTTCAAATATATAACATCAACCAAGTTAATGCGTGGGTCGGTTTACCAAGCCGACCCGAGCCCTCGACTCACTTGAGTCTCGGCTCCGAACCGTGAGTCACTAGGACTCGAACCAAACACACAAGTATCATATAGCTCACAAGAGCCAAACCAAGTAATCATATGACCCATTCGACCCAATGGTCAAATCGACAACAAGAAAATAATACACGGCTCAAGGCCGCGACCCACAAGGGTCGAACCACAATAATATCTACGAGCCCAAGGCTCGAACCACACTCAACGAGAACCCCCATGAGGGTCTCGGCATAGCCATACGAGCAACAAATGAAACCCCGAGACCACAAGGGCCTCGGTTAGCTCGGATCGAGGACATAACACCCTCGAAAACAACCAATCAAACATCACCAAAGAACCAAAGCCACACAAAGGGCTCGAATCAAAAATAAGCCGAGAGCTTTGCTCTCGGTTCCGAGTCATCCATACCCAAAACCATGAAAACCCGGATACCAAACCAACTTTTAATCACAAAAACATCATTTCCATTAAAGATTAGTTTGATTCTCCACAAAACAATCCGTGTAGCCACGGATAAAAGCCAAATCGTGGCTCCCAAAACCCAAGAATAGTTCCTTCTCACCTTCTTAGACCTCCAAACGCACGGATCTAGAAAAGGTATAAAAATTCGAATGGATTATTACAAGATTGATGGTGTTAATGATGGTTCTAGGGTGAGTATCTTATATCAAAAGAAAGAGGGGGAAGAGAGGGATAAAATGGTGGTGTTTGTTTTGTTGGGTGGTCGGTAACACGGCGGTGGTGGCCGGTTTTGTGTGGTCGGCGGCTAGGGTTTTGGAGTAGGGAAGAAGATGTGTTAGAGAGAGAGAGAATGAGAGTGGTGAGTTTGTGTGTGTGTGTGATAACCGGACCAACACACACCCCTATATCTTTTTATTATATATATATATTTTTTTATAAAAGTTAATAATAATAATAATAATAATAATAATAATAATAATAATAATAATAATAATAATAATAATAATAATAATAATAATAATAATAATAATAATAGTAATAATAATAATATTATTACGGTGGAGCGGTTAACGCGGGTAATTGTAAAAACATGTGGCCCGAACCCGAACTCATTTTAAAACTTCAATATCACTCGAGAACATCTCGTAAATAATTAAAAATATGACCGGACTCGTTAAGACGAATCATAAATTGTCGTTAGGTAATCCTAGTGCCAAAGTCAACGTAGTACCAAGTGAGAATTCAAATATACATCACCGATCATTAAATCAAAAATGAATTATGAACATAATTCACGAATTCCATAACGTCATTAATTTAAAATATCCATAAAATAGGTCTTACAAGTTCGTTGTGAAATGAAAATTTCAAATAAAAATTATAAACGAACTTAAATTGCAATGCGGGTTTTTAAAATAGCTCCCTAAACTGCCGATTGTCACATTTTTTCACCTTTCGTCCTTTGACTTTAATGATTACACCGCCCGTCCATGTGATTGTCCATTTTTAACAGACCAATCCTTTGGCCAAACAACTGTTAGCGTCTCTTCGTTATATCTTTGCATATAAGTCCATTTTCGTCAATTTTCTACCTTACATCAAATCTTTTTAAAAAAATTTCATGTTTCTTTATACAAACTTCAACAACACATCTCATTATAATGAAGCACAAACAAATTATTTGTAGAATTACTATAAACACAATATTTCTATCCGTCTACTCAAATAAAGGTTAACTTTTTTGCAAACATTTGTATCTAAATCAACACTCCAATTTAATTCATAACTCAATAACTGTATCTACCCTTATTTTGTCGATGTGTCCGAGCTTTTCACGAATTTTGATTGTGTAGTATATCAAAGCTATAGTCTAACGTTTTGGCTAATCATCAATTTTATAAATCGTCAGACAATGTTATATCATTGATTATAAATTCTGTTTACTAAATTAGTGTGCCATTGTTCTTTGTTTATTAACTGAGACTTAAGAAAAAATTCAGGTTGGCTACAAGGTGTTTGAGGAAATGCTTAAAAAGAAAATTGAGGTTCTTGACAAGGTGTTTGATGGAATGTCGAATAAGAATGTTAATCCAACAAGGGCACTATATGTCGAAGCATCAAATGGTCGATTTCGAAAGATGTATTGCACACCCATCACCCATATACTCTGTTGCATAAGAAAACGCTTGGGTTATAATGACAATAACTTATATTATATTTAAAATAATAAAAAAAGGTTTTAGTCATTAAGCAGCAAGGAATTTTTTCAAATATACCGATTTTGTACGTGAATTTTAAAAAAGTTGTGTAAATGAAACGAACTTTCATAAAGTGTTCAATCTGCACATTTTGATAATGTTTCACAGTTGAAAGTCTGATACGTGACACCATTTATAATGTGACACGTCATCAAAATGTGCAAATTGAAACACTTTATGAAAGTTTGTTACGCTTACACAACTTTTTTAAATTTCACGTATCAAAACGAGACAATGAAGAAAGTTCGTTGCTATCCTCTGAGCAAAACTCTTAAAAAAAAATTATTATCTTTATATTTAATTCTAACTATTACAAGCAAGGTTGTAAAAATCGCTAGGCGCTAGTGAGGCGGTCGGGTAGGGCCTAGCGATTAATTGGTTAGGCGGGGATTAATCAGATTGATTTTTTATGCACAAAATTGTAATTTTAGATATTATACTATATTATATGTATGAGATAAGCATAATGTATCAAAGTTCAAATATTTCAAGTGTTCAAATATAAACATAATACATAATTCTACAAAGTTTAAAGTCAAACATAGATATTACTCGGTTTGTTGACTATTTTTAAGTGATCTTTGACTGATTTTGTCGGATTAATCGGTTTGTTGACCAATTTTTAAGCGATTTTGACTTATTTTTACGCGATTTTGTTGACTTATTTTTAAGTGATTTTGTTCGATTAATCCGATTAGACCGATTTTGTCCGATTAATCGGTTTGTTGACCAATTTTTAAGCAATCTTTGACCAAAGTGATTAAATAGGCCGATTATGATAAATCAAAGCGCTTAGTGAGCGATCAGCGATTATGCGTGGATTAATTGGCCGCTTGGACCAATTTTTACAACAGAGATTACAAGTAGAGGTGAGCAAATGTACCGAGAACCAAACCCGAACCGACCTAACCCGAACCAAATTTTAGACCTGCGGTTCGGTTCTCGGTTCTTCAATATTGCAAATTTCGGTTTTCAGTTCGGTTCGATTCAGAACCGAAAGTATCGGTTCCGGAACCGAAGAACCGACCGATCAATTATAAAATGTGTTACCCTGTTTGCTATGAGAGCCTACATTCATTTCATATATATTTTACAATTTTCGGTACTTACTTTTACTTTCCGTATAACCTTTTCTTTGTGTTGAATATGTACATTTACATTTCATGTGCTATGCACCATACAATTAGTTTTGGTATATAAGTACGTAGCTTTTAATGAGTTTGCAGATTATTTCATTTCATCCTCTAGAATATGCAACTAATTTTTAAACATACATTCTAGTTATGCCCCGATCAGTTGTTTATATTTATTAAGAATGAAAATAATTTGGGCTTGCTCGATCAGTTTTTATGCCTAGACTGACTTGGATTTTTTAAGCATGAGAAATTGAGAATAAATTATGACCTAAACTTTACTTCGTATATACAACTAGTTTATATGTTAAAGTGAAACATTTTAGGCTTACTCGATCAATTATGTTCTAAGCCATATATTTATTAAACATGAAAATAAGTTTCATGAAAATAAATTTAGGCTTGCTCGATCAGTTCTTAATGAAAAAAATCTAAAATGGTAGATAGCTTTGACCAACTTGCACTAAAAGAAACGTCAAATATCTAGGCTTAACAAAAAACTCGGTTCCAATCGGTTAGACCCGCAAGGAACCAAACCGGAACCGAGACATGTTACTCGGTCCGGTTCTCGTTTTCTTGGCCATCCATTTTTTGGTTTTTGGTTCTTACGGTTCCGGTTTGGTTCCATGCGGCGGAACCGCGCTCACCCCTAATTACAAGTATCTTTCTTTTTCATACATCACAATTTAGTACACTATATTTTATTTTGATTTCTATATAAAAGACTCTTAACCAGTTAAACAAAACTGATGGGATATGTTATAAAACTAAAAATAGCTTTTTGTTTCCAAATTAAATTTATTTTGACTTTGATTACGTTATATTTGTTACACTTTTAATTTCGTGTTTCAATAACATCTAGGTGGTCCAGGTTTACATCGACTTTGATACACGTGTTGTGGAAGAATTGGAAAAATATTCGACAAAAGGACGTGTTTGCTTGATTTTGTGGAAAATAAGGTCGTTTTAAGTATTCGTCCACTTAAATGAACGTAAATGAAATGTTAGTCTTTTTAGATGTTAGCATAGAACAAAAAAGAGTTATCTTACGTTATTTCTATACAATTTCCATCCTAAAATTTAAGGCATCTAATTGGTCTGAATTAACATCTGAAAAATATGGAATGGAAACAATAAACAAGCCGTGGAAAAAGGGAAATTAATCGTCACCACTCACCAAGACTACTTGAAAACAATAATAACTTTGTAACTTTGTCTAAATAACAAATAGATCCATGCATGTGTAAGTCACGTACGTTGGACCATGAGTAGTAGCATTATCGCAAATGCTCATGGTCCAAATGTCAAGTAATACTATTCGATGCTCATTGCTGAAGTATGTGTGAGTGCAACAAATATGACCAAAACATGCATCAAACTGAGAATAGCACCTGCTTTGTTTACAAAAGCTCAGAAGGTAAGGTACATAACAATTAACAACATGCATGATAGTTTAAAGGCTCATATAGTCATATATGGTGCAGATATGAGTGAAGGAAGAGTGAAAAGATCATCTTCAGTTAAAACCAAGCGAGTCAAATGGGCATATTTGAAGAACTATGGTATAAAAGTATAAAACTACTTTTTTCTTATGCACCATTTAATATCTAAACTCGTAGGGTAAGGTTGAAATTGTTGTAATATCGAATTTACAGCTTCGGTCTAATATTTTATTTGGGCAGTTCCGTGGATATAATCATGATGGCTAGAAAACTAATACACATATAATCTCATTTCATTTGAACTATGAGATAGACATTTGTGTTCGGTTGAAACAGGAGCCTACACATTGAACATTATTACATTAAATAGACGTTTGAGCCGCAACTGTTACAAACGATCAGTAGATTTTCTGTGGAGTCAGTGTTAAAGGAGCTAGAACACTACAATCAACAATAATTTGCATCCATTTAGTCTTGGCCGTCCTTTCCGACGAAGAAATCCTTAAGATGATCCATTTGGCAATACCAGGCGATACCCAAGAACTATAAGTACGTGAAGGTTATGATGATGGCCAAGCTCGTTTGATCATTAGCATTATTTATATTGTACTCAAACTCATTATTCAGTGATCAGAAATACACAAATTTACAATATCAAGTTGTTTAAGTGACTGGACACTGAAAACATGAGTCAGGATGTTGGAAAACACCGTAACTAGAGTGAATAAATGGACGATATCGTTTAAGTGAAGTCAACACTTCTAGTTGTAGTTGTAGCTCTTCTACAGTTGACACGGTCCCATGAACAATTATCGGTATCTGAGCTCCATGAGTCTAGCTAGCTGTACAAACTGGTTAAAACTGGAGTTCACGATGGGAAAGAGTGTGGATTTGAAGTGAAGAAGTGCTTGTTTTTGATGAATGGGACAACAGAATGATCGTTGGGATTATTGGAATGAAATTTAGTATCGACAAGATTAATAAAAACTTTAGGTTTAAGCTAGGCTTTATTTATTTGTACTAATGGTGGTGATTATAAAATGGGATGATGTTATTGTTATTGATGTACAATGCAAATTATGAAGCATGATATTAGAACTGAAAAAGGAGTTCACTAATGTATGATTGTGAAGTCAATGGACAGTGATAGACCGTTACATGTTTGAATATTGAGGACGAGAATTTTCCTAGACAAGTAGTACTAGTTTGAACTTTGAATGTTAAACAAATCCACACGACTCAGTCTCTCGAAATTTAATGGAACGTGTGGGGTTCAAACTAAGGATTTTATATTCAATAATTGCATGTAGTAGTAAACTAAATTTATTTTTAAAAAATTGCTAAATACTTAGTGTGGAGTTCAAGTTAAGTACAAGCCAAACCCATTCATTAACCATCCAATTATCTAAAAATATTTTGTTACTAAAGGCTTTTGTTAATCATATTTTTAAGGTTATTGTTGAATTTAAATACCAACATATTAGTGATTCAATTCGCAATTAGTTTGATGTGATTATTTAGCATTCGAGCTGTCAAATACTAAAAAGTTACTAAAAAGTTGTAGCCTAACGTCGATCAAGTGATGGACAATGGGGCATACAAACTTCAGGTTCAAAGTAATATATACCTTCCCACAGGAAATGTTAAGCGGTTGACAAAACTCTCCTTCTTAGATGTGGTGGTTACCAATGTAATATTTAAAGATTCAAAAACTTTGTTACGTTTGATTACTTTTAAGAGAACCGTTTGTTATAACATCATTTCAAATAGCTATACTTGTTGGAAATACTACCGAAACAAGAGATCAAGAGTATATTGGTGTGCAATACGTTGGTCTATACAAAACGAATCCCTACGAAAAATAGAACATATCTACAGTGTATTACGTACTAAACAATAACGTAAAAAAAACAAAGCTAAGAATGATACCTAATATCCTTTTGATATATTTCTTAAATGTGAGGCCCAAATAAATCGAACTTAAATGACAATATATTTATTATAGACTTTTATTTCTAGAGCATCAGGTGGTCCAGTGGTCCAGGTTAGCTGGACTTCGATAGGAACACTTGTTTGCTTGACTTGGTGGAAAATAAGGTCGTTTTTAAGTATTCGATTCGGACGACCAAGTTGAGAGTAAATTAAACGTTCATCTTTTTGGATGTAAGGCATAGAAAAAAAAAGGAGTTATCATACATTATATCTATTATAGTTTCCTTTTCCAAATCTGAGGCGCCTATTTGGTCTAAAATTACTTAGGCACAAACATGCCGTAAGTAAAGGGAAACAATTGACACCAAGATTATTTTGTACATAAAAACACTACAATCTTTGTCTAAGTAGCTATACACACAAATTACAACCGGCAATGGCCATTGACTTAACAATATGAACCTGATCCATATATACTTGATGCAGTCATGTAGGATCACGATCAGTAACGTTATCACTAATGTTCATGGTCCAAATGTCAAGTAATATATACTGTTCGATGCTCAAGTATATGTGAGTGCAACAAATTTTACAAAAAAACTCATCGAATTGAGAACCGGTACAACAAACAGCATGATTAATTTTTTTTTTTTTTTTTTTTTTTTTTTTTTTTTTTTTTTTTTGGTAATCATGGGTTTCCGACTCGACATTGCGAGCCGACTAATCCCACGGCGACTACCCTTTTTGGATAACCCGGCGTAGGTGAACCTCCGTTTGATGAACATTTGAGCGAATAAAGAGTAGAAAGATAGTCTAATACTATAAAGGTCAATTTCATGGTGCAATTACGATTAACATACTAACTAAGACTCAATGAGTTATATACCAACAATCTTACATACAAGTCATCAACACATAACTACTTGCAATGTTCACTACAAGAAAAATGCTTTTTGGCGACATTCGTACGACATATTTAGGGACGTATGTGAAGCCAGCAACACAACTAGTGACTTTAGTGGTAGGTCGCTATATACGAGTAGCAAATTTTTGTGACTTAGTCTACCTCGACGCTAAATTTTGCACAACTATAGCGACTTCTTAATATGTCGCTAAAGAATAGTGACTTTATTATTATAAGTCGCAATTTATGTTGCTATTTCTAAGAAACATCGCTAACAAAGTCGCCATCGCTATTCTCAAGAGAAGTCGCTACTAGTGTTGCAATTTAGGTCTTTTGTGTATGTTACTGTTCACCAGCCATATTACCCTGGTCACTATTTGATGAAATACAATAATAACAATAAGAACATCAACAACTTGAAATGTATAACAAATGAATGGTTTTCTTCCATATAATTACAACACTACAAGAATAACATTCGTTTGACTCGACGGTCTAAACTTTTTTAAAGTACAAAACAAAACAAGAAAGTTAAAGTGACAACTATTCCTGTGACGAGAAAATGCAATAAAAAAACGTCTAACACCGACACACCGTCATCGGAGCTCGATCGGGTAGCCACACTGACCTAACCAATCTGACATGTGCTTTTAAGAAACCTGCAACCCAAACCCATTTAATCTTACTGGAGAACAAGAAAAACGAAAATGAACCGTATAATCGTATATTGATAAGTCTTAAACGACATTAGATCGAGTTGGTACCACTAGGAATACTTGCACCGCTGACCTTTGAGTGTTTATGACAATATAGAACATGAAATGAGATGATTTATAAACATTAGTCGTCTACATATCTACCTGGGCATGAAGAACTTAATCACGGCTAGAAATAGGATGAAATAGTGTTGTTGTCCTACTTTCTGCAGGTGTAACGCATCTTACTTGTTCAGCCCTCCTGTATCATGGTCAAGAAGTAAAACATTTTAATATCAACAAATAGCTAAAGCAAATTACTACTGTGATAAGTCGTTGAATTTGCAAGCTTACCACTTAGTTAAAGAGAGATACAATGTGGTTCAACTGTACCTAAAGCATCATATAGTAGAAGGCAGAGTTTGGATCAAAGTTATACCTCTGGCTAAAGTTATAGAGAGGAAAGGCAATACTTCCATAGCTTTTGTAACTGAAGCTCATCTTCCCTATGGAATCGAAAATATATATATTTAGTAACGACAACAAATATAACTTCAAACATGATTATAGCCAGATGTTATGTTCTTACTCACTCTTATTGTAGTTTCTGAAGTTCTCTTTCTCTTCTTCTTCAATCTTGGTTCGAATGTTAACCCTCTATAATTGTGAGAAAATAGCATAAATCATTAGGCATATGTGCAAGTCATAAGCAGAGTGAGCCGTATAGCAGTATTCAAATCAATCATTCACCTTCTCAACATACAGCTAACTTGTCACGAGCCCAAACATTTCCTTTTTGAAGGCAGTCTCAAGAATTTGATCAATAAAGTTCAGAAGCACAATATCTCATGAGAAACTCGTCAACAATATATAACACAAAATATAGCTCTTAAAGACATTACATCCTTCTACCAGGATTCGTTTAGCACAAAGTTTTAATGTTACCAGACTACAATTCAGCAATGATTCATCATCAATGGAGCACAACTTCCATATAGTCAACCTTAAACAACCGACGAGGTTTTTAACATGATATATAATAGCGTTCCTACTGAAGCTAAACATGGAAGACTTAGCAAATTGAACTAGACCTTAAACTTGCCAATACGCAAGCCATCCCAAAACCTATTCATGAATCAGCAATTCTCAGCAAGATAGACATCCAACATTCTAATCTTATACGTTCTTCTATACCATAGCAAGGTGATTAAAAATTCTTTTAGCTGGGTTCTAAGGAGGCGTGCAAGTTCACCAAGTTCCACAATGCATTTTTCCCAACATGTAAGCCATTCAGAAACTCTATTATACCTTTTACATTTTCAGGTTACTTCCTCTGAATTTGAGCATGTAGCCAGCAAAGTGTTACGATTACATACATTTGACATTGGGCTCAAAACATAAGATGGCTACACCTTGTATGAAATAAAGGAAGCAACTCAAAAGATATGATAAATTGATTTAGTATATTGCTATTTACTATGATAAATCCCTTTTTACCCTTAATTATTAGTAGCATCTAAGGTTTCCAAACCAATAGGTAAGGGTAAAATAGGCAGCTGATTATTGAAAATCCGCATTAAATGCACATATCTTAACCTATGTCTTTTTTGTTGGTGGAAAGATATCTTGGGACAGACAGAGTAAATATCAAATAAAAGATTGTGTATAAGAGAATAATATAAATAACTAATCAACTCACATGATAAGATAGCGCTTAAGCATCTCCATCATAGATGGGTGGTCAGCTTGGCAATTAAAGAACTCGTCGTAATATAAGTTAAGTTTGGAAACGCCCAATGTATACCAGCAATCATAAGTTTCATTCACCTATGAAAAAAAAAAAGAAAAGAAAAATTAAATACGACAATTGTTGTCCACGAAACAACAGAAATAAGAGAATAACATTACCTATATTTTTTAGCATATGGTAACATTCTGTACAAACTTATAATAGAATGAGTTTCAATGTTCACAAATCATGTGAAATAACAAGTTATCAAGAATACCCTGAATTTATCTTTAGCCAACCATGCACCATTAAAAGTGGGTCTGCAATCAGGCAGGAGGGCCTCATTAGGAGCTTCTGCAAATGCTATATGAGGATGACCAGAGTGGTCTGTATATTCAACCTGAGTAGAAGCAAAGCAAATAACAGATAAGATGGTGCATCACTCAGTGGATTCTTAAATGCAATGCAGTCATGAACATCTACCAATATCTAGCAGTAGAGTTGAGAATATATGTGAGTGGGCGGGCCAGTTGGGTAATGGGTCAAAAAGATCTGATTTGAAACTGGTCACTGTTTCACTAGTATGAGAAACCAACACACACGATCTACAAGATCATATCCCATTAGCTAAAACAGTGACTCTTGCATATCACCACCTATAAGTACACCAGCTCCAACAACCACAACTATGCTATCAACTCATTCCTAACACAAAACTCACATTATCCTCTAAACTCACTATCCTCAACTGATCCACGTCCTGAGACATTGCTAACAACCCCATTCACCACCAAACACCACCTACCATGGTTTCAAGTTTCAGCCATCATTATAAGGTGACACATAAAACACACAGAACAAAGAAAACTTCCAATTCCAATTAACAAACAATCTAACACAAATCAAGCGAACATGACTACAGTATATCTAACTTCATCTTTAAAAGTGGCTATTTAGTCATAACACAGACATCCTAGTAACATGACTACTATTACAATCTTTGCCATTCACCACAGAAAACCAACTACAGCAATTTCAACCACCATTATCACAAGGGAGTGTGCATACAAACGCACAAACGCGCATGCGACTAGAACGCTAACAAACATCTAATACTACCTAGCAAACAATAATTTACCTTAAGATGAATAAAAGTTATATGTTTTGGTCAGGCATTATATCGAACGGTTAGTGTGCATGTAAGCAATTTTACCATCAAAAGTTGACTTCGGCTAAGTCAATCCGGAAAGTTTAGTTTACATAGCTTGTTTTTTATGATTTATGTGACACTAAGTTTATAAGGATAAAATGAATTGTTTATGATGTAAACGGGGTCATGCTCTTTTTCACCCTGAGTTAGAGACAAAGGCATGCTCTAGTAGTGCACATGATTGTGTGTAGATGTCACCTAACTATTTTCAATTTAAATTGACCATGCATGTGTGCCAATCATATCATAGCATTCATGTTTCATATTCACTTATCTACCATTCACATTTTCTTTCATTCAATAAAACGTACACCTCTCATATACCAAAGACAATTTAACCAAATGTTTAAGTAATTCACAATGCTTGTTTGTAATATAATATTTTATTTTTTAAGTTTCGAAAGGACTTTTATTTTATTTTTTAAATTTACGACACACTAAGGTGACACTTTTTTATGTCTAAAATGATGGTTTTATTAGATATTGTAGGCATTGGGCCTAAACTAACTTACCAAGAGTCCAAAAGGAGCTTTTTGGTCTACACTTTCTGTAAAGATGAACAAAGAGCTTTGCATATAATACGTACATATTATATTGGTATGTATATGTGTACTGTTTTTGTTTGACAAGTTTGTTAGCCGAGGTCTGTTAATTATTTTTAGTTAAAGGCAAACTCATATAAATGTATAATCTCATATAAATACAAAACCCCACTTTTGTTTTGACATGCTTTTTTTTAACGAAGTTTTGACATGACCTGAACCACAACTTATTGGTAACAAACATAATCACATCACAGATGATGCTAATCTTCGCCAAAGCCATACATCAAGAGTTATCTCATGAATCTTATTTTCTTGTTAAATAAAATAAGCCCAAGATTATACAATTGTAAAGAAGTTTCAGACAGGCCCAAAGCTTTCAACAAAAGGGCCCAATGTCTCCTCTTAAACTTAGGATACGAAGAATCCAAAATACAGTTCATCATATAACAAGTCTTTATTTAGACTAGTATTCAGCAATTTTATTATCTTTTTCTTTTATGAGATAGGCAAATAAACATAAATTTGTGGCATCTCCCAGTATGTTTATTCCAGTAACTACAAATATAGAGGAAAAACATAATATTTACTTCAAATTTTACAAACATAAAGTCTGATGCAAATGTTATTCTCGTCATGAATCATACAGATTTGATTTTGCAGGCCACAAATAATAATATCACAATTAAAACTATCTAAACGCTAGAAACAAAGTACAAACAACAATAAAAGTCTTAAATGATACAAGGATTGACTAAAAAGCAAACTCAACAGGAGTTCTTACCAAATTTTGAAAAGTTGTATAAAATTTAAAAGGTAGCTCATTATCAAGATTGTTGAGAAGAATCCAATCGGAAAACCGATCCATGTTCCTTCCCAAAACATCCTTGATAGATCCTCCTCTTTCTCGACTCTTCCTTCCGATGATGGAATATCCTTCTGGCATTCGATATTAATCTGCATACCGCATAATCCACTATTGTTTTGAAAACTCAACTCATTCATAGTGTCCATTTGTCGACCACGAGGAATTTTACCTGTCAACATGTTGTTGCTCACATCTAGAACAGTGAGGTTTCCAAGCTGATCTAGTGACTGAGGAATCGAACCCGAGAGTTCATTATGTGAAACATCCAAGCTCTCTATGCCCTCTAAATTGCCAAATGACGGTGGAATGTTCCCGGAAATCTTGTTGTGTGATATGTTGAGCTGTTTTAGAGCTTTCAGATTTCCTAATGACGATGGTATTTTGCCAGAAATATTGTTGTGCGACAAGTCCAACAAAACAAAGAAACGGAGGTTTCGTAGGCGTTGAGAAGATTTCTTCCAATTCACTATTAAGTCTTGAAGCTGGTCTTCAACCACATCCCATGTATTCATTATTCAAAGGTTTGGCATCTGTCGTGGAATGCTTCCAGTCAGGTTGTTCCTGGAGAGATCAAGAATTCGAAGAGAAGTGCACATGGAAATATTGTTCGGGATAAATCCGTTGAGGGAAGTGTTTCTTAGGATAAGGATTTGAAGAGTAGCGATTTGAGGGAGAATATCGTGTAAGTTTCCTGTGATAACGCTGTTATGAAGATCAAGAACTCTAAGGTTGACCAATTTAGTCAAATCAGAAGGCAGACTTCCAGAAAACTTGTTCCCGCCTAATTAAAGAATTTTCGTTCCTTCAGGAAAATTCGTCGGGATCTTACCAGATAAATCATTGTCAGACAAATCCAGGAAAAATTCTTTTTTAGCTCTGAAAATAGGTAAACTGTCACCAAAAAATCTGTTACGGGACAAGTCGAGTAACGTTAAGTCCTCAATCTTGGAGATGGATTTTGGGATTAGTCCTGAAAAATTATTTTCTGAAACCGCAAGATAAATGATCCTTGTAGCGTTACCTATGTTTTCTGGCAACTCCCCTGAAAAATTGTTTCGGGACAAATCCAGAGCCTCTAACCACTCAGACTCAAACAGGCGAGGCGGGATTTGTCCGCTGAGGTTGTTATTTGAAAGAATTATCCGTTGTATGTTGTTCATCTCCGCCAGCCAATGTGGGAATCTTCCCTCCAATTTATTCCCGCTCAAATCAAGATAATACAACTCTTTCTGTGATGAAATCCATTCAGGAATTTGGCCTGAAATTCCACAAGAAGGCATTGAGATGTACATAAGACTACATCTTGGAACAACCTTAGTTGTGTCATTCCAAATCAACTTGCTTCCCTTTCCACCGATGCGTAATAACAGTAGATCTCTGATTTTGAATAACCAAGTTGGGATCTCCCCTGCGAGTTTGTTGTCTTCAAGCCAAAGCTCCTGTAACTTGCTCAAGTTTTGCATCGATGATGGTATTTGGCCTGTAAACTGGTTACTCCCCAGGTTCAGAAACATCAAGTTGGTTAGTCTTCCTATAAAGGTTGGAATTTCGAATGATAAAGAATTTTGAGACAAAACCAGTAATTCTAATTTCGTGAGGTTTTCAATTGATGATGGGATTCCACCGGAGAAACTATTATTACCCAATGACAGTGATTCAAGATTTCGAAGCTTACCAATTTCAGGGCTTAAAACTCCCCCGAGATTAAAGTCACTAAGATCAAGATCTCGAATCGATTCGAGTTCGAAAAGTTGGCCAGGAATCGGACCCTGGAAACCATTACCACTTAACCTCAATGTAGTTAATTTTCGAAAAGAACCCAGTTCAGGTCCTAGTTTTCCCTCGAGATTATTATAACTGATGTCCAAGTAACGTAAATTTGTTAACTGGAAGAGTTGGTTGGGGATGGAACCATTGAAGCAGTTATCCCTTATGTCCAAGTAACGTAAATTTGTTAACTGGAAAAGTTGGCTGGGGATGGAACCAGTGAAGTTGTTCATCCACATGTTAAGATGAAGCAGTTTGGTGAGATTACCAAACCCATCTCCTGGGATCTCGCCTTCAAACAAATTCCCCGATATATCAAGTAGTTCAAGTGACCGGATATGAAAAAGTTGGCTGGGGATGGAACCATTGAAACTGTTATGTCTCATGTCAAGATGAAGCAGTTTGGTGAGATTAACAAACCCATCTCCTGGGATCTCGCCTTCCAAATAATTCAACGAGATATCAAGTAATTCAAGTGACCGAATATGAAAAAGAGGAGTCATGATGTCAGACGATATCGGAACTGGAGGAGAAGGGAAGGCTACCTCAGATAGCTGAAGCTTGGTAACACTTCTGGTTCTGGAGCAAGTAACAAGCTCCCACGAGCAACAATCCGAAGTCAAATTCCATGAGTTTAGTCTTTGCCATGGTAGAAAGAAATCGGAATGGTGTGTGGAATTGTAGATAGCGGCGAGGGTGGATTTGAAGTGAAGTAGTGCATGCTTTTGATGAAGGGGACAAGAGAATGATGGGATTATAATGGAAGTGAGTATTAAAAAGATGGATAACATTAACCTTAACATTGGTGTGCTTGCCATGGTGGATTTTGGTTGTTCTATATTTTTGATGCATTGGTATATGTTCTGGTAGTCATTATATAGGGAATGAAATGTAGATATTTCTTTCTTTCTTTCGTTTCTTTTATTTGTTTATATAAATTCATAGAAAATAATGTACTACTTTATTATATGATTGTACAAGTTATAAACCACGAGTGTCGCAGTAGAAAAATGATCTGTCAATAGGAAAGGTTTTTTCTTTCTTTGCCCTTCTCACTATGAAATTAGAGTATGACTCTTTCGCTTTTACATGTAAAAGTAGCTATTAGCTAGTAAACTGATAATACTAAACTATAGGCTTTTGTTAATCATATTTTTAAGGTTATGGTTTAATTTAAATACCAACATATTAGTGATCTAATTCCTAATTAGTTTGATGTGATTTTTTAGTATTCATATTTTTAAGGTTGTGGTTTAATTTAAATACCAACATATTAGTGATTCAATTCGTAATTTGTTTGATGTGATTTTTTAGCATTCGAGCTGCCAAATACTAAAAAAGTTGTAGCGTAACGTCGATAAAGTGATGGACAATAGGGCATACAAACTACAGGTTCAAAGTAATATATACCTTCCCACAGGCGATGTTACGCGGTTGACAAAACTCGCCTTCTTAGACGTGGTGGTAACCAATGTAATCTTTAAAGATACAAAAACTTTATTACGTTTGATTAATTTTAAAAGAAAAAACGTGACACCATTTGTTATAACGTCATTTCAAATAGCTATACTTAGTGGAAATAACGTTATTTTAAGTCTTTTTTACTTTTTACCGAAACAAGAGATTGACAGTATCTTGGTGTGCAATATGTTGGTCTATACAAAACCAATCCCTGTGAAAATAGATCATATCTATAGTATAATACGTACTTAACAATAAGGTATCTTATTTGAAACTGTTACAATTTAAATCTAACTTTTACAAAGTAATGTCTTCATTTTAATAAATCAGGGCCTGTCAAAAACAAAGTTAAGAATGATGCCTAATATCTTTTTGATATATTTCTTAAATGTGAGGCCTAAATAAAGTGAACTTAAATGATATCATAATTATTAAAACCTTCTATTTCTAGAGCATCAAGTGGTCCAGGTTAGCTAGACTTCGATAGGAACACTTGTTTGCTTGACTTGGTGGAAAATAAGGTCGTTTTGTAAGTATTCAATCCATGAGAGTAAATTAAACGTTCTTCTTTTTGGATATGAGGCATAGAACAAAAAAGAAGTTATCATACATGATCTATTACACTTCCCTTTTCAAAATCTGAGGCACCTTTTTGGTCCAGATTTACTTGGGGTACAATAATGAATATGCCGTAAGAAAAGGGAAACAATTGACACCAAGACTTATTCTGTACATGACAACATTACAATCTTTGTCTAAGTAGCTATACACGAAAATTACGACCGGCAATGGCCATTGACTTAACAAGATGAATCTGATCCACATATACTTAATTTTTCATGTAGAACCACGATCAATAACGTTATCACAAATGCTCATGGTCCAAATGTCACGTAATACTGTTCGATGCTCAAGTATATCTGTATATGTGAGTGCAACAGATTTTACCAAAAAACTCACCTAACTGGGTACATAATGAACAGGATGATTGATGTTTTAATGGCTCATGTTTGATGAACATATGAGTAAATAAAGAGTAGAAAGAGCGTCATCGCCTAATACTAAAAAGGTTTTTTATGGTGCAATTACAATTAATAGATGACTAACTAAGACTCTCATGAGTTATATTACCGACAATCTTGCATACACGTCAATAACACATAACTTGCAATTCTATCAGTTCCAACAACGTTGATGCAATTCTAAAGATAGGTATCAAACAGGGCTGTATAAAACAGAGATTTGTGGACAAAGCAAGATATACCTGCAATTCTGAAGATAGGTATCAGCTTACATGTCTAATATAGTTGCCTTTTAAAGGTATGCTAAGACGGTTTTAGTTTTGTAGAATTGTAGAATTTTGGCTTTTGAGCCAAAAATGACCACATCCCTCAATGTTGTATACTTATAGTGTAAAAATACTTCTTTCTTTTACACCATTTTTTGTTTAAATTCGTCAGGTAAGGTTGAAATCGTTAATTTGAATTATGAGCTGACATTTGTGTTTAGCTAATGGGCCAGCTGGTCCCTTAACCAAAGTAAAATTGAAGCTGACATAATAAACAATAAATACACGATCTAGCAACTTAAAACTCGAAAGCGATTAGTAGATACAAATCCAGAAAAGGTTTCAGAATCTATACATATAGATGATGATGGGAATTCTGTTAGTGAGGTTTGAAAGTCATTTTCAGTCCCTGATATTTTAAGGAAAGCGTTCACAGATGCATTAGGCGATGATGACGATGATGGTCTTCATGATCACAAGCTCTTAGGAATAGCAGTTCATGCCATCTTGTTAGAATCTGGCTTTGTGGATATCCATCCTGCTTTAAAATTATCAAAGAATAATAACGTTAATGTTCAAGGGACATTTTACTACCCTCTTCCGAACATTATTAGTGAACGTAACATTGAATGTGTCAAGAACTCAAGATCGTATTTCAGAACCAACGTAAATATTGCGAGGTTTATGGGTCTTTAAATAAAGGAACTGGCTTACACTCGGTGCTTGTAGACAAAGATAAATTACCATCTATAAGTGTTGTATGGGCTAAAAATGGTTGATGAAAAAGAAGTATTTGAGTTTTGGAGAAAAATCAAGGATGGACTCGCGTTACCATTATTGATCGATTTATGTGAAAAAACTGATTCTGAACTTCCACCTTGTTTTATTAAACTACCCACTGAGCTCAATCTAAAGATATTGGAATTGGTTTCTGGTGTTGATATAGCAAATGTGAGCTGTGTGTGTTCAGAACTAAGACAATTAGCCTTGAATGATGATCTGCGGAAACAAAAGTTTTTCAAGGAGTTCTGCCCGTTCTGGTATTCTAAGATAAATGGGAGGATTTTAAAGAGGAATTTGCTGACTGGATAATTCAATGTTGGGTTGAGTTTTTTGTTCGATTATGAGACGAAATCTGAGGTATGGTGATCCATTTGCTGCTGGCCATCCTTTCCCATGAAAAATCCTTACGCTGATGCATATGCCGTATTTTGGTGATGGTCTTCCATCGGAAAAAATTATGCCAAACTCTATCATGGTGGGTTTGATATGGTGGTCCTGCAGATTTTTGATGTTAAGAATGTTTGAAAGCGTAACGAGCTATGTTTTACCCAGCTTGTATGATTTAAAAAAGAAACAAACTAATCAAGCATGTAACAGACTAATAGTTAGGTGGTTTGTTAATTTGAACTTTGTTTGAGCATTTCATATTTTAGTGCAAGTCTTTGTATTACAGAAGGAATATATATTTGTTATTTTTAATTTTCCAGTGTAAATTTTATGTACTGTCTTAGCAAGATCCATAACACTAACTTTAGCATAGGTATTTGGTTCCGTGTTGCCGATGGTGGTTCTACATATCGTATATTTGATGTGCATTTGGTCAAGTTCATTAGTTACATCTACGGTTGTTTGTCGGGTCAGGCTGGTCGGGTTCGGGTCAATTCGGGTCGAGGCTAAAAAAACATACCCAACCCGACCCTCTTTAGAACTTGGGTTAGTCGGGTTCGGGTCAACTCAAATATGAGTAAAATGATTAAAAAAATGGCTTAGTTCAATATCATAGATAATTTATAAAAAATATTTGAAAGTAGAAAAACTCCTTATTCGGGTCAATCGGGTAGACCCGAACCCGATTTAGCCAAATATTTTCAACCTGATACTGACCCTGTTTAGTATTCGGGTTACTCAGGTTGACCCGAATAACCCGAATATAATTTTTCACCAGAGTAACTGACCCGAATAGGCTTAATCGGGTTGGGGTTCGGGTCAACTTTTTTTGACACCCCTAGTTACAGATCACTTATATAGCAACACGTATAAACACTATCATACACATACCAGTACCAAATGTTGATGGATTTTGAAAATAGAAATAAAACAAGGCTATGTAAAACAGAGGATGTGTAAACTCATACTGATTTTACTTTAAAGAGGAGAGAAATTATATGTTGAAATAAAGCTGGAAATAAAAGGGTGTGACATTACAGGTTTACCTCTTTTTATAGCCTAATTTGATAGATGTTTACTCCGACCATTCTATAAATTGTAGTCCAAATTCTTAGGTAGATTAACGTAAAAATAGGCGGATCAAATGTATTGGGTAATGGGTCAAGTTGGTAAGTTTTTAGTGCGTCTCAAAATGGGTTGGTCGGGTTGGCTACCCAAAGAACTGGTAATATGGAAGAATAAATATCGATCCCAAAAGGCAGTACAACAACTAATAACATGTAGGGATACGTAGGAGTGTATTTTGAGAAAAAGTTATGCAGATTGTGTGTTTTCATATTTGTATTTGCTCGAGACTTTGCTATTAAGTTTATAATTTTGGATATGTAGGAGTGTCTATCCATGAGATTAACATATATCATCTGCACAAGATAATTAATATTTCCTAATTCCGAGTGAAATGTCCTTTACATAGTTGATTATGTTTAACTTTTGATGTCAAACCATTGTTAGTTTTTTTATAGTTACAGCAATATTGGGGACGTTTAAGATAAGATCTCAACCATTGTCAGTTTTTCTAGACTAGTAAAGATATCAACAACCCAATTCAAATGCATCATCATTCCATTAAGGTCTTTCCATCTAACTACTCATTTTTCCCATTTAGATATTTAGGCTTGGGATCAATACTACTCACTATTGTGAGCTATTGTGTTAGTTTCTATCTAACACGGTTATTTTTTGATAGTGTTTATCAGAATACTAAATTATGTTTATATTGTTTTGTTAATGAAATACTAAATTTGTGTCTATTAATTTCATTTTAGTTTTCAATAGCACAAGTAAAGGAGTTTGATGTACAACTATGCATGGACAGACTACCTTGGTGCCCCGTGCCCCTTTTGGATGATAGGTTCGCAAGAATGGAACCCCACTGTCACTTGCCCAGAGCAAACTATCAAGATGAGGACAAATGCAAGGCCAATCTCTTTTCCAGGTATCAGTTATAACTTATAACTGATTTTGTGGATCAGTTATAATTTTTTAGTAGAGTATATTTTTGTGAATTTGTCGTCACATTTGTCCTTATCATGGAAAAGGTTACACATGTTGAACCATTATCTTATTCGCCTAACCCACCCATTAATCTTAGTGAAAATGAGTAACTTAGTAGTTTGTGATAACATACCCATGGGTAACAGCACAGGAGAACTTTAAATTTGGTGTGTGTAATCGTTATTAGATGTGGTAAAATGGGTGACTTTGGCGGATAGGATAATCGCTTGAAACGGGTAAGTTTCTGATTTCGTTTGGTTATGGTTAGTATATACGAGTCAACCATTCACTGAAGCATATACAAAAAAGGTATATATCAATCCAAACTGCTATATATAGCATTACTTTCACATAATACCCGAATTGAACCCGACTAAAGCAACCTTATTTGGATTGATCTGGTTAATGGTTTCCCCTAAATACCCTCTCTATACGTGTTACAGAGTAGTTAAGTAGCATACATATTTGGAATTAAAGTTCAACCATTCTATAAATGATCTTACTTAAAATAGAAATTGCATTAGAGAACTTACTAATTGTGTGGAGATTTGGTAATTTAAGACATCCTTGCATTTTCTTAGCGTAGCTCTAGTAGAACTTCTAGGTTTCAGCCATGTGATCTATATGGTCCAACTTCATGGGTAGAAATCAATCAGATATTAAGAAAATGATTTGAAAATTTTACTTTAGATATTTCTAGTTATCTTTTCACCGCCTCTCATGCTAGTAGTGTCTGCTTGTACTCGTGATTCGGCAGGCTGAGTTACCAAAAAAGGGTTAGTCATAAAGGATTGCTCTATGTCGAAGTTTCTGTTAGATAAATTCTTGATTTGATACTGTATTTATCTTCTAATATCTTGCAGTAAATTTGGATGTCAGTTCTCATAATTGTCTTATTATATGTTCCTTTCATTAGTAACATTGTAGGTGACCAAAAAAGCTTAGAAAGTTTATGCAGAGTTGCATTTTAATGGTTTACCGACCCATTGCTCTCTTGGTATACATGTAAGGGGGTGTTTACTTTCTTCTTAGTGGGAAAAGAATGTGGGCCCAAAGCCTTAGTCCCAAAAGATGTAAATGTCTATTTGGTGATTTTTTTTTTTCTTTCTTTTATTTGAGTTTAACTAGATAGTTGTTGTTGTAGACGGCTATTTGTTTTGGCCTTTTATACAATAAGCCACGTCTTTTTGGTTGTCACTGAAGTTTAAGTAAATGAAATCGATGGTTATTTTTTTAAGGATAGATTGTCTTTATTTAATTAATGCTTTTGTTTATCATGAAAATAAAATTTCTTTTACAGGATTCTACCTGCTAAAATGGATTAGTTCTAATTTAACAAAAGACCGCAAGAATACAGAGAAATGTATGATTTGTAACAATTCGCAATTTCAGGTTAATTACTATTCCCGGAAAATTTCACTACTCACTTTTACTATTCATTTTTCCCGAAATTTGATTTTTATTTCTTGGGCTGAAGTGATAAATCATTTCCATGGCAAATTAAAAGTTTGACATTCATAAGCTCATTTTCGTGAAAGTTATTAAGGAATTACACGGAATTACACGTTTTAGGGTAAAACGTCATTCAGAAATTCTACGTACAATGAAATTCGGTCGCGTTAATTTTCCCCGTATCAGAAAAATGTTTGACACACTCATGATTTATTTGAGAATAAATCATGACTGAGAAAAACATGACCAAAATAAACCTCGGCCGTGAAAAACTGGAATTTTCAGTTTTAAGCATTTTTACTCAGCCGTAACCTTAGCCTATACCTGCACCGCATTTCTAAGACGATTTAAGTTTTCAACTTATTAGAAAAAGTCAACATATTTTTCCCTCCTCCATTGACCAAAAATCATTCCTTGACTTTATAAGTCATTCCTTGATTTTTAGGCTTACGGTTTGATGTCTAAAAGACATTTAATACCAACCGACACTAGACTGAGCCCAGTCTAGACATTATAAGTTATTTTAAATCATTTTTATCACATTAGAAAAGTAACATTTTACTTTTCTCAATTTTACGCAATATTCGTACATTTTACGTATTACGCGTTTTAGACCCGTATTTCCAGTTTTTAGCAGGGTTTTACACCCAAATGGAACCTACCACTCATTTTATATTTTATTATGGAGTATAATGACATGTTTAACCATTCTTCCAAGTTTCGTATTTTTACGATACCCGGTTTTACGTTTCGTGGCTTAACCATTTACGGTTAGCATTTTACGGAGCCAAAACTAACTCAATAACTTGGATAATATCATCCAAGGACCAACACTTGCTCCCTAAGTCTTTCAAACAGCCTCTAAGGGGGGGAGTCACCCTTTAGGTGTCTTGATCCTAAGCTAAGTTATCTCTAGATATTTTCTAAAGACTTACTAACTAAGTCTTGCATAATATCTCTTATAACTAGTCATATATTCTAAAGAAAGACTTCATCTCATCTCTTTGTTTCTCTCTCAATACCAACGACCCAAGCACCATAAAAACATCATTTTGATCATTGTTCTTTCAACTTTAATCCATCACAAGTTAAAGGCTTAAGTTCCTTGTTGATTCCTAGTTCCATTTATACCATAAATCACCATAAACAACACCATAATCTCATCATCATTCCATGATTGATTTGGAAGATACATAGGGGTGCTAGGGCTGAGTTAAGAAGGTGATTACAAGGGCTCTCTAAAGTTATAATCAAGTGGTTGAAAGATTTGGAAGCTAGGGTTAAAGTATTGGAAGCTAGAGCTATTGGTTGAAACTTTAGGATTAGTGATCTTGTCCTTGGTTTCTTGTTAATTTTCCTCACAAAAGTTGTAAGCAAACCCTAACATACTTCTTGTTAAATATCATTATCATGTTATTTACATATCATTCATGCTATATTTTGTCTTGTGATCATGTCCATGATGTATAAAAATGGGTAAAACAAGTTATTACAAATGATTGTTAACTTATGTTAATAAAACAAGTAAACTAGTGACTTTGTTGGTATAACCTGATCAAAATGGTAAAATTATGATCTTGGATCATTACATATTACAGTAGAGGACTTAACAAGGAAATTATAGCAATTTGAACCACCTAAAACGAGTATACGAGTCAAAAGTTACGCCTATTTGAAATTACCAAAGATTTTCGGCAAAGCTGCCTAAACCACACTGTTTTGCATTCTGACTTTTTGAAAGTCACCCTTCTGGTCCGATTCATCAAAAAGTTAAAACATGAAAGTTTTCCGGAACGCCGTTTTCGTTCAGGGACAAAGAAGCTCGAGCCCTGAAAACGCTTTTTGAGTGATAAATTCTTCAAATTCTTAACAGCCCATTTTTAGACCAAAGTCATTACATATAAGTTATGGTTTATGAAGACCAAAGGGGTCTTATGACCTACAATCAAGACCACAACCATGGCTAGAGCCAAGGTTGTGTCTCATGACCTTGAAACAAGGACCAAAGGTCATGGCTAGGCCATGACGAAACGACCATACAAGCTTACATAGGCGTAAACATGAAACAATGAATTAGGCGATAACATGAACAAGCAATTTGGATCTACTTCACCTAAAAGAAACCATGAGATATTACCAAGAGAAAATGGTCATTCAAGACTTATGAAACTACCCATAATAACAATCTTCATGTACTAATAAACTTTCCTAAGTTTATTCAAATATCGGACATGTAACTTTTCGAATCAAAAGTTATATATATATACTTTATCAACTACTACAATAGTAGGGAGCCTCATGTGAGGAGTTCATTATGTAAGCCGTCGAGTTGAGTTGTGGATTTACGAATTAAAGTGTCCTGGCTCCTCGAACGCTTACTAACATGACTTCTGAATTATGTCGGCCCGAACGGTAGTAAACGATATAAAAACATACATGTTTCATGAATCATTTCTTTCAAAGACTTACATTATACATCATACCACATCATGGACTAATGCAAGATATATATATAGGCACTACTTCATATTCTTTACTCCGATCCTAAGTCGCAACATTCGATTATAGGTTGCTCGTAGAAACCTTCGCGATTCGACCATCACATTCACTACTCACTACATAACTTAAGGTGAGTTCGTAGCCCCACTTTCTATTGTTTAACTATTTTACAAATCCATGGGGGGAATACATGCTATTATTTTTCTACTCGAACACGATGCTTTCTACTGTATGCTACCCGACGATGTTTTATTATCACTAAGTAACGATTGCCATGTTCGAAGTCCCTATATCATGAACCATTAGTCACTACCTTTAGTGAGCGCGAATATTGTGAATAGATCTATTGGGATTGACGAATCCCATTTGTGTTGAACAACGATGAGTTCACACAAATGCACTATATTTGAGATTTAGCGGTATAACGGCAAAAGTACCTTGATAGGGCTTCTATAATGCCAATTTTGTTGGTTCGATGTTAACGCTTTGGTTGTATGAGCTTAGTGAAATAAATAACGATTTTGTTTTCTAACTATGAGTGTGAGTCTATAGCTCACACTACGATTATTGTGTTCAAACGATTTAACTAAACTCTACGAATTCCACTCAACCTTTGTGTTGACCTCTCAAGCATGTATTTCAGGTTCATGACGATCAAGGATGGTACGGAAGGGCACGGATACTCAAGAGGGCTATAAATTTTATTATCATTCAAAACTCATTTAATGTAAATTGTAAACATGGAACCATCTGGGACCTCATTTTGTAATCTCTGATATTTATATAATTTGAATGATAAATCTTTTAAAACGACTCAATTGGAGTTCGTTTTCTATTATTGTGACTATTGTGCCGTCAAGTAACACCCAGTTCGAATTCCGCTGCATCCATGAATTGGGGGTGTTACAGATTGGTACCAGAGCCATGGTTATAGAGAAACGGGTCTAATTGAGACCTAAACTATAACTACAATTACAAGCAAAAACATTTTATAGCCTTCCGCTCTCCGTGTCGTCCATCCTCCAGACGATTATGGACTTTGTAAGCATGTTATGCTACACAAACATATAAGTATATTTATATATACATACGAGTTATTTTCAATCATTTTATCTAAACATATCTACACATGCCTATTCTATGGCATTTCGACACAACCACATTCTCCCAACCATGTTCCTACTCCAACATTTTATGTCCAAGACATTGTAACTGATTGCAATGGTCTTTTCTATTTCCCGGACATTGCATGACACAATGGTCTTAATCATTTCTCAAATGTTAAGAGTCACACAATGGTCTAATCTACTTCCGAGACATTGTGATTTGTGCAATGGTCTCTGGAATTATTCCACCACCTCATCAACATCATTTCATATGATATCAAAAACCCATCACAATTTATCGATTTCCAAACAAGAAATATGAGATTTCTAAAGGACAAACTAACCCATCATCGACAAAAGCTGAACTTTCTCTACATTCATCAAAGTTTTCTTCTGAAACCTTCATTATTAAAAGTTCGTGATCCTGGCCAAGTATGTTCTATTTTAGAACTACTTAAAACTTCCTTTCCATACGTACCTACCCTTACTATCTTCTATGCAATGGAATGTGAAAACATGGGTTACAAGTCTTGTATGAGCGGGACTTGCAACTGAAGGGTTTGACATTGCCTTTGTTTAGTGGACAGTTTCCCGAAAGCAACGGACATATCAAAAGTATACCTAATTTAGGTATTTAAAAATTTTATCGAACCTCGGCTAAATATAGACTAGTCACCTATATTTAACCTAGGGACAGTGGAATATAGTCTGACTAACTATATTCGACTTAAAATTTTCAAATACTGAGAATAGTTGTACTAGGGTTATGTTTAGATTGATTTCCTACATGAACACGATAAACCACCATAATTCTTTAAAACGATCTAGAGACACGATAGTGTTTTACCACTCAGCGAAATCTTAACACCTTATTTGTACTACCTAATTTCATTCTTGAAAGTTTTCATTTATGAGATAATCCGAACTACTATCTTGGGATAGTTATCAATTCTTCTCTTCATCCTGTAGAAGTACTATCCTGTTTAGGTCCTAAGGATACCATTCCATCATAAACCTTTAAAATCTCTTAAGATTTTCAAAACAAACTCAACATCTATACCTAAGAGTATTAATGTTAAGCATACACTACACACTTTTGTTCATCAACATATCACATCATTATCTTCACAACCGTTGCAACCACAAACTCATTAATAGATCTTGATGCACTTTTAAAGCTCAAATCATCTACAGTTACACCACAAGTACCCTCATCAGCCTTACAAGATTGAATATTCATCTTGTACTTTTGGAACACCAGTATCATCTCGTAATACACTACCTTGTAACTCACCGGCTAATTGTGAATGTTGTGTTGAGAATTCTTAAGTAGGATGATTTGTAATTATTTGAATGGATTGGGATGCCTTTTCATTTAAATAAAGACATTGTAAATCACCGAACCATAAGTTTATATTTCCCTATTTACATTGTTTGGGATGCCTCTCTATGTAAATAAAGAATTATAAATAAGTGGGCTTATTTGTATCCGAAATAACATAAGTATGAAGTCAATAAACACTAGGTACAACAACCGATTACCTACTAGGCTATGATTGCAATTACTATCTCAATTCCTATTAATATTCGACTGCTATATCAATTTCCTTTGATATTCGACTATTACCATACCTTTCTTACATAAAAGTAAGCCTCATCCTACACCATACACTGAAATGACAAATCAAACTGCATCACTAGTAATCCCCGACTTTAGTCCTCATAAATAACCACACCTCTTCATCGACACCACTCCAACATATAACACACACAGAACTTCGGGACGAAGTTCCCCGTAAGGGGTAGAGACTGTAACAATTCGCAATTTCAGGTTAATTACTATTCCCGGAAAATTTCACTACTCACTTTTACTATTCATTTTTCCCGAAAATTTTCCCGAAATTTGATTTTTATTTCTTGGGCTGAAGTGATAAATCATTTCCATGGCAAATTAAAAGTTTGACATTCATAAGCTCATTTTCGTGAAAGTTATTAAGGAATTACACGGAATTACACGTTTTAGGGTAAAACGTCATTCAGAAATTCTACGTACAATGAAATTCGGTCGCGTTAATTTTCCCCGTATCAGAAAAATGTTTGACACACTCATGATTTATTTGAGAATAAATCATGACTGAGAAAAACATGACCAAAATAAACCTCGGCCGTGAAAAACTGGAATTTTCAGTTTTAAGCATTTTTACTCAGCCGTAACCTTAGCCTATACCTGCACCGCATTTCTAAGACGATTTAAGTTTTCAACTTATTAGAAAAAGTCAACATATTTTTCCCTCCTCCATTGACCAAAAATCATTCCTTGACTTTATAAGTCATTCCTTGATTTTTAGGCTTACGGTTTGATGTCTAAAAGACATTTAATACCAACCGACACTAGACTGAGCCCAGTCTAGACATTATAAGTCATTTTAAATCATTTTTATCACATTAGAAAAGTAACATTTTACTTTTCTCAATTTTACGCAATATTCGTACATTTTACGTATTACGCGTTTTAGACCCGTATTTCCAGTTTTTAGCAGGGTTTTACACCCAAATGGAACCTACCACTCATTTTATATTTTATTATGGAGTATAATGACATGTTTAACCATTCTTCCAAGTTTCGTATTTTTACGATACCCGGTTTTACGTTTCGTGGCTTAACCATTTACGGTTAGCATTTTACGGAGCCAAAACTAACTCAATAACTTGGATAATATCATCCAAGGACCAACACTTGCTCCCTAAGTCTTTCAAACAGCCTCTAAGGGGGGGAGTCACCCTTTAGGTGTCTTGATCCTAAGCTAAGTTATCTCTAGATATTTTCTAAAGACTTACTAACTAAGTCTTGCATAATATCTCTTATAACTAGTCATATATTCTAAAGAAAGACTTCATCTCATCTCTTTGTTTCTCTCTCAATACCGACGACCCAAGCACCATAAAAACATCATTTTGATCATTGTTCTTTCAACTTTAATCCATCACAAGTTAAAGGCTTAAGTTCCTTGTTGATTCCTAGTTCCATTTATACCATAAATCACCATAAACAACACCATAATCTCATCATCATTCCATGATTGATTTGGAAGATACATAGGGGTGCTAGGGCTGAGTTAAGAAGGTGATTACAAGGGCTCTCTAAAGTTATAATCAAGTGGTTGAAAGATTTGGAAGCTAGGGTTAAAGTATTGGAAGCTAGAGCTATTGGTTGAAACTTTAGGATTAGTGATCTTGTCCTTGGTTTCTTGTTAATTTTCCTCACAAAAGTTGTAAGCAAACCCTAACATACTTCTTGTTAAATATCATTATCATGTTATTTACATATCATTCATGCTATATTTTGTCTTGTGATCATGTCCATGATGTATAAAAATGGGTAAAACAAGTTATTACAAATGATTGTTAACTTATGTTAATAAAACAAGTAAACTAGTGACTTTGTTGGTATAACCTGATCAAAATGGTAAAATTATGATCTTGGATCATTACATATTACAGTAGAGGACTTAACAAGGAAATTATAGCAATTTGAACCACCTAAAACGAGTATACGAGTCAAAAGTTACGCCTATTTGAAATTACCAAAGATTTTCGGCAAAGCTGCCTAAACCACACTGTTTTGCATTCTGACTTTTTGAAAGTCACCCTTCTGGTCCGATTCATCAAAAAGTTAAAACATGAAAGTTTTCCGGAACGCCGTTTTCGTTCAGGAACAAAGAAGCTCGAGCCCTGAAAACGCTTTTTGAGTGATAAATTCTTCAAATTCTTAACAGCCCATTTTTAGACCAAAGTCATTACATATAAGTTATGGTTTATGAAGACCAAAGGGGTCTTATGACCTACAATCAAGACCACAACCATGGCTAGAGCCAAGGTTGTGTCTCATGACCTTGAAACAAGGACCAAAGGTCATGGCTAGGCCATGACGAAACGACCATACAAGCTTACATTGGCGTAAACATGAAACAATGAATTAGGCGATAACATGAACAAGCAATTTGGATCTACTTCACCTAAAAGAAACCATGAGATATTACCAAGAGAAAATGGTCATTCAAGACTTATGAAACTACCCCTAATAACAATCTTCATGTACTAATAAACTTTCCTAAGTTTATTCAAATATCGGACATGTAACTTTTCGAATCAAAAGTTATATATATATACTTTATCAACTACTACAATAGTAGGGAGCCTCATGTGAGGAGTTCATTATGTAAGCCGTCGAGTTGAGTTGTGGATTTACGAATTAAAGTGTCCTGGCTCCTCGAACGCTTACTAACATGACTTCTGAATTATGTCGGCCCGAACGGTAGTAAACGATATAAAAACATACATGTTTCATGAATCATTTCTTTCAAAGACTTACATTATACATCATACCACATCATGGACTAATGCAAGATATATATATAGGCACTACTTCATATTCTTTACTCCGATCCTAAGTCGCAACATTCGATTATAGGTTGCTCGTAGAAACCTTCGCGATTCGACCATCACATTCACTACTCACTACATAACTTAAGGTGAGTTCGTAGCCCCACTTTCTATTGTTTAACTATTTTACAAATCCATGGGGGGAATACATGCTATTATTTTTCTACTCGAACACGATGCTTTCTACTGTATGCTACCCGACGATGTTTTATTATCACTAAGTAACGATTGCCATGTTCGAAGTCCCTATATCATGAACCATTAGTCACTACCTTTAGTGAGCGCGAATATTGTGAATAGATCTATTGGGATTGACGAATCCCATTTGTGTTGAACAACGATGAGTTCACACAAATGCACTATATTTGAGATTTAGCGGTATAACGGCAAAAGTACCTTGATAGGGCTTCTATAATGCCAATTTTGTTGGTTCGATGTTAACGCTTTGGTTGTATGAGCTTAGTGAAATAAATAACGATTTTGTTTTCTAACTATGAGTGTGAGTCTATAGCTCACACTACGATTATTGTGTTCAAACGATTTAACTAAACTCTACGAATTCCACTCAACCTTTGTGTTGACCTCTCAAGCATGTATTTCAGGTTCATGACGATCAAGGATGGTACGGAAGGGCACGGATACTCAAGAGGGCTATAAATTTTATTATCATTCAAAACTCATTTAATGTAAATTGTAAACATGGAACCATCTGGGACCTCATTTTGTAATCTCTGATATTTATATAATTTGAATGATAAATCTTTTAAAACGACTCAATTGGAGTTCGTTTTCTATTATTGTGACTATTGTGCCGTCAAGTAACACCCAGTTCGAATTCCGCTGCATCCATGAATTGGGGGTGTTACATGATTGCCTTTTGGGCTTCATTTTTCTATACTGTATCTACCCGAACAACAAATTTCACATGGCATTAGACAAGTCACTTGGAAAGCTCGGAAACCAAGCTTGGCAAGCTATAAAGCTTTAATACATCGCTAACATAAGTATCGGGTAGTCCTACCTACAACAATGTACCAAAACTACACTTTTCTTAAACGTATGCCGAAAAAAATTTATACAAAAAGATCGGTTTGACACATTGCATCCATGCTTTGCTCAAAGAAGTCATTGGATAAAAAAAAATTAGGGTGTGTTTGGTTTTAGTTTGGCATTCGGATTTGGTATTAGTTTGAAAGAAATGATAAATGTTTGAATGTATTGTAAAAGAGAAAAATGTAATGATTAATAAAAATTAGGGTTAAGTCCATAAAATAAAAACGTACTTTTATATTTTTCCCAAGTTAGGTAACAAACTTTTTTATTTAACTATCTAATTAAACAACTTGTTCTAACAGGGAAAAATCACTAACATGATCTTCTGAGTTTCCACATCGTTAAATTTATTTACTTGTACTTTTTGTATTTTCCATATAGACATTATAACTAATATAAAATTACTGAACTACCCTTTTTATTAACCTTACCCACCTCCTCCACTTGATAATCTGATATTTTTCTTTCCCATTCTTTTTTCTTTGTCACTCATTTATCAACCTCATCATTCCATTTCTTCCTCAAATTCAACCAATCCACCATCACCACTATCTCTTATCCGGCAAATCATCCACCGTTACCCACCAACACATCCTCGCAGCAGCCCCTTCACAGTTGGTTGTCTGATTGTGCTATTTCCTATCTAATCCGACACTACATCATATCCCACTGTCAAGCCACCATACGTACACCACCACCTTTATCTACTTTAATTCATTGTTTCATTTTGTTTTTCGGATCTAAACGGGTGTGTGTAATGGTGGTGATGAAGCTATATATAACATTGGTATTGATGTAGCCCCACATGGTTTTCATTACAGATTTGTGACTATCTTGTTTTAAAAAATGTATGATTTGTATTTTGTGGGTAACCATGTTGTTGAGTGGGTTGAGGTGACACAGTTGCAGTAATTCAAAGCAATATATGTTTATATTCATCTTGGAAAAGTACTATTTTGCATTGAAGATTTATGGAAGGAGTGGTGGAAGTTAGATGGTGGTTGGTGTTGAGTGGTGGCTGCCATTGCCGGAAGTAGCTACTAGCCTAGCGGTGGTTTACAAACACAACTTGCAAGAAACTGTAGGAAGTGAAACATCTTGTATTTAAATAAGGGACCCAAAGAATTAAAAGTCAAAGGACAACTAGGCAAGTCCTAGTCAGCAATTTGGTAGAAGCAGACAACGCCTATTCTTTTACCAACTAGTACTTGGGTTTGTTCTATTTACTTCTGATGATCAAACTTCAAAATCCACATTAATAAAATCGATAACAATTCAAATACATTACATTCACAAAAGCATAACCAAACAAAGCATCGTGAAACAAACCTTGATTCAAATTCTTTGCCTAAATCATCCATCCATTGCACTTTCTTTCCATCAATTACCGATCTCTGTGAATCGCCTTTATTCTTCAAACAACTCCTAAGTACAACACTCTCAACCATTGATTCCTTCTCCCCATCCTCTAAAACATCTTTCTCCTTAACTTCAACTATATCTTCAACAACATCATGATTCTGATCTAATGGATCATTTGCTACTAATGGACTAGGGGCTTGTGTGCAATTTTCCAATTTCAAAGGACCAGAATTGTATAAATGTGAAGCAGTTGATGGTTTGCAAAAACAAATGAATGAAGGACAGTGGATCTTGCAGAACAAAACCCTCATGAAAATACTCTTCATTAACTATCCCATTAATTAATCACCAAATATAACAATACACTAAAGATTAAATCTTTGTTATAAAGATTCAATCTTTTAACAAAATAAAGATGACCCACAACTTAAATTTGTGCTAGAAACCAAGATTCATAAAAATACTAAATTTGTAATAAAAGTGCTTAAAAATGAAAAATTGACACCATTTTTTTTGCATAAACAAGAGATCAAGTTTCAAGATTCATATAAAGATTATATATTTGAAGAAAATAAAAATGACCCAGATGGATTTAAGGCAAATAAAGATGACCCAGAAGTTAAATTTGTACTAAAAAGTATTTTGACACCAATTTTTTGCAATGAAAGTGAGAAAAAACGGGTTTTTTTGATAATCAAGATTTATAAAAAGTTGGATTTTTTAGGAAAATGAAGATGACCCAGTTGAATTCAAGGCTAATAATGATGACCCAAGAAGTTGGATTTGTTGGTTGCTAAAAGTGGTGAAAGTAATAACAGGCAAATAACGATGACCCAAGAAGTTGGATTTGTTGGTTACTAAAAGTGGTGAAAGTAATAAACTGAAAGACTATAGATTCTTTGCAAGTGAAACAACTAAGGGGGTGCTTGGTGGCTGTAAAGGGGTGGAGAATGGGTAAGGAATTGAAAAGGGCCCACATCCTTCAAATAATGGTGCTTGGTTATGGAGGGGTAAGGTATTGATTATCCCGTAGTGGGTAATCAATCATTATAGAGTAAATTGGGTGGTAAGGTATTGATTACCCACCTCACTCATTCTTTTGCATTTCTTTCCCTTTCTCTTTTACTTTCCCCACTTTAAACCAAGCGGACCTTAAGTTTGTTTTGAAGCAAAGAGGAATACTTTGTTCTCAGGACATGAATTTATTATCCACATATTTATGTTTCTTGAGTTACTTTACTTTTAATTTTTTAATGGAAAGAGTGTAAGACAAGATTTTATTTTATTTTATTTTATTTTATTTTATTTTGTAAATTTTTAACTTCTTTGAAGTAAAGAAAGTGAAAAATGACACGAGGAAAGAAACATTTTTGAATTTTGATTGACCCATTTGCCCTCATCATTGTACTTAGGCTAAAGGGAGTGGTTGTCATCGGGTCACCGTTATATCAGCGTCATCTCAGTTTTTCTTTCCTCTTACTCCCGCTCTTCTTTCACTCGTTTTGATCACATTTTTTTCACCTTTCATTAAAATACTTACTTTATTCAAATATATCACACTAATTATCTCACACACAATCACAAAACAAATAAAAAAACATTTACTTTTTAAAAATAGGCCTCACATTTTTTGCACTTCACTTTGGTGAGCCGGTCATCGTTATATTGCAATTTGGCCGTGACATGCGACATATGTTTTAGTTGGTGGCGCGTGAAACATGATGAGTGGTGAGTGGGTTACTCCCACTCCAGATAGTCTTATATAAAAATATCTAGAAGTCTGATTAATCGCATGAATCGGTAACACTGTGTTCTCGAGTGTCACTTAAAAAAACAAAGTAAACAAATGAATTGAAACAAAAATGGTTGTATTCTCGAGTATCATTTAAGGAGGAAAACAAAAGAAAAAGAACTGAAAAAGAAAGGTAATTTGGATAATTTTAAAGTAAGATGTTTCATCTTAAAAGTTGACCGAAAATATTTAGTTTCTATTTCTTTAATTTTTCTTATTAAAATAACTTAAGAACTAAGCGTAAGTGTAACCTGTTAGTTTTATGTTAAGCAATATATCATCGTTTAGACGGATAAAATTAGACTTCAATCACAAATCAAGAGTTTGAATATGGTAAAAGTCCAATATTAAAGAATAAGTTCTTGATTAAAATTCAATGAAATACTCCGTAGTTTTGAGTTGTTACTTGCACAAACATAATTACATATCATATCAAGAGTTTGAATATGGTAAACGTCCAATATTAAAGAATAACGGTGCGTTTGTTTGAGGGGTTTTGATATAGTGGAATGGATTCAAAGATAAATATAATTGTTTGTTTCATGGATTAAGGAGTGGATTTAATTTGACACCTATAGATTCATTCCTTATAAAAATGGTAGGTATCATTTTATTTGTGGGCCATTTTTCATCCTTCTCTCTATCTCTCTCATCTCTTAATCCAAACCCTTCCACAAACCAAACGCACCCTAAGTTCTTGATTCAAATTCAATGAAATAGTTTTGAGTTGTTACCTGCACAAACATAATTACATATCATAACAATCTACTATCATTAGCGTGATTAGTTTAAGTTATACATATTTCATACTAACATCTTTATCGGCATTTTTTTTCTAAGAGCAACAACTTTGTTGTGTAACTCTTTTTTTTTCTCTTACGGCGCAAAAATGATGAAATTTCAACATTGATACTCATGCAAACCGAATATGATGATGCAATCACATGAGACGAAAGTTCAGTGAGTTGCATAACAAAACATTATTAGTTCAATAATCCTAGATAGGCAAAGACTACCATTTTACACAAAGTGAAGTTCTTATGACAAAAACAAAACCATTAATGTGATTAAAATTAAATGAAGAACATATTAAATAAAGAAACATGATTGGGTGAGCGGTTGAACAAACAATATTAAAATAGTCAAAAGCTAGGAAAATTGTAACCGTTTTTTAACTAGCAAAAATATAGTAAAGTGTCGTTACTCATAGAGTAATTGTCATGACTCATGTTTTTCTACCCTTTCTCTTGGATTTTATATTCCTTTCTTGGCCTTTTAAAGAAACTTTTCTTATTAAAAGATACTTTTGATAATACCCAATGGTGTTTTTTTTTTTCATGGTGTGTTTTATTAGTTCTAAAAGAATTACTCTTTCCATCTTAAAATTATAATCCCCATTTTCATTGTAACATGTTTTAAAATAATAGTTGTCAAGCAATAAAAAAATAAAAATAAATATATTGTCAGTCCTTTTAAGAACATGGCTCGTTCATTCACTTGCGCATGAACTCGCAGCTTCGCCAAAAGCATACGACCCCGAGTTTCCAGACACATCGCACTTCCGCTCGGGTCGAGGTTGCCACTCGGCCCTCTTCCAACAATCCGGCCTGAACCTTTGGGTAGGCTTTGCAGGATCAAAATTAGTGGGGTAAGATAATATCTAATTGGTTGAAGAGTATATATAGTGGTTTCACTTTTAGTAAACTATATGTTTTTGAATAGTAATTTTAAGACGAAAAAAATTACCTTTTTTCATGCCCACAAAATTTGTAAACTCTTTTTAGAAGATCATATATTTAATTTTGTTTGTATCAAACATAGATATTTTTTATTTTGACTTGTCAACTTTAGTATACATGTCTACTATTAGAGATCTTAGAAAAGAAAACACTTGTCACGTTCATCTAAATTGATCGTTAAAGAGATGATCGACCGTCTTTGTTTAAATGTAAACAAATTCGTTTTTACACGAGATGTTAAAATATGACTAACTTCAAGAGCATGATTATAAACACAATAATTGTGTGATTTCTAACGGGCAAGTGTATTTATCTCATTTTTCTTTGAATTTTGAAGGTACAACTACTTAATATTTGATAAGTCATTAGCCTAACAGCTTGTTAGCTAAGGGCGTGTTTGGCAAAAAATATCAGTAGTAGCGAGTAATACAGTGTAAAACAACTTCTCAATGCTCAATGCTGCTAAATGTTAATTCATAAAGCGTTAAAAAATAAGCATTTCTAGAAAATAGATAAAGCTATTTGGTGCTTGACAAACAAATATTAAAGATCACAATGTTCAACGCTCACCGCTCTTAAATACTATTAAATGCTCCGCGCCAACTACACGCTAAACCTTATAATCATCTGTCAAGCAACTAAATTCTCACATTGATGTTGCAATAATTAGCTCATACGTCAACTAACACATACATATATAAACATTATATTTTCACAACATTTGGTTTTACAACTTGATAATGAGTTTAAATATGTCATGAATCAATTGCTTTAGATATAATATACAGTTCTCTAAAAGGGTTATTTACTAAATTAAATAATTTAGATATAAGGGTTTTAACTTTTAATTAACCCCTTATAAAGAAGAGAGAAACTTTAATTAGTCTCCATTTAAAAGAGAGTAGGTTTTGAGCCCCACATTCCTCTCCACTATGAGAAAAATAAACAGCATCTAAGTCAATCCGGAACGTAAGTCATGTATATTGGATGCCGAAGCGATTTGCACACTTTGTTTTTTGATTTGCAAACTCAAGTGTACAAATAGTTAAAGCAGATTATAACTAAAGTACAATTGTTAACTGTATAAATTTGTGTGCGTGGATAAAAATTAAAAGTGTGTAAATCAATTCCCAGATCAAAAACATGATCAAGTACTTACATATGAAACACCTCAATGTAAACGTATAATTACCACAAAATTAAAGAACATAAAGAATATGCGTGGTTTTACTAGATAAATGTGACATCGTGGACATTTTTAACAATGTTATCCAAGAAAAATATTTAATTTGCATGCTCGTTTTTTATGATTTATGTGACATAGTTTACAAGGATAAAATGAATCGTTTATGATGTAAACGGGTCATGCTCTTTTTCACCATGAGTTAGAGACAGCCCTAGTGCATATGATTGTGTGTAGATGTCACCAATTATTTTCAATCTAAATTGGACATGCATGTGTGTCAATCATATCATAGCATTCATGTTTCATATTCACTTATCTACAATTCACATTTTCTTTCATCCAGCAATACATACACCTCTCATATATCAAAGACAACTTAACCAAATGTTTAAGCAATTCACAATACTTGTTTGTAACATAATACTTTATTTTTTAAGTTTTGGAAGGACTTTTTGATTTAATTTTATCATAATATGTCCGAGATCTACAATGTATGATTACCTAATTAGCGATCGATACACAAGATTTGATCATTGTTTAACATAAATTTACAAAACGTTAAGATGACACTTTTTTTATGTCTAAAATGATGGTTTTATTGGATATCGTAGGCATTGTACCTAAACTAACTTACTAAGAGGACCTTTTTGTCTACATTTTTTTGTAAAGATGAACAAAGAGCTTTGCATATAATATGTACATATTATATTGGTATGTGTATGTGTACTTTTTTTGTTTGACAAGTTTGTTAGCTGAGGTCGGTTAATTATTTTTAGTTAAAGGCAAACTCATATAATATGTATAATCTCATATAAATACAAAATCCCACTTTTGTTTTGACATCACTTGAACTACAACTTATTGGTGACAAACATATAATCATATAACAAATGATGCTAATCTTGGCCAAAGCCACACGCCCACACATCAATAGTTATCTCTAGGGCTGAGCAAACGGACCGGATGGACCGGACCGACCGACAAAACCGACCGGACCGAGACCGACCGGACCGGACCGACCACATTCGGTCCGGTCCTCGGTCTAAGCTTTTTGCCAAATTCGGTCCTCGGTCCGGTCGGTCCGGTCCGGTCCGGTCCGGACCGACCAAAAACCCGAAAAAACTTGCCTAATTGGACCGGACCGACCGAAGACCGACCGGACCGGACCGGACCGAGACCGGACCGACCATATTCGGTCCGGTCTCGGTCTATGGTTTTCCGGTTCTCGGTCCTCGGTCCGGTCCGGTCTTGGTCGGTCCGGTCCGGTTTTCGCCCGATGCTCAGCCCTAGTTATCTCATGAATCTCATTTTCTAATTAAATAAAATAAGCCCAATATTATACATTTGTAAAAAAAGTTTCAGACAGGCCCAAAGCTTTCAACAAAAGGGCCCAACAATTTACTTTTTGCTTTTGATCTTATTTTGTTTTCTATCTTAAACTTAGGATATGAAAAATCCAAAATATAGTTCATCATATAACAACTCTTTATTTATACTAGTATTCAACAATTCTATCATTTTTTCTTTTATCAAATAGAAGAATAACACAAATCTGTGGCATCTCCAACTTTGTTTATTCCAGTGACTACAAATATAGAGGAGAAACATAATATTTACTTTAAATTTTACAAAAATAAAGTCTGATGCAAATTATACGGATTTTGTTTTGCACGCCACAAATAAAAATATTATAATTAAAAAGTTAAAACTGTCGAAACACAAGAAACAAATTAAGTACAAGCAACTATAGAAATTTTGAAAAGTTGTATAAAATTTAAAAGGTAGCTCATTATCAAGATTGTTGAGAAGAATCCAATCGGAAAACCGATCCATGTTCCTTCCCAAAACATCCTTGATAGATCCTCCTCTTCCTTGACACTTCCTTCGGATGATGGAAAATCCTTCGGGCATTCGATTTTAATCTGCATACCGCATAATCCATTATTGTTTTGAAAACCCAACTCATTCATAGTGTCCATTTGCCCACCACTTGGAATTTTACCCGTCAACATGTTATTGCTCACATCAAGAGTTCCGAGTTCGTGAAGCTGCACTAGTGATTGAGGGATCGAACCAGAGATTTCATTGTGCGAAACATCCAAGCTTTCTATGCTCTCTAGATTGCCAAAAGACGATGGAATGTGCCCTGAAATCCTGTTGTGTGATATGTTGAGTTGTTTTAGGGCTTTGAGATTTCCTAAAGATGTTGGTATTTCACCAGAAATATTGTTGTCCGACAAGTCCAACAAAACATAGAAATGAAGGTTTCGTAGGTGTTGAGAAGATTTCTTCCAATTCACTATTAGGTCTTGAAGCCTGTCTTCATCCAAATCCCCTGTAGACCTATAAATCAGATTCGGTGATGCTGACATATTCATTATTGGAAGGTTTGCCATCTGTCGTGGAATGCTACCTGTTAGATTGTTCCTGGAGAGATCAAGAATTCGAAGAGAAGTGCACTTGGAAATATTGGTCGGGATATATCCGTTGAGGGAAGTATTTCTTAGGATAAGGATTTCAAGAGTAGGAATTTGAGGAAGAATATCGTGCAAGTTTCCTGTGATAATGCTGTTATGAAGATCAAGAACTCTAAGGTTGACTAATTTAGTCAAATCAGAAGGCAGACTCCCAGAAAACTTATTCCCGCCTAAATAAAGAATTTCGGTTCCTTTTGGAAAATTCGTCGGGATCTTACCAGAGAAATCATTGTCGGACAAGTCCAGGGAGAAATCATGTTTAGCTCTGAAAATAGGTAAACTGTCACCAGAGAATCTATTTCGAGACAAGTCGAGTACCGATAATCCCTTTAAATTGGATATGGATTTTGGGATTAGTCCTGAAAAATGATTTTCCGAAACAGCAAGATAATCGATTCTTGTAGCGTTACCTATGCTTTCTGGCAACTTCCCTGAAAAATTGTTCCGGGACAAATCAAGACCCTGTAACCAATCAGATATAAATAGGCGAGGCGGGATTTGTCCGCTGAGGTTGTTATCTGAAAAAAATATCGATTCGATGATGTTCTCTCCCAGCCAATGTGGGAATCTTCCCTCCAATTTATTCCCGCTCAAATCAAGATGAAGCAAATCTTTCTGTGATGAAATCCATTCAGGAATTTGACCTGAAATTCCACAAGAAGTCGTTGAGATGTACATAAGACTACATCTTGGATCAACCTTAGTTGCGTTATTCCAAATCAAGTTGCTTCCCTTTCCACCGATGTATAATTGCTTTAGAGTTCTGATTTTGAATAACGAAGTTGGGATCTCCCCAGCGAGCATGTTGTCATCGAGTCGAAGGTCTCTTAACTTGCTCATGTTTTGCATCGATGATGGTATCGGGCCGGTTAACTGGTGCATCAGCAAGTTGTCGTCCAGCCATCATTAGCAAGTTTCACAGTTTCCTCAAAACTTAGCTGAAAGTTATCAAGATGAGGTTGCTGTTGTTGTGGCTCAAAAACTCTTGGTGCAGATGAACTTGATGCACCTTGCACAAATTATTGTTGTTGTTGTGGTGCATCAGCAGCTTGCACATTCTCTTCAAAACTCCAACGTATCTTGTTGGATTTCTCGTTCTCTATCTTCTGCACATAATCCCACAATGTTTCAACAATATCAGCGTCTTTGCGAAACTCATTGTACAAAAACTGGTCGATCACATATTTTCTCTCGACAGAGATATCTTTGCACGCTGTGTATCGTGTTCTCAGGCGTTCTTTGCGTAACTTCGCCAGCTCAAACTTCTTAATAACTTCGATAATTGCATCTTGGCGTTCCTTGTCGTCGATTTCGACTTGTTTTTTGACATAGTTTTGAATTTGTTCGACAGTGTGTGAAAGTTTACAAGCCATTTTTTTGTGTTTGATTTGTTATTTGAATTATGTTTGAAAGTATATGTTTGAAAGTGAGTTAAATTTGGGTATTTATAGGATAAAAGTGGTTAAAATTATTATAAAAAAAAAAAAAAAAAAAAAAAAAAAAAAAAATCCCAAACGGTAACTTTTTTTTTTTTATAAATTTGGGATTGTGAGAAATGAAATGGTAGAAATATCGCTCGGCTAGACGAACGATTTTGCAAAATTTTAGCCGGCGATCGATGTTGCATCCACACTCCACAATGGGACGATCGATCGTCCAAATCGATCGACCGATCCCCATGATCGATTATATCCGATCCACTGTGAGGAGCCTAATAATTTATCCAGTTTACAACTTTCGTTATCAATGCATGTTACATCGATTTTTTTTTTAAAACAAGTTAAACAACTAAGTATAATAATTACAAAAATTGAGTTTATTTATTATTATTATTACTATCATTATTATTATTATTATTATTATTATTATTATTATTATTATTATTATTATTATTTACAATATCTCTCCAACCTCTGTCTAAAAAAACCCAATCCAACCTAACCCTAAACCTGCCATCGCCACCATCGTCTCTCCGACCGTTGACTTAGGCCGGCGGTCCGGAGACACCCTCTTTAATCCCTCTTCTTTGTAGATACTTTACCATTCGTTTCAGTTTTCGATTAAATAAGTTGTATAGATCATTATTTTTTGTGATTTTTCATATCATTTTCTCTTGGATCCTTGTGGTTATGGGTTGTTTTTGGTTCGGTATGCTCGGTGGTTCAGATTTGTTATTTTAGGTTCGAAGTGGTTGTGTGGTTCAGATCAGGAGGTTCAAGATGGTGAGGTCATGTGATTGTGAAGTCGTATGATGGTGAGGTCGTGGTGATGATGAGGTCGTATGATGGTGAGGTCGTGGTGATGGTGAGGTCGTGGTGGTTGTGACATCGTGGTGGTGGTGATGTCTCGGGCAATGGGTTTGATGTTCGGGTTTGTTGTATGGTATGTTGTTGGGTCGTGGTTAAGATTTGCAGGTCGTGTTGGAGTTATATTTTGGGTTGTAGTAAAGGTCGTGTTTCGTTGATTAGGTTTGTGTTTGGGGTCGTGGTGGAGGTCGTGTTTTCTTGAATATGTTCGTGTTTCGGGTCATGGTGGAGTTCGTGTTTCGTAGATTAGGTTTTTGTTTCGTTGATTAGGTTCATGTTTCGGGTTGTGGTAGAGGTCGTGATGGTAGTGCAGCCCGTGGTTCATGGTTCATGGTTCATGTTTGTGGTTCGGATTGTGGTGAGGTATAAGTCGTTCAAGTTTAGGGCTGTGATCAGATGCAACGGAGGTTGTGATTTGGGCAGTAGTGTTGGTGCTAATCTTTGTGGTTCAGGTAGTGGTGGAGGTCGTGACTTGGGGAGTAATGTTGTTTGTGATTTGTGCTTCAGGTTCGTGGTACAGGTGAGGTCGTGATTTGGGTAGTGAAGTTGGTCATGGTTTGTGTTTATGATTCGTTGTACGGTACAGATGTAACACCCCCATTTTTAAGTTTGTCGCAGCGAAAAAGTAATTTGGGTGTTACGGTGACGATCGAAGTTTTAACCACAGAAAACGGTTTAAAAGAAACCTTTTGAAAGTTATTTGTCATTCAAATAATAATTTTGATAAAAGATGAACCATTTGATTTAAAATCTTATGAAAAGATATAAAGGTTTGTAAAAATGACAAATTTAATTTTTACACCATTTTAATTTATCAGAGTAATAAATGCCCACTCCGTGTCTTGTCCTGCTCCTTTAAATTACCTGAGATACACATGCTTAAAGTCAACACAAAGGTTGGTGAGTTCATAGAGTTTTAGGAAAAACCCTTTATTTTGTTAGATTTCAGGAATATTTGGTATTGTTAAAATACAAACAGTAATGAAACAAGTATCGAGTATAATCACAAATAAATCATATAAATATTCAATCACATTAAATAAATCATCAATAATCTTAACATGAGCTGGAAACTCATGTTACTAAATCAATCAGATATACAATTCACGTATGGTCAAACCTATACAGCTGTATCTAAATATATGTTGAATACATATATATTTCCTTTATAGATATTGCACCAAGCCTCATGACACGCAAGACGTTAACAAAGGGGGTGTTCTATCAAATCAATGACAGATTTTGCCCTCTATTCGTAGGTGAATTGCCAATTCCTACTTGTCTCAAATATAGTGTATCACGACTAATACGACTAACCACATGCATAATGGCATTCCGTCAAGTATTAGTGGGATCGGAGGTCAATCCAAAACAGGTTTCGAATCTGTTCACTATATTCGCGCTCACGTTACGGTGATTAATGGCTCATGATTGAGGGTCTATATGGCGATAAGCTAACTTAGGCAATATCAAGGACTTATGGGCTCATTTAGCATACATCATGAAATCAAGTATCGTGTCACAGAAATCCATTTGAAAACAGTATCGTTTGAGTATCAGAAATTCAGTTTAAAAATATCATCGTTTGAGTATCATAAATTCAGTTTGAAAATATCATCATTTGAGTATCAGAAATTCAGTTTGAAAATATCATCGTTTGAGTATCAGAAATTCAATTTGAAAATAGTATTGTTTGAGTATTAGAAATTCAATTTGAAAATATCATCGTTTGAGTATCAGAAATTTAATTTGAAAATAATATCGTTTGAGTATCAGAAATTCAATTTGGAAATATCATCGCTTGAGTATCAGAAATTAAATTTGAATATTTCGCCAGTAACACATTTATATCACATACCACAATAATCGAATTGAAAACATTTTCATATGAATAACAATATTTCAGTCAAATAATTTATCAATAAATATATATTTCACATACCACAATAATCACATTGGAAACATTGATATATTATAAATCACAAATTTTAATATCAATTAGGAAATTGATTTGAATCATGTATTTTATTTTATTTCATATACTTATCAAGTTATCAAAGTATATGTAAGCATGTATCTCCCCCAATGAGTTAAAAACAATTATTTGAAATGGGGCTATGACTCACCTGGATTGATTTGGAAATGATGAAAAGTAAGATAGAACGAGATTTATAGAAACGATTATGGAAATTTCTTCGATACGGAACCTGATAAATAAATTTATCAGAGAATATAACCAAATACTTTATTTAAAATATCTATCGTAGTTTTACCTTTTTAATCGTAAATAAAAATATTAACTTTTTAAATATCGTTATATATATAATTAACGTAAAAATAAATAATATATATATATAAAACGTAATAAAATGCATATGACGTGAGGGTTGCCGTAAAATAGAAAATAAAATAAGAACGTCAAATAGATTATGTGTAGTCCTTGTCCTTTTTCCAATTTTACACTTTTTATACTAACGGCGTTAGCATCACACCGTTAGTCCTTTTTATATATATTTACAATTATAGTCCACTACAAATCCAATATTACAGTCGAAGCTTGTAAATTAATAATAAATCATTTTCTACCTTAATAATTCTATTTTTACAGTTTTAGTCCTTGGTTTTCACAGTTTTCAATATTAGTCCTTCTAGGTGCCGTCGCGTTACATTTTTAGTCCAAACGTTCAAAAATTATGGGAAAAATTATCTTAAAATTTCTGGAGCTTATTGAAGCTTATTAAAACTTATTTCAACTGCTTATTTACAAAAATAGCTTATTTTTCAATAAATGGGCTTTAACGATCTAATTTAAAGGCCCGTTAACGTTTTAAAATCCGTGAGCGTTGAGACAAATTGGGCTTATCCCTAGACTCATTTTTAATGTTATAAAATCATATCAAAATAGCTTTTTGGTCCAGCTTATACGGAGAGCTTATTTTCAGCTTATTGGGCTTTTCAGTCCATTAAGCTTTATAAATAGTTTTTGAAAAATGAGTTTTTGTGGTTTACTTTGGCCAATTTAAAGGGTCTAAACAAGCTTATTATTACAAAGTATAAACACAAAACTTGTAGCTTGTAGCAAGGAGAAATAGGTTATGTAAAAATATTGGGTGGTTATTAAGTCGGATTAAGTTTTAAAGGGTCATTTTAGTCACGATCTGGATCTATTTTCTGGGTAAAAAGACTTAGAAAATTTCTAAGTGTTTTTGGTATATACGAGTTTTGCAATTTACTTTGGTCGATTTAGAGTGCCAAGACGTGGTTATTTTTACATGTTATTTATACGAAAGTTGTAGCTAGCCATGGTGGCTATTAGATGGTGTAAAAATATGACATGCTTGTTACGCTAAATTGTGAGATAAAAGACGGTTTTATAAGTGACTTGGACAGATTTTTACTTGGTAAAAGACTTGGTTTATTTTCTAAGTTTTACAACATTTTTATATATTTGATATATGGTCAAAATAAATTTGTATGATGCAAGTAACGTAAAAATAAACGTGAAACAAGTGTGCTACGTGACTCCTAGGCCTTCCAAGATGGAGGCTAGTCACGCTCGTGGTGCTATATGTTTGTACGTACGTATGTATATATATATGAAACTAAACACTTTCGATAAAAATAATATATAATGCATGGACATATAATAACGTATGGAATGAATTCAAGAGAGGTTGATGACGACTTACTACATCTCTAAGGTGGGTAGGGAGTCGAGGAGATGAATGAAAACACACGGGGAAAACACAACTCGCCATAATCATGTATACGATATATATATATATATATATACACTATATTTCGAATAAGCTTCCAACGGAAAGGATGATAACTTCTGGTCATCTTGGGGTGTCTAAGTGATGAAGAGAGACTAAGAAAATATGGAAAGGAGTTGTGTGGGAGAGGTGATGATGAAGAAAGGAGTTATACGTGTTATATATATATATATATATATATATATATATATATATATATATATATATATATATATATATATATATATATATATATATATATCGTACGATTACATATTGAGTTCCAAACATTATCACATGTTCTAACTATTGAGAGTCAGAGATGTGGGTATATTATATTGAGATTTTTACTGCATATCGTGACTTTAAGATGTTTGTGAGAGTGAGGGAAGCCAAATGTGAGTTTGCTTCTTAATATCTATGTCGACTCATATTTTATTTATATACACAAATTGATTTAACGAATAAGGCTTGATCTAGGCTGATAAAAACTTGTCCAATATCATGTATTTAGGCTAGGAAGAATATTAGAGGAGGGGGGAATCAAGTTGGAGTCGAAATGGTTAAGTCTTGGACTTAATACGTGTTGCGTGGGTTGGTTTTTGGCCAAACACTTTGCCTCTATTAAACGTATCAAACGTTCGTCTTAGAAGCTAAAATTTGGCGTTCTAATTCTTTGATGGGTGGACAATTAGGAGATACAAAAATATGGACATGTTGTGTTTAGGAATCGAAAAATACAGAGGCATTTTGGAGATGATCTGCTCGATTTGGAAACTGAAATAAAAAGAAAATTTGAACTTGTATTGCGTGGGCTGCTGTGAATAGTAACGAGAAGTGGAAGATGGGCTGGAAAAATTAAAGGCCCATTTGGTTATATTTTAGTGATTAGGAATTATAAATTAGTATTAGTGTATTATTTATATTTTGTTAATTTTGTCGTTTGACGAATTTGGCAATAACGTAATCGTGACCATTTTAATATACAAAGAAAATTTTAAATTTCCCCGTAAAAATGGTGATTACAATAATGATAGAGATTATTTATTTAATTAACCGAAGTTAATTATACGAATTTTTGCGAGGTTTTACAACGGATGAGGTCGTTTAGCAAGTTTCAGGGGATATTGTTTGAACTTGTGGTTCTCGAACAATTGAGGGTATTTCTCCATTAACTCTTTCTAAATCGCGCAATGCCACCACCTCGTTCGATATAGTGTGGTTCAAATTGGTTTGTTTGGATTTCGGTGAGTTTTTTATAAGGGTCAAAGTCGTTGTCGTGGTCGTGTTTGGTTTTCATTTGTTCCATACTTTTTACAGGGTGATTGCCCTTCAGTGGTTAGCGTTTTCGGGATGAGATGGTGGAGTTTATTCGTTAGATTGGTTAGTTATTCGCGATGTTTATTTAGTGTCGTTGTATTGATAGGGTCATGTTGGTCAAGTATTTCATCGATGTACTTTCTAGCATATTGCTAGTTGGTTTTAATAAAATTATTGTCTTTACAAAAAAAAAAAAAAAAAAAAAAAAAAAAAAAAAAAAAAAAAAAATTAATCTTTGCAAAAATTGTAATGTCATTTTTTCTCGACCACGCATTACAAATTATTGTCCCAAAATTTCTTGTTCTAAAGGTGGTACAACTGGTTTAACAAGTTGGCTGACTTGACTTGACACAAAAGACAATTGACAACGGTACAAGACGTTTACTTGACTTAGGGGTTGGCAATGCACCACTCACCCCAAATCCCTTCACTCACAAACAACCAATCCCCTTATGCCACATCACCCTCCCACTCTTCCCTTCACTCACTCACTTTTTGTTGGCATCGCACCCCTCACCCTTCACTCACTTTTTTTTTTTTTTTTTTTTTTTTTCCTTTTTTCTTTTTTCTTTTTTAAATTCTATTAAAATTTATTAAAAACTAAAATTCATTAAAATTAAAATAAGCATTACATATTTTTATTACAAGTCTAAAATTCCATTAAAACTTAAAAAAGCGTTACATAATATTATTAAAACTATAAAACTAAACTCCTACAAACTACATGGCCACCCGTATTGTGCACAAATCTGACGTTTCTTGTTGATGACGAATTGCTTAAACGCCTTGTCTGGGATATTGTCGTGCGGATCCATAACGAACCTCATGTCACGATTCATCACCTCCCCATCAAGAAATTTGAAATACTCGTCGTCCTTTTTCTTTTGCACCTCCAATTGTTGCTGCATTAAACTTCTCTTTTCGGCTATGTAACTTGCAAGAGTATCACGCATCGAGCTTCGGCTTGAATCTTCAGAAATCGTCTTTTTTTTTTTCCTTTCAATGGACGTGATGGAGTTGGGTTCTCGTTGAGGTTCGGTAAGTCACAGTCGAAATCTTCTACGGTTATTGGCGTCTCACTTGTTGGCGTTTGAGCGCTACTTGACTCCGACGACTTTCTTTTCTTGCTTGAACCCGTGGATTCCGCAGCCTGATTAACCACCGATTGTTCTTGCCACTTTCGTTGATCTTTGAGGATGTGCCACGCTTTGGTATGCGCGAAAGCTTTGTTGTATTGTTTTTCAAACGGTTCTACAAAAAAAAAAAAAAAAAAAAAAAAAAAAAAAAAAAAAAAAAAAAACATGTATATATGAAACAAGCATTATATATTCGAACAAAAAAAAAAGAAAAAAAAAGAAAAGAAAAAAAAAAGAAACATGTATATATGAAAGAAGCATTATATATTCGAACAAAAAAAAACATGTATATATGAAACAAGCATTATATATTCGAAACAAAAAAATATATATATATACCGCTTGTATGTAGTAACCGTTGAACGCAGCGATCATTTGATGCATAGGAGTCCATTTCGAGTTCAACATATGATAAGTACGTTCGGTTCTCGGGACAAGGCTTTGAAAATGCATTAGAACTCGCCTCCAAAATCCCATCTTGTTTGGCGGTCGCCAACAACTTTGTCCACCGAAACTTTGATCCAAGACTTAGCTAACGCCTCTTCCTCATCGGGTGTCCAAATTTTAGCGGGTTTTTTTCCACTTTTAGGCCGCGACACCTCTTGGACTTGTTCCTCTTCTTCATCATTTTGTTGTGTCTCGGGTACCACATTAACATTGTCATAATCTTCGTCATCATCATCTTCTACATGAATGGGTAATGGTTCATTAACCCGTTCACGCCTTTTTTGTTGGTTATAACGTGGCTCATACGGGTTAAAGTTAGTAGGATTTTGCGGTGGGGTTTGTTGTGGGGGTTGTTGTGTATATTGATAATCAAACAGCTCAAAGTTTGTAGGAAGTTGTGGGAGAGGTTGTTAGGTGTAGAAAAATGGTGGAGATTGCGGGTACATTTCTGGATGGTAATCGGGTTGTGACGAACCATCGTGACAGGTTTGTGATTGAACACGAGGACGAATTGCGCCTCTCGATCCACTTCTTGATCCACGAACATTTTTTCTCGGATCTCTGTTTTTTCTTGAATCCATTTTGTGTAAGCCGAGTTTTTTTTTTTGGGCAGCGGATGTGTTTTTGTTTTTTTTACTACGGATTGTTTTTTTTTTGTTGTGTGTTCACATTTGCAAAGTGAAATGTATATATATACACTTCAAATAAAAGTATCCGTTTGTACATTAACTCCCCCCAACGTTCCAAATATTAAATGCATAATGTTCGAATTTGGCTCGGTAAGCTTCACCGAAAAAGAACCTCACCGTGCGGTAGGAAGGGGAGGGCGGCGGTGTTCCCGTGCGGTGGGGATGCCGCACCGTGCCTCACCGCACCCATTGCCAACCCCCTTATGCTTTACACGTTAAAGAAAAAGACTTGGAATTTGTGGAAAATAAAGTCCCATAACCTTTTCATGCAAATTATTGGGGCTAGTGTTGACCACACCCTCCCCTAGTTTTTAGCTCCACCCCTCTATTTTTTAATTTATTTTTTTTATTTTTTTTTTATTTTTATAATTTTGTTTATATCAAAAAGCTATAAACCTGAAAGTGCGGAACATAAAATGCAAAGTTTAATATGTCAAACGCTTAAAATTGTCAAAAATACGAAACAAAAACTGAAAAAAACGAGGTTATACTGAAGAAAAAAAATAGGGGACAAGGAGGAGAAAAGGGGCCTGCCACCCTTGTCCCCCGTTCATATAACATTGCCCATTATTGGACTTGGTATTTCAAGCAAAGGTTATATTATTGCGCTATTATTGGCTATCGGTACCTCTTGCTCACAGAAAGTACAAATATTTTATACATTCTACCATCTTTCATCTCATGTTTACAGTACAACATAGTTTTTTAATCAGTTTTTTTTCGCACTTTTTGTCAAGTTTAAGATTTTTGACTTGTTAAACTTTATATTTTTATTCCTCACTTTCTGTTCCACAGTTTTATTTGAAAAGTGTACTTTTGTGTGGCTCCAACCATCTTTTTCCGCGGGTCCTATATATATATATATATATATATATATATATATATATATATATATATATATATATATATATATATATATATATATATATATATATATATATATATATATATATGCATATATATATATATATAAATATATATATATATATATATATGTATATATATATATATATATAAATATATATATATATATATATATATATATATATATATATATATATATATATATATATATATATATATATATGGAAGGGATCCGGTACATTTTTGGATTTTAGTGCGGATGTACGGACGAATCTCAGCCCTCCATCTAGTCAACCATCTGAAAAGAGCAGAGTGGCATTATCGTAAATATCCCGACTTTTTTAAAAATCGTTAATATCACAGTAGATTTTTTTATTGAAAAAAATTCAAAAAAATCTAAACAAAATTAAAAAAAAATAAAGAGAACAACAAATAATTATAAATCGCTGAAAAAAATTTCAAAAAAAAAAAAATCATTTTCATCGTTAAAAGTATTGTGATATTAGCGTATGATTTTGATCGTTAAAAAAAATCAGATTTTGATATCACATAAACTTTTTTTTAATAAAAAATTTAATATCACAATAACTTTTTTAATATCGTAAAAGCTTTTTTTTAATAAAAATTGTTAATATCACCGTAACTATCATGTTTTCTTAACATCAAAGTTAATTTTTTTTAATATCACCGTAACTTTTTTTAATATCATAATAAAAAAACAGTGATATTAATTTTTTTAATATCATAAAAACTTTTTCTTAATAAAAATTGTTAATATCACCGTAACTATCATGCTTTCTTAATATCAAAGTTAAATTTTTTTTATATCACCGTAATTTTTTCTTAATATCTTAATAAAAAAAACAGTGATATTAAGTTTTTTTTACTAATATCAACGTAACTTTTTAAGTAAAATCGTTAATATCACGGTAAGACTCATAATATCCTAAATATCATCGTAGGACTCATAATCAAAAACAAAAAAAGGTGTTGTATGATTTGGTAAGAAGGGCAAGCTAGCACCCAGATATGTTACCTTTTGAGATCACTGAGAGAATCGGTCCAGTAGCTTACAGACTGAGGCTACCTCAAGAGTTAAGTAATGTTCATGATACGTTTCACGTATCAAACCTTAAGAAGTGCCTTGCTGATCAGACCTTACACATACCATTGGAAGAGATTCAGATAGATCCCAAGTTACACTTTGTGGAGAAACCTGTTGAGATCGTAGAGCGTGAGGTCAAGAAGTTGAAACGTATAAAGATCCCAATAGTTAAAGTCCGTTGGGACTCAAAGCGTGGGCCCGAGTTTACTTGGGAGCGGGAGGATCAGATGAGACTCAAGTACCCACACCTGTTTGACCATGGTACAAGCTAAATTTTGAGGACAAAATTCTAAATAACAGGGGTAGACTATAACAACCCACATTTTTCCAGGTCCTTACTCAACCTTAAAACTCGAAGTTATTTTATTCTTTAAAGTTTTCATATTTACTTTTGCGTATCACTTTTAACCACTGAGTAACAATACCACACGCGTACCGACACTACCTTAGTTACGGCATAAATTTGGAGTCATTTATTGCGTCCTTATTAAAACATTTCAAGAATTGTGTTTTTCACATATATATACCAAATCGGAAGACTACGTTTACACTAAAGCTCAACGGGACACGAGGTACATGTAACAATTCGCATTTTCAGGTTAACTTTTATTCCCGAAAATTTTACTATTCACTTTTTACTATTCACTTTTACTATTCACATCAAAAAAATTTATTTCATATTCTCGTAAGTTAAACTATTTTAACGATAATCCGAGAGTTTGACGCTCGTCGGATCATTTCTGCAAAAATCACAAAGCCGTGTCCGAGATTTACTTTTAGGTTTAAACGTCATTCCAGCATCCCGATATGTCCATAAAACATTATAAACAATAGAAATATGATTTTCTCTCATTTTAGGACAATTCCAAAAGTTTTGGAATTTTACGTTTTTCAGTTCAGCGTTTTACGCGAATTACGCGTTTTAGACCCGCGTTTCCAGTTTTAGCAGCATTTAAGCAACCCGATAGAACTTGTCACTCATTAAATATGCTAAGATAGGTTATATTGATAAGTTCTAACATATTTATAAGTTTCATATTTTTAGGATACCCGATTTTAAGTTTCATGACTTAACGACTTACCGTTAGCGATTACCGGGACCAAAACTCACTCCGTAACTTAGATAAGACCATGACTACTCATCTAGTCACCCTTATCTCATTATGGCCGACTTAGGAGGGGGGGAGTCACCTAGCATGTGTCTTGATCTTATACTTGAAGTCTTGGATTCATTACATGTGTTAAACTTGGCCATTAAGCTTCCTAAATATCCTAAAATCCTAACCTCCTCATTTTTAGTATAAAAGAGAGCATTCTCTTCCTTTCTCCTTCAATACCAACGACCAAAACAGCCCTTATACACCATTTTGATGATGGTTCTTGCTAGTTTAATCCATCATAAGTTATACTCTTGTATTCCTTGTTGATTACTAGTTCCATTCCATCCATAAAACACTAAAATTCACCACAAAAACTCATCTCATTTCCAAGTGTTCTTAGTGAAGATTTTTACTAAAGGTTGTTTTTATGTTAGATTAGTGTTTATCAAGGGATTATAAGATAGGGTTTTTGATATGGAAGCATGGCTATGGTTGGAAAGGTTTTGGAAGATTAAGTAGTGGTTCTTGGTCTTGATCTTGGTTCTAGTTAGTTTCTTCACAAGTTGTAAGCAAACCCTAACATACTCCTTGCTTAATTATCATTTTCATGCTCTTTGTGTTCCTTTCATGCTATATATGTTCTTGTTATTGTGTTCATGATGTTTAAAAATGGATAAAACAAGTATTGATATACATATGTTTACTTATGACAAGCAAACAAGCAAACTAGTGATTTTTATGGAAAACCACAACCACAATAGTATAACTTTGATATTTAACACTTACTTACTGTTAAATAGGACTTAACAAGGAAAACATAGCAATTTGAATCACCCAAAACGAGTACACGAGTCAAAAGTTATGACCATTTAAAGTTAGCGAAACCAAAACGGCAAGACTGCCTAAATAGCATTCTGATCAAATTTTGATTTTGAAAGTCCCACTTCTGGTCCGATTCATCAAAAAATTAAAACACGAAAGTTGTCCGGAACGACGTTTTCGTTCAGGAACAAAGAAGCTCAAGCCCTGAAAACACTTTCCGAGTGATAATTTTCTTCAAATTCTTAACAGCCCATTTTAGACCAAAGTCACTATATTATAGTTATGATTTACTGAGACCAAGAGGTCTAATGACCTAATGTAACACCCCCAAAATACCGCAGCGGAAGACTGTGTCATAGGGGTGCTACTTCATAATACAAAGTACAAGTTATAGAAAACGAACTCTAAATGAGACGTTTTGAAAAGTTACCATTCGATTAATGAATTCAAAGTTACAAACATGAGATTCCAAAGTATGATACATAAATGTATACAAAATGTTTTGAATGGTAAATGATAAAAGCGTAAGTCTTCAGAATATGCAGCTTGACTCTAAGTTCCACGAACTAGCTATCGCCTTACTAACCTGAGATAAACATGCTAAAGTGTCAACACAATGGTTGGTGAGTTCATAGAGTTTGTCTTAAAACAGTTGAAAAAGCCTTAAAGAATGATCACATAGCAAAGGCATCGTGAATCCACTCAGTTACAAGTCCCGCCATAAGAGACTTGTAACCTGTGTGTTCACAACCCACTGCTAACATATATAGTATGAATAAGACATGTATAAGTTCATCAAGACAATTTAAGCAATTAGAAGTGAGTCTCTACTTCATCTCCGAAGACCTCACTTTTATGATGTATCCAACATTCGCAAATGTTAGGATGTATCAAAGACAACTGGGAGTCAATTCCCAAAGACAACTGGGAGCCACTTCCCAAAGACAACTGGGAGCCAATTCCCAAAGACAACTACTAGTCAATAAATAGAATAACGCAATTAAGTATAACGCAGTCATGTATGTAAGCAATCAAGTATAACACAGTCAAGTATAGACGTTTTGAGTATTTGTACAAGTAAGCAAGTAGTTGAGCATGTATCCCCCCCAGGAGTTAAAACAAGTACGAAAAGAGTAGGGGCTATGACTCACCTTAAGTCTATGAAATGAGAAATGAAAGTGGTAGTCGAATCGCGAAAGTCTCTAAGAGCAGCCTATAATAGAACGTTGCGACTTAGGTTTGGAGTAACGTCTAAGAATACGAAGAATTGCCAATATATGTCTTGCATAATGTTCATGATGTAGTACTTAGTATATAGTGCAAGTCTTTGAATATAACTGACTTATGAAACATGTATAGGTTGTATATCTCTTACTACCGTTCGGGCCGACATAATTCAGAAGTCATGAAGTAAACGTTCGAGGAGCCAGGACACTTTAACTCGTAAATCCACAACTCGTCTCGACGGCTTACTTAATGAACTCCTCACATGAGGCTCCCTACTATTGTAGTATTTGATAACATATATATATAAGTCTTTTATCTTTAAAAGTTATATGGTCTTTAGCCGTGGCTTTGCCGTGACCTTGGTCATTGTTACCATGGTCTTGAGACTCAACCTTGGCTTTAGCCATGGTTGTGGTCTTGGCTTTAGGTCATTAGACCTCTTGGTCTCATCTAATTATAATCATTATATAGTAACTTTGGTCTAAAAATGGGCTGTTAAGAATTTGAAGAAAATTATCACTCAGAAAGCGTTTTCAGGGCTCGAGCTTCTTTGTTCCTGAACGAAAACGTCGTTCCGGACAACTTTCGTGTTTTAACTTTTTGATGAATCGGACCAGAAGTGGGACTTTCAAAATCATAATTTGATCAGAATGCTATTTAGGCAGTTTTGCCGTTTTGGTTTCGCTAACTTCAAATGGTCATAACTTTTGACTCGTATACTCGTTTTGGGTGATTCAAATTGCTATGTTTTCCTTGTTAAGTCCTCTTTAACAGTAAGTAAGTGTCAAATATCAAAGTTATACTATTGTGGTCGTGGTTTTCCATAAAAATCACTAGTTTGCTTGTTTGCTTGTCATAAGTTAACATATGTATACCAATACTCGTTTTATCCATTTTTAAACATCATGAACACAATACAAAGACCATATATAGCATGAAAGAAACATAATAAGCATGAAATGATATTGAGCAAGAAAGTGTATAAGGGTTTCTTACAACTTTTGGCTTTCACTTAAGAAAGGAAGTCAAGTATAGAACTAGGACACTAAACCTAAGCTTGTAAACCCTTCACCATAACTCTTGTAACCATTGATAGACTTGATATAGACCTTGTGAAAACCCATTAACTTCAGCCCTAGTAACCTTGTGTAGCTCCTAATTCAACCATGGAATCACCAAACAAACTTAAGAACTAGGTAGAGAATACTAAGACCTTGAACTTTGTAGTGTAACTTGTATATTGAAGATCAAAGGATCATGGTGCTAGGTACTTATGTTGTGGCGTTTTTGTTGATGAAGAATGGAAGAGATTAGCTTGCTATTTATACTAAGAATGAGGAGGTTAGGAAGGTGGCTAGGAAACTACATAAACTTGGAGACAAAGTTGTAATTAAAAATGATCTAATGGCTAAAGTCATGAGATGATGCCACAAGTGTGAATGCCCCCCCCCCCTAGTGGCGGTTTGAAGAACTTGGAGAACAAGGTGTGGACTTTTGATGGTATTATCCTAAGTATGTAGCTAGTTTTGACTCCGTAAATCGCTAACCGTAAGTTTTTAAGTCACGAAACGTAAAACCGGGTATCCTAAAAATATGAAACTTGAAAGTATGGTCAAACATGTCAATATACTCCATAATAAAATATAAAATGAGTGGTAGGTTCTATCGGGTGCTAAAACCCTGCTAAAAACTGGAAACACGGGTCTAAAACGCGTAATTCGCGTAAAACGCTGAACTGAAAAACGTAAAATTCCGAAACTTTTGGAATTGTCCTAAAATGAGAGAAAATCATATTTCTATTGTTTATAATGTTTTATGGACATATCGGGATGCTAGAAGGACGTTTAAACCTAAAAGTAAATCTCGGACACGGCTTTGTGATTTTTGCAGAAATGATCCGACGAGCGTCAAACTCTCGGATTATCGTTAAAATAGTTTAACTTACGAGAATATGAAATAAAAATTTCTGAGATGAATAGTGAAAAGTGAATAGTAAAAAGTGAATAGTAAAAAGTGAATAGTGAAATTTTCGGGAATAAAAGTTAACCTGAAATTGCGAATTGTTACAGTCTGTACCCCTTAAGGAAACTTCGTCCCGAAGTTTAGTGTGTCTAGGAGAATTCGGAATCTCTAATATAGTGGTGTTCACTCTGATTCGTCTAAGGTTCTGGTTAAGGAGTTGTATCGGCTACAATTAAGCCCACTTATTTATAACACATTACTTACATAAAGAAGCGTCTAAATTTATGTAAGTAAGGGATCATAAACTCATGGTTCGGTGATTTACAATTTCTTTATTTAACTGAAGAGGCGTCCCAATCCATTTAAATAAGGAGATTCTAAATCATCCTACTTAAGAATTTCCGACACAAAATCCGCCTTCTGAGGCCGATAGTAAGATAATCAAGTCATCAAATCCTTAAAGCTAAGCAATAATATTATTTAACTCAAATCTTGTGTCTAATCAAACAAGAACTGTCACAAGATCAAGTTAACTAATTAGTTATTACTGAGCTCCATGTTTTTAATGACTCGACGAATCTCTGGGGCTCCTTATAATACTAAAGTCACATCATCTAACAGCGTGGAACTAAGCAAACGTCTAACCAAAAAGCACATGTGTATGTATTGTGTGTAAGGCAAATAAAGAGGAAGGTCCCAACGTATATAGCAGTTATAGTCTAGGCACTAAATGCAACCTAGTTCTCTATAACCAAGGCTCTGGTACCAATCTGTAACACCCCCAAAATACCGCAGCGGAAGACTGTGTCATAGGGGTGCTACTTCATAATACAAAGTACAAGTTATAGAAAACGAACTCTAAATGAGACGTTTTGAAAAGTTACCATTCGATTAATGAATTCAAAGTTACAAACATGAGATTCCAAAGTATGATACATAAATGTATACAAAATGTTTTGAATGGTAAATGATAAAAGCGTAAGTCTTCAGAATATGCAGCTTGACTCTAAGTTCCACGAACTAGCTATCGCCTTACTAACCTGAGATAAACATGCTAAAGTGTCAACACAATGGTTGGTGAGTTCATAGAGTTTGTCTTAAAACAGTTGAAAAAGCCTTAAAGAATGATCACATAGCAAAGGCATCGTGAATCCACTCAGTTACAAGTCCCGCCATAAGAGACTTGTAACCTGTGTGTTCACAACCCACTGCTAACATATATAGTATGAATAAGACATGTATAAGTTCATCAAGACAATTTAAGCAATTAGAAGTGAGTCTCTACTTCATCTCCGAAGACCTCACTTTTATGATGTATCCAACATTCGCAAATGTTAGGATGTATCAAAGACAACTGGGAGTCAATTCCCAAAGACAACTGGGAGCCACTTCCCAAAGACAACTGGGAGCCAATTCCCAAAGACAACTACTAGTCAATAAATAGAATAACGCAATTAAGTATAACGCAGTCATGTATGTAAGCAATCAAGTATAACACAGTCAAGTATAGACGTTTTGAGTATTTGTACAAGTAAGCAAGTAGTTGAGCATGTATCCCCCCCAGGAGTTAAAACAAGTACGAAAAGAGTAGGGGCTATGACTCACCTTAAGTCTATGAAATGAGAAATGAAAGTGGTAGTCGAATCGCGAAAGTCTCTAAGAGCAGCCTATAATAGAACGTTGCGACTTAGGTTTGGAGTAACGTCTAAGAATACGAAGAATTGCCAATATATGTCTTGCATAATGTTCATGATGTAGTACTTAGTATATAGTGCAAGTCTTTGAATATAACTGGCTTATGAAACATGTATAGGTTGTATATCTCTTACTACCGTTCGGGCCGACATAATTCAGAAGTCATGAAGTAAACGTTCGAGGAGCCAGGACACTTTAACTCGTAAATCCACAACTCGTCTCGACGGCTTACTTAATGAACTCCTCACATGAGGCTCCCTACTATTGTAGTATTTGATAACATATATATATAAGTCTTTTATCTTTAAAAGTTATATGGTCTTTAGCCGTGGCTTTGCCGTGACCTTGGTCATTGTTACCATGGTCTTGAGACTCAACCTTGGCTTTAGCCATGGTTGTGGTCTTGGCTTTAGGTCATTAGACCTCTTGGTCTCATCTAATTATAATCATTATATAGTAACTTTGGTCTAAAAATGGGCTGTTAAGAATTTGAAGAAAATTATCACTCAGAAAGCGTTTTCAGGGCTCGAGCTTCTTTGTTCCTGAACGAAAACGTCGTTCCGGACAACTTTCGTGTTTTAACTTTTTGATGAATCGGACCAGAAGTGGGACTTTCAAAATCATAATTTGATCAGAATGCTATTTAGGCAGTTTTGCCGTTTTGGTTTCGCTAACTTCAAATGGTCATAACTTTTGACTCGTATACTCGTTTTGGGTGATTCAAATTGCTATGTTTTCCTTGTTAAGTCCTCTTTAACAGTAAGTAAGTGTCAAATATCAAAGTTATACTATTGTGGTCGTGGTTTTCCATAAAAATCACTAGTTTGCTTGTTTGCTTGTCATAAGTTAACATATGTATACCAATACTCGTTTTATCCATTTTTAAACATCATGAACACAATACAAAGACCATATATAGCATGAAAGAAACATAATAAGCATGAAATGATATTGAGCAAGAAAGTGTATAAGGGTTTCTTACAACTTTTGGCTTTCACTTAAGAAAGGAAGTCAAGTATAGAACTAGGACACTAAACCTAAGCTTGTAAACCCTTCACCATAACTCTTGTAACCATTGATAGACTTGATATAGACCTTGTGAAAACCCATTAACTTCAGCCCTAGTAACCTTGTGTAGCTCCTAATTCAACCATGGAATCACCAAACAAACTTAAGAACTAGGTAGAGAATACTAAGACCTTGAACTTTGTAGTGTAACTTGTATATTGAAGATCAAAGGATCATGGTGCTAGGTACTTATGTTGTGGCGTTTTTGTTGATGAAGAATGGAAGAGATTAGCTTGCTATTTATACTAAGAATGAGGAGGTTAGGAAGGTGGCTAGGAAACTACATAAACTTGGAGACAAAGTTGTAATTAAAAATGATCTAATGGCTAAAGTCATGAGATGATGCCACAAGTGTGAATGCCCCCCCTAGTGGCGGTTTGAAGAACTTGGAGAACAAGGTGTGGACTTTTGATGGTATTATCCTAAGTATGTAGCTAGTTTTGACTCCGTAAATCGCTAACCGTAAGTTTTTAAGTCACGAAACGTAAAACCGGGTATCCTAAAAATATGAAACTTGAAAGTATGGTCAAACATGTCAATATACTCCATAATAAAATATAAAATGAGTGGTAGGTTCTATCGGGTGCTAAAACCCTGCTAAAAACTGGAAACACGGGTCTAAAACGCGTAATTCGCGTAAAACGCTGAACTGAAAAACGTAAAATTCCGAAACTTTTGGAATTGTCCTAAAATGAGAGAAAATCATATTTCTATTGTTTATAATGTTTTATGGACATATCGGGATGCTAGAAGGACGTTTAAACCTAAAAGTAAATCTCGGACACGGCTTTGTGATTTTTGCAGAAATGATCCGACGAGCGTCAAACTCTCGGATTATCGTTAAAATAGTTTAACTTACGAGAATATGAAATAAAAATTTCTGAGATGAATAGTGAAAAGTGAATAGTAAAAAGTGAATAGTAAAAAGTGAATAGTGAAATTTTCGGGAATAAAAGTTAACCTGAAATTGCGAATTGTTACACCTAAAGCCAAGACCAAAACCATGGCTAAAGCCAAGGTTGAGTCTCAAGACCATGGTAACAATGACCAAGGTCACGGTAAAGCCACGGCTAAAGACCATATAACTTTTAAAGATCAAAAACTTATATATATATTATCAAATACTACAATAGTAGGGAGCCTCATGTGAGGAGTTCATTAAGTAAGCCGTCGAGATGAGTTGTGGATTTACGAATTAAAGTGTCCTGGCTCCTCGAACGTTTACTCCATGACTTCTGAATTATGTCGGCCCGAACGGTAGTAAGAGATATACAGACTATACATGTTTCATAAACCACTTATATTCAACGACTTACACTATATACTAAGTACTACATCATGAACATTATGCAAGACATATATAGGCAATTCTTCGTATTCTTAGACGTTACTCCAAACCTAAGTCGCAACTTTCTATTATAGGCTGCTCTTAGAGACTTTCGCGATTCGACTACCACTTTCATTTCTCATTACATAAGCTTAAGGTGAGTCATAGCCCCTACTCTTTTCATACTTGTTTTAACTCTTGGGGGGGATACATGCTCAACTACTTGCTTACTTATACAAATACTCTTAAACATTTATACTGGATTGTGTTATACTTGATTGGCATTATACTTGATTGCGTTATACATACTTGTTACACTATACTTGCTTAATTTAAATACAAGATTCGTATTTACATGCATACATAATACTCTATTCTGTCAGAGAGGTATTGGTAGTACTCATGGGAAGATGCCCCCTACCCTTGTGTCTATACTTGACCTTGGATGACGTAGTACTATTTGGGAAGATGCCCCCGCCCTTGTGTCTATTCTTGACCTTGGGTGAATATAATCTGGTGCATTGTATAAACTAACTTTTAGCAGTGGGTTGTGGACACACAGGTTGCAAGTCTCTTATGGCGGGACTTGCAACTGAGTGGATTCTCAATGCCTTTGCTGTGTGAACATTCTTTTGAGGGTTTTTCAACTGTTTTAAGACAAACTCTATGAACTCACCAACCATTGTGTTGACACTTTAGCATGTTTATCTCAGGTTAGTAAGGCGATAGCTAGTGGGTGGAACTTAGAGTCAAGCTGCATATTCTGAAGACTTACGCTTTTATCATTTACCATTCAAAACATTTTGTATACATTTATGTATCATACTTTGGAATCTCATGTTTGTAACTTTGAATTCATTAATCGAATGGTAACTTTTCAAAACGTCTCATTTAGAGTTCGTTTTCTATAACTTGTACTTTGTATTATGAAGTAGCACCCCTATGACACAGTCTTCCGCTGCGGTATTTTGGGGGTGTTACAGTACACACGACACTCTCTTGATTAATAAATACAAACTTTGGTTACAAAAATCTACAACTTACAAATGCTCCCTCACGTTTAATAAAAATAGAGAGAACTGCAAAATACATCCCTGTGGTTTACAGGTTTTGCCATCCTACATCCCTGTCAGAAACTTTTGGCAACATACATCCCCCGTTAGGCAAACGTTTGCCACTATACATCCCTCATTTACTATAAGGACTAACGGAGCAAATTTTTCCTCCGTTATCTCTTAACGAGACAGAAAATATTACACCGTTAGCCCTCGTTAGCCAAACGTTTGCACCGTTAGTCCTGTTTTTTAGAAAAAAAAAAGTTAAAATTAAAAAAAAAGGAAAAAAATTTAAAAAATTAATTTTTTTTAAAGTTAATATTTAAAAAAAAAATCAAAATTTTTTTAAAAAAATAATATTTGCGAAAAAAAATTATAAATAATAATTAATTTTTTTAAAAATGCGTATTTTTTAAAAATCAATTTTTATAAAAAAAATGCGTATTTAAAAAAAAATTACAAATATTATTTTTTTTTTAAATTTTGATTTTTTTTAAATATTAACTTAAAAAAAATTAATTTATAATTTTTTTTTAAAATACGCATTTTAAGAAAAATAATTATTATTTATATTTTTTTTTAAAATACGCATTTTTTATAAAAATTAATTTTTAGAAAAATACGCATTTTTAAATAAATTAATTATTATTTGTATTTTTTTTCGCAAATATTATTTTTTTAAAAAAATTTTGATTTTTTTTTAAATATTAACTTTAAAAAAAATTAATTTTTTAAATTTGTTTCCTTTTTTTTTTTTTTAATTTTAACTTTTTTTTTTTTTTTTTTTTTTTTTTTTTTTTTTTTCTAAACAACAGGACTAACGGTGCAAACGTTTGGCTAACGAGGGCTAACGGTGTAATTTTTTATGTCTCGTTAAGAGATAACGGAGGAAAAATTTGCTCCGTTAGTCCTTATAATAAACGAGGGATGTATAGTGGCAAATGTTTGCCTAACGGGGGATGTATATTGCCAAAAGTTTCTGACAGGGATGTAGGATGGCAAAACCTGTAAACCACAGGGATGTATTTTGCAGTTCTTTCATAAAAATAAGATAAATACATAAAATCATATCCTAATGCACCCACAATTCCTTATACATTTCCTTTTCTTTTTTTTCCCTAAAACGTGTATCTCTCTCTCCTCATCCTGATAACACGCTTCTCCTTTCCCCAAAATCCTCAAAACCAACGCCTCACTTTGTGATAAATCTAATGATCCGTCCATGTCATCAACAAGACAAACAAGAAAAGATAAGCAACCTATCACCATCCCTAGTCTTTGTGGCATCTCTGTTGCCCCCTTCCCAAGGTCTTCAAATCGTTTTCAGTGGTCAAAGATGCGAAAAGATTCATAGAGATTGAAGAAAGATAGTGAGATTAGCTTGAAATAGATTGTTGTCAACTTCCATGACCAAAAGAGTGTCGAATATTTTCTTTATTGTTTTCTTTTTATTGTAAATCGATTCCCAGTAGATCCACACATTCAAAACACATCAATAGTTTTTCCAAGATCTGTGGCTTCAAGAGTTTTGATCTACGAATCGGTGTGTGTGGATTTTCTTGGAATCGGGTTTAAATTCAGGTTTTTGATCCCTTATATTTTGCATCTTTTTCGTTAATAACCTGTTGATTTATTGAGTTATGATGTTGTCTAGTTTAATGTACCTGAAATGGGTCATACATGTTCCTGTTAAAAAAAAATGGATTCTCGGTTGTTGTTGATTTTTGTGTGGCAACTTATAATGGTAAAACTGATAAACTAAACTAAGTTAAAACAAGATTTGCTTAGGCATTTGTAAGTATATTCGTTTGGCTTATTTTTTTGGCCACAATCATAAGTTGACAAAGATGGTTTTGGAATTTGGCTTCATCTTTCTTTTCTTTTGCTGCTGCCGAGAGCTTCAACCCAATAGGGGTACTAGTAACCTAACAAATTAGTAAACAAAAAGTGTCCTGAATTGGTTTTGGTTAGGAGTCGGGTGGCTGTGTTTGTCAAGTTTCAGTAAGGGTGTCGTGGGTTGCCTCATTGGTGTGTCGTTTGTGTTGTCGAACAACATAGGTACATCTGGTTTTTGCTGCTCGCTGTTATCACAAACCAGTTTCAAAACAATATTAATGGTCTAAACCTTTATCTGATGGATGTGGGTCAATGGTAATGGGTTGAATTTAGAGTTGGGTTTGTGTCTTTGTGCGAGCCGAAAGGTTGTTGAGTCGAAGCCCAACAGACCCAACAAAGGTGCGTTTGGTGACTGTTCATTTTCATCCAACCCGAACTCAAGAACTTATTTTGTAGACTTGTGACTTACTTTGTTTTTGTAACAAACTCATGGGATTTAAAAGGCATTTAAATTTGTGAAGTGTGTCTAGTTACTGTTTGGACTCAATACCACCAGTAGGCTACATTTGGTTTTGTTTCTATTTGAGTAATCTAGTACAAATTTCGAAAGGATAATAACTCTTTTATACCTTTAAAACTTATGAAAACTAAACTTTTAAGTTTCGAACATGCTTATTAATTTATAACACCAATATAACTTATATAAAACATGATGTGTTTTATGAAAATTTATATGAGTTTTATAAATTAAAAATAGCTATTTACTTAAACTTATACCTTGTAACTTATAGTTACCACGAGAAACTAAAATGCTTACACGGGTTATGCCCGGTTTTCATCAAGATTACATATACACTTGTTTTATTAAGTAAACTAAAGAATGAAAATAATTATTTTCCATAAACTGTATTTTTATCAAATAACTATATATATATATATATATATATATATATATATATATATATATATATATATATATATATATATATATATATATATATATATATATATACTTTTCACATTTTATTTCCACAGCATTTAATAATAATTCATGATTATTTCCCGTCTTCGTCTCTCGGATACTTGTCTAATGAATACCTTTCGTCTCGAGTACTCTACACTCCTACGTGTACGTATGCACTTCTAAGATGAATATTGTCCCCAATGTTCAAGTAAAGAATATAAAAGTGAAATAAGTAAAAAGAATGAAATCAAATACTCCCCTGATTCGCTCGGTATGGATAATAAGGTGGCTAGGTTAGATCTTCCTCCAAGAAAATGAACAATCAAAGCTTCCCTTCCAGAATGTAAATCATCTTCTTGTCATACATAAAATGTAAAACCTGAGAAAACAGACAAGGCAACCTCGCATAAAATCGGCGGCAATCTATATATGCTAATAAATCCTAGAAAACAAAATAAGATATAATGCTTGTAGAATGATGTTTGCAAATTTCCTGGAGATTATAAAACTAATGATTCAACAAAAACCTTAAAACTCCGTTAGAAAAACAAAACTGGTAAAATTTCCAGATTTTTGCACGTGACGCCGTCAAGAGTAAACTCTTGACGCCGTCAGATGTGTTCTGCAGAAATTCTTATTTTAAGTTTCCGGAAAATTTCTGGAAAAACTTGGTCCTACTTCCTGGAAAATCCTGCAAAACATCATTATGACTCGATACAAGCATTTGACTCTAACAAATACGAATATACATGTTCACTTAATATTGTGGAGGATCATGATCAAGTTTGTTTCTTAAAAACATATTTGGGATTTCCCCTTACACTTATATTTTGCAAAATACCTTTGGATGAAGTTAAGACTAAGCCAAACAACAAAGTAAAGTATTTTATCATTTTAATTTTGAAACATGATTTACCAACATTAAAATGAAACATGCATACGGAAGCAAATAACAAACAAACAAAAATAAAAATCACACAAAGCATGGGTTGCCTCCCAAGAAGCGCTTTTCTTTATTTACGAGTCTTGTAGCTAGACTCAAGGTCATGGGTTACTACATGACTTGGGTGAGTTCCTCATTGAGGACATCTTTGGGATCAAACTTAGGTTTTAACTCCCTATCGGTTTCCTTAGTATGGTATGACCTTTCAAACTTTTCTCCATCCGGATCATACAAAATCATCTTCATATGCCATGATCCGTCACCTTCCTTAGGTGGCTTGTCCCACCTCCAATTACACTTATCCCCCTCTCTTTTCCACTTGTTCATCTCTATGTTAATAGGCATTATGCTTAAGAACTCAATCATTTTTCTAAAGACTAGGGGGTCCTCAAAAGGATCTAGCTCTACATCTCTAGCTAAGAGTTGTTCCACCGAATGTGTTTTATCTATGAAATCTTTCTCTAGGTAGAATGGGCGTTGAGGTCCTATGAAGTTTCTTTCTATCCAAGGTCCATATCTAGATGGTCTCCTATTCATCTCTACCCAATGTGGTGTCGGCTCATCCTCACAATCATAGCTATGTTTCTTAACATCATATACCGACCAAGTATCACCCTCACCTACCGCTATCTTAGACTCCTTACAATCTAACATGGCACTAGCGGTTGCTAAAAATCCTCTTCCTACCAACAATGGGCATGTAGTGTCACTAACCATGTCTAGGACGTGAAAATCTGCTAAGATAGTTAACTTTCTTATGTGAACAACTACATCCTTAATCATTCCAACCGGGTGGGTGATACTCCCATCCGCTAAACCAATCAATACCTCTGTCTCCTATAACTTTCCTAGCTTGAGAGTGGTAAAAAGTGATAAGGGAATCAAGTTGAGGCTTGAGCCTAAGTCGGCTAGTGTATCGAAAGCTTCGGATCTTCCTATCTTACAAGGCAAAACAAATATACCCGGATCATCAAGCTTTTTAGGCAACTTGTTTTGAACGAAGGCGGTCCCATTTTTACCTAGTTTAAATTTCTCATACTTTTCTAGGAGGGCACTATAGTAGGGAGCACGGGCTAAGACATCAATGACGGGGCGTTCAAGGAGGAGCTCTTTGAATTCATCGTCAAGGTCTTGCAAAGGAGGTGTTTCAACTATGTTTTTGACCGGTTTGATATCGGGTGTTTTATTTGATTGGTCCTTTTTAAGAATTTGGTTTTGCTTGAAACATGTGCTCGTTGATTTAACCGAGTAGTATTGCGGACAAGAAGTGGGTGACAAAACTGATGATATGGAATTAACGTTTAGTTTCGGGTTCTTGACCGTGTCGCTTAGGAGTGCTCCCATTTCTCGGTCATTGAGAACTTTCAACAATGTGTCAATTTTGGTGGTCATCCTGCTTTGCTTTTGTTTGAAATCGGCTTCAAACTTAGATATGCGAGCTTCTTGAGATGCCATGAACTTAGACATCAATCCTTCAAGATTGTTGGTACTACCATAGTTGTTAGAAGGATTGTTGTTGAAAGTGCGGTTGGAGGGTGGACCGTTTGGTTGGTAACGATTAGGCGGATTGGAAGAATGGGCTTGGTTTTGTCTCCACCTAAGGTTTGGGTGATTTTTCCAAGAAGGGTTGTAGGAATCACCGTAAAGGTTTGGCTCGGGTTTGAAAGTGTACCACTTATCTCCCGCTTCGTCGGTACGCGAGGATGCGTAGTCCGCAAAAGCTGTTCCGGGGAGTTCCACACAATCACGAGTGTCGTGGGGACCACTACATAATTCGCAAGAAGAAGTGATTTTGTTCACTTGGCTTGAAAGCTTAGGAGCTTCGTAAGATTTCATGAGAAACTTGACTTGGTCCCCAAGTTCCATGATCCTACGGTCGGGAGTGCTAGAATTGTTCGAAGGCAAAGATATTGCCTTGACCGTTTTGTTCAAATCACGGGGATCATTCCAACTTTCGTTGTCTTAGAGAGCAAGATCTTCTATGAGTTCCCATGATTGTTCCGCACTTAGATCACGTAGCTTACCACCGGCCGATTGGTCAATGGCTCACCTTGTGGAGAGATCGAAATGGTCATAAAAAATTTGGACTTGGAGCCAAAGATCTATGCCATGATGAGGGACTTTTTGGAATAATTCCTTGAATCGAGTCCATGCTACATATAGAATTTCACCTTGACGTTGTTGGAACATCAAGATATCATTTCTAAGCTTGGTAGTTCTCCCCGGTGGGAAAAATTGAGCAAGGAAACGAGTGGTGAGATCATCCCATGAGGTGATGGATCCTGCGGGTAAACGTTCAAGCCATTGACTAGCTTGATCACGTAGAGAGAATTGGAATAGGCGTAATCGGGTTGACTCTCTAGTTGTAGCATCAAGGTCTATAGAATCTACGATTTTAAGGAAGTCCTTGAGATGTTGATTTGGATCTTCGGAACGAAGTCCATGGAATGCACATCCGCTTTGCACCAACCGGATGGTGTCGGATCGCAAGGGAGACACATTGGCTCCTTGGGTGAGCTCAATGGTGTTTCGATAGCCTTGGTGGCTAGGTCGGGAGTACTCTCCTAGGGTTCGGGGCCTAAGAGGTTGGTTAACCAGTGGTGGGTTTTGTGGGTGGTCTTGTTGTGGTGGGATGATGGGTTCAAAGATGTTACCACCTTCCATAATGTCGGATGGTAAAGAGTTACGAACAAAAGCACGAAGAAATGAGATAGACTAAAGAAAACCTAAAAAAAATAAAAATAAAATCTTACTAGAAAGGAATCTAGCAAGTAGACCTAATAAAAAGAGATTCTAACCTAGACAATAACTATTCCCCGGCAACGGCGCCAAAAACTTGATGCGTGGGAATTGCACCAGGTTTTTCCTCTCAAGGGATCTTGAGAAGCTTACAACCCCCACCAGGCAGTGTACCTGATCGATGTAGTATAGTATAATGACAAGTACCGGGGGATTGATCGTTCAACTATGAATAGTGTCGCTAGGCTTAGAAAACCTAAGAACTAGGTCTAGAGATGAGGGATGATTCTTTTTGTATTTTTTATGTTTTATGAAAGCAAGTAAAAATCTCGGATTTTGAAGGAGTTGGGCGAAATTAGTTGCTAGTCAACTAACCCAAAACTAAGATGCAATCAAAATAAAATACTAAAAATGAAAATGAACTATATTATACTAAAGTTGTGAGCAATATGTGGGAGAATTGTGTTTACTTAGATTTCACTACTCTCTAGATATCTTTTACATGTTAATTACTTGTTATAGTTGTGTGGATGACGGATTGTATTCCTTAATACCATTCATGGGGTGGCGTACTTACTTCCCCAATCCTATGAGCGCCTACTTCACTCCTATGTCGAGCCGGCTAAGAAGCTCCTAACATGGGATCACTAGAATTTGCTCATGCATTAAATATAACCAATAAAACCTAGTACACATCGGTTCATGTTTCCTAAGACATTCAAGCATGTTACACAATGGAGATCTGCCAGTTTTCTTAAGCCTAACATTGAAATCATTCATCCAATACAACCATAAACAATTAATCAACACATAATTAACATCTAGGTTTCATTAGATCCAAGCAAACACAAGATAAATCTAGCCTAGCATGTTAAAATCAAGAAAAGCACAAGATATAGTCAACCAACACATAGACATATTGATTGAATTAAGAGAAGACTTATCTCAATTGAACATGAAAGGATTCAAGGGGTGAAAACCCTTGAAAATACTGTAAAATACGACCTAGGGTTTACAAGGTTCGACCCTAGTTTTCTCCACACTCTTTCCTCTCTAAAATAGAAAACTATATATAGATTTTGATAGGTGACGGCGTCAAGAACAAAAGTCTGACGCCGTCATCTCGTCGCCAAATAGTTCCTCGGACTGCCTAGATCTGGGTCTGACGCCGTCATGTGTATTCCATCTCCAGGCCGTCACCAAAATTACTCTTGACGCCCTTCTTGTGACGCCATCAGGTTTGTACTGGGCCGTCATGGATTTTACTTCTGACGCCGTCAATATTTTCTTCTTGACGCCGTCAGGTACTGTTCTCAGCATGGAAAATTAAGTCTTTGGCGTTTTCTTCACTTTTATGCTCCAAAAACGTCCGAATTGCTTCCTTTTCCAGAATTCACTCCCAAAGTACCTAAAATCACAAAAGGAACGATTTAGGGTAATATTTGATCAAATAAATTCAATTCCAAGCTTAAATGACCCCCTAAAAGTGGTTCATTTTTCGCCTCATCAACAGCTAATGATATGTTATTTCCATTTCATTTTAGTTCATTGTGTTTTTATGCTTCCTAATTTGATAAAAAAAATGTCCTTCTGCAGATTACTTATGTGCATTGTGTATGATGTTGATCATGTGATATTCACTTTTTTCTAAGGATGTCCTCCTACTTTATTTTACCAGTGCCATCAATGCTACATTTGAGAGACTCCAAGTTGTCTGAATTCGACTTTTAATAACACTATGGCAGTCACTGATTGGTTGTGTAGTGGCAGTTAGGCCATCACTTCTGTCTTCATGTTCCTGTTCAGCAGTCATGTACAAGCTATCTTCATTAGCAGCAGCGAAAGAGTTCGAGCTACCGGAAGCAACTGCAAAACTAGTGGTGGTGGCAGGATTTGTGGTAGTTGTGGTCGTGGTGGTGCTGCTACGCGATACATAGATGTACCTCAGGTGTGATTTGAATGACGGAAGATCAATGATCGGCGCACAAATACCTCCCGCAAGTGCTTCTATGATCCATCTCATATTGGGACGTGATTTCGGGTTATGGAGAGTGCAGAGTAACCCGATACTAGTAATGATTCCTCAACCAATGAAACAAATACAAATGATGTACAAAAACATATCTTCATTGGAGAATTGAAACCTGGCGAAAGTATTCCACTTCCACTTTTTGGACTTATCCATTCTGGATATGTTCTGCAATTAAGACCTTCAACACTAAATGATCGCGAGGAATATTCGTGGAGCTCTGTCATGTATACACATGTGTTATCAGAAAATGTTAATACCCCTAGACAAACTTCTTCTGGTATAAATGTCTCAAGTCTGGAAAGAGCTTTTATACTGTTCTGAGATGAGTGGAACATCTTCAAATAGGTCAAGTGGGATGTGGTTTTGTTTGGCCATTCGAGCATCTGAGATCTCAAAAGACATTTGTTCTGACCCTATTTAGGATTGGAATATTGTTGTCAAGTCCCCTTTATCTATTACCAATTATCTTCCCTTGGCTGCTAAATATTCTGTCTTGAAATGCAAACAACTAGCCATTTCATTGCAAGCTCCAGAGGTATATTTACTCCAGGAGAAACTGTAAAAGTCATGAATGCAGATATTAGAAATCCCTTGTACTTCTCACTGCTACCACAACGGTGTTGGCTGCCTATGCATGTGAGATTTTACATTTGGTTCATTTTCATTATTATCTCCGCTTGCTTTTGGTTGGTGCGATATCAGTTAAAATGGCAATTTAATTGCAATTAAGCGGATGATTCTGTTTTATGAATAAAGTGAATGCAGCATAGTATTAAGGTTATCTATCTTGTTTACGGAGTAGTTTGTAAAATATGTGGCGTTTACTAAGAAATCACTATGAATTTGTTTTAATGAAAACTACTGGCGTGAGTAATTTCCTCCTTTTTTTCTTCAAAATTTGTTGGCCTTTGATGTTATTGTTGAGGTTGTAGTGGATGCATAGTTTTTCAAAATATATTTGCCTAACGATTATAGCCTTAGTCAAATTTGTTACTATTTAATAGTTGCTGGTTATTGATGTTTTGCAAGAAGTAGCAGCTTAACGAGTACACAAAAACGATCGTGGCCAGGGGATATAGAGTTGTAAAAATAAAACCGAATGGGCACGTAGCCAAAGGTACCCGATCCTTTAGAAAGTGAGTAGAGGGTGGTGGTGTTGGTTGTGTGGTGGTAGAGGGTGGTGGTGGTGATGGTGGCGGTAGAGGGTGGCGGCGGTGGTAGAGAGTGGTGGTGGTGGTGAAGTGAAATAAAAGATCAAACGTAAATTGCAAATTTAGTCCCTGAATCAACAGTAGCAATGAAATGACGATAATGCCCTTGATGACATGGCACTTAACGGGGAAACTAACGGAAAAGGCCTCTCAGTGGCGATTTTGCGAAAATGTGGAACGTTGGTGGCTTTTTTGCGCTACTTTTTGTCTTGGTCCAATTTTTGCAATTTCGTGGAACCTTAAGGACCATTTTTGCACTTTACCCTAAAAATTAGAACGGTGGCAGTCATGCTTCCGAAATCATCCATACCTCCCAAGTCCATCAATAATATCATTCTACCTCATTTCACCTCATTCATACTTTTTCCATGCCTCCCAACCCCTTTTTAGTGGCAACCATGCCTTTTTCATACCTCCCAACTTTTTTTTTTCTTTTTTTTCATAAATTAAATTAAACAATTTAATTAAAACATAAATATTTCATTAATAACTAAAAGAAAATTACATAATACTTAAAAAAAAAACATAATTAAAAGAAAATTACATTATTCTTAAAAAAAAGGAAATAACTAATCATCGAGATATGTTAAGTTTTGAGCCTCTACGTGGTCCGTAAGATCATATAGGAGTCGGTAATGGATTTGTTCGTCGATTAACTCCGGTAATACACTATCGTCATAAACTGGCACGACCGACGGATCCATTATATGAACCGGTGATATTGCAACTCGATCGTCTTTTAAAATAATATTGTGAAATATGATACACGTATAAGCGAGTTGTCGAATCTTATCGACCGACATAGCCCGGAGAGGACGATTGAGAATCATCCATTTATTTTTAAGACGACCAAAAGCTCGCTCGATATCTTTTCTTGCAGACTCTTGTAGCTTCTTGAATCTCTTTTCCTTCAGTTCAACCGGATGCTTATATGCTTTAACAAACGTTGAATACGCAGGATAGATTCCATCGATAAGATAATATCCACGTTTGTAAAACCGTCCATTTACATGAAATGAACTGTTTGCCGCCGTTCCATTTCGCTCCGTAAGATACAATGGTGACTGATTCAAAACATTGATATCGTAGTTTGCACCGGGTGGACCAAAAAACGAATGCCAAATCCACAAATCGTATGAAGCGACAGATTCAAGTATAATAGTTGGGTATTGATGATCACCTCGTTTATATTGACCTTTTAAATGTCTAGGACAATTACGCCATGGAAAATGTGTACAATCAATGCTACCAAGCATTCCAGGAATGTGATGTTTATCTTCATGGAACTCGTATAAGCGTGCAATGTCATGAGATGTCGGCCTACGTAAGAACTCTCGATCATATAATTGAATAATCGCTTGGCAAAAATGATCAAGGCATTCTCCTATAAAAAAAATTAATAACAAGAACTTTAAAAAATATATATAACAAGAACTTTAAAAAATATATATAACGATAACTTTAAAAAAATTAATAACAAGAATTTTAAAAAATATATATAAACTGACGTTCGGCGCGCCATGTTTAAATAATCATCAAATCTATCTGGAGGTTCACCCGTTGCGAGTTGCCTAATGCCGATGTGCATTTTTGTAATGCCGTGAAACTTTTTTCCCCTCGCATCTAGGCCCTCTTGAAACCATTCAAAATTCGCTTCAACATCAGCAACAACTCTTAAAAACAAGCTTTTATTCATACGAAACCGTTCACGAAAATGTGCGTCGTTAAACTTTGGACGTTCAACGAAATAATCATTCATAAGGGTTCGTAAAGCTTCTTCACGAAAACGGGTTATATACTCCCGACTTTCGGTAGAGCTTGTCGTGTCGTCAATTGCATCGTACGCGGCTAATAAGGTTTTTAGGGTGCTACCGGATGACACTAGTTCGGACGATTCGGCGACGGGACTCAATATCGAGTCGGACGAAGAAGAAGATAATAAAGCCATTGTAAAAATATGTGAATTGGTTATATATGTTAATTGTATTGTTTGTGTTAAAAATATATATGTTTTAGTTTAATATACATAGGGGATTCTTTTTTTTTTTTTTTTTTTTTTTTTTTTTTTTTTTGGTTTTTTGGTTTGCACCGCTCCTCTCCAACGGTCCAAAATTTATTACCAACCGTTACATTTGCTTTGAAAATACTCCAAACCGCGGCAGCATGCAACACCGCTGGAGCTATGCCGTTGGGCATGCCGGGCATGTGGCGGCGGTGTTCACCGCCGGCAATGGGATGCCGTTGGTGATACCGCCCACCACTGCCACCGTGGATTAACTAAACTTCTTGTAACTTGGAAAACAGAATGGCATTTTCAAAAATTTCTAGGTAACGAACTTTTTTATTGAACTATGTAATTAAGGGGGTGTTTGGCAAGCGTGTAAAAACATGATTATCCGATTTTCACATTTTCAAAACGTAAATAATCAAACTTTTGGTGTTTGGTTCAAATAGTGATAATCCGATTTTTTTCCCACAAAACGTCGTTTTGCTGCTGGAGGTGGGACATCACTTTTGCAAAACGTGGTTTTGTAATCTTGATTTTTGTAAACGTGATTTTTAGCCAAACACCCCCTAACCAAACTTGTTAATCTGAAAATTTTCTTTCCCATTATTTTTTCTTTGTCACTCATTTATCAAAACTTCATCATTCCATTTCTTCCCCAAATTCAACCAATCCACCATCACCACTATCTCTTATCCAACAAATCATCCACCGTTACCCACCAACACATCCTCGCAGCGGACCCGTCACAGTAGGTTGTCTGATTGTGCCATTTCCGATCTAATCCGACACTACATCTGTTAGAATTATTATACCATGACAATCAAATATAATAACAATATCAAAGAAACACATATGCGGAAGCAAGGATCTTGTATAACACATAAAAGTAACTAAAACATAAAGAAAACGTATCGTGGTGATTCTAGACCGAACAAGAATCAAAAGCAATTATCTTGAACAATATGAATGAGCCCTAATTAGGGTTTATTAGATCTATGAATAACCCTTTACCTCTTTTGTTATTCGATCTCTTGATAACAACAATAGTGTGCTGTTACCTCGTTCTTGTACACACGAATTAAACCGTATTAAGGTGATGTTAGTAACAACACAAGAAACAATTTTGTTTATAAAACAAAAGTCGAATCACCCTTAAAGGGGTGTTCGGCCGATTTACATACAAAGAAAGAAAACACAAATTAGGGTTTAATATTGTGTACAAAAGTTACAAAAACTAAAAACCCTTGATTTGTATTTATAGTGTTAATAACTTGGAGCTCAAGTTAGTGTGGGATTGGGTTTCCCCAAGCCCAACCGATCAGCCATATGATCCCAAAGGGAATCCGGAAGCTTCTTGACTTACCAATTATTATCACATAACTCTTTCCTTATATTCGTCTAACGGTCGTTAGTCATTAACGGTAAATACCAACGATCGTTACATACTTGTGTATAATAATAAATATATAAATATATAAATTATTATTTCTTAATACTTATTCGTAACGTGTGCAATCCCGAGGTCTCGGGTTCTATACTAGACATTTACATATTAATATTTATCCATATTCTAACAGCTCCCACTTGGATATCTATTAATAGTAAAATGACATTGGTTAGCGTCTAGCAACACCCCAATGCCCCTAGACCAACTAGAGGAAGGTTTCCTGGAAAAACCTTTAATGATTCATCATTATTATCATCATCCTTTTGTTTCTAATACCACGTTAATAAAGATATGGATCTTAGTCATTTTTTAATTAACAGTTCTATTTCTCGTTGTTTATGATTGAACAAGATTACCAAAACATCTGAACGTATTCCAGATAGACTTTGGGCGTGCGCACGCAAACATCTTGTCAACCCTACGAGGGGCCCACCGGTATTAAACTTCAAAACAAATTTGAAGGAAAAAATTCTCTCTTGACTACAAGACTAACTCATGAACTTTGCAACACTTCTGAAAACAATCCTTATAACTCCCAGTTACGGTAAGCGGTAAATTGCTTCACAGAAATGCACTACATCCATGACTTATCTGGTATCTCAAGTCTGAGGATAACAAATTCATGATTTACTTACTGACAAGATCCATAAAGTAAAATCATGTAGTTGGGATAAGTCCTATATTCAATTCATTGAATATCATGTGAAATTGGTATGTCAACGCATCAATATACTTTCAAGTATATTCTAACCAATACTCAGATTTGTCTTAGTTTAATGATATTCCCATATCATTAATCGACAACGGACAATTTAGAATAACATAAGTTATTCACGGATTTAAACATGCAAATATAGGACACAATTTATTATTAATAAAAACAAACGTACTAAGTACTTTAATTCATTATAAATAATAATTGCTTAATGTCCTTTATCCAAACACTAAATAGATCAATGCATGATAATTCTTGTTAATGAATTATGCCTCAAGTCTTGTCATTCATACTTGTTGACAAGACATAAATCAACTAACGTTGATCTATAGGAATTTTGAGAATACATATTTCAAGAATTGAATTAGCAAAATTCTTGTATGTGTGCATTCAACAATCTTGATATTGCCACACAATACTTCATAAATGGTGTGTCATCCTAAATCACCAATTTATGACAATTAAACTTTCAACCAATTTTAAAGTTTAAAGTATTCTAATTCTTTAATGTATAATGCAACTATGCTCATAGTTGAGCACAACTAGTTCACATGGCTATTAATGAGGATGAAATCCTTCCATGACTAGTTATTGAGTGTCGTCTCAATTTAAGCCAGCATCATTGTATACAAATCGCAATATGCCTGTTAGAATTCCGTATACTTAATATCCATTGTGTAATTTTTAAGGAGCTATTCCAGGTTTGAGGATCATTATTCTAAGGTCAAACATATTTCTTTAGAATATTCATTACACAAGATATCAAATATTGTTAAATCATTAAGCATTTAAGCATGATGTAACAATAATAAGATGCACATGAAAATCCTTCAGTCATACTTAGATTTATATTCATGTTCTATCATTTCATAATATATATCCATTTTCTAAATGATATATTATGTTCTATTAGAATTTATTTACTACACTTTGTCTATTAAACTATAGTTCTAAGGTCATATGTTTTATTTTCTAAACCTTTTAAAGTAAAGTTTCATTCCAAACTAAGTCTAACATTTTACTTATATGGAATGTTACTTATTATATGTTATACATATATGATTTAGTAAATCAAACATAATACTCCCACTAGCTTTCAGGAATACTTAGAAATTAACTTATTTCAATTATAAATCGAAACATTGATTTAATAATTAAACATAAGAGTAATCTCCTAGATGCATACATTTATCCATTCATGGATTATTTCCTTTTGTATACTTTCAAAGATTTATTTGAAGTCATAAACTCCTTTTGATTACTTAGCGTCCTCGCTCAAGTAATCATTCAAGAAAGAGTTTTTGTTATTCATTGTCAAATTTCATATTCATATAAATATGACAATTACCATCTTTGTATCTTTAATATGCTTAGGAAAGAGTATTCAATCATATTTAATTGCTCAAATATGATTAATAATCTTATCATAAGACATGCATTAAAATATGTATACAATTTTGTCCATATGATTTTTACACAAAGATTTAAACCTCTATGGTTACATTATCTTTGAATAAACTCATCATCATTCTCTAACTATTAAGAATTAAGATAAACCAAATTTTAAATTTGAATATCTTTATGAACAGCATCTATAACATTCATAATATGAGTAATTTACCCAATTCATTATTTGGTAATACTACATCATATAATCATCAGCATATTAATCAAATATCTGAGATATCCAAGTGGATCTATGAATGATAATTCCATCATCTTGAGGTTTATCATTTACATGTTAAACCTCATCATGGTTTTCACTAGTGTGTTATTAGAAGATTATGTATCTTGTAATCTTATCTTTTCAAGATAAAATACTCCCACTTGCCTTTAGTATTATATAGAATATAAACATTTAGCAATTAAAGTGACAATACAGTATTCTCTTTTTGGGATATTACAAATACTTATTGACAGTTCCTGACATTCTTTTGTTAATGACTTACATATAAGTTACTTAACAAATTCAGAACTCCAATTTAAGACTTAATGTGATTCATCACATTTCATAATTCAATAACGTCTTATTAATCTTCTAGGAGTCTAATTGAGTATATTCAATCCATACTCAATTTCTAACCTTGATAACTTTTGGAAGATAAGAAGATGTAGTTATCTTGAACCAAACATTACAACAAGAGTTTGATTTCCTAACTGAACATACTATAATCTAGTATTTCATTAGAACTCATATTGTAAGACAATCTAACAATATGTAAGATAACCATATATCTTTTAGCTTGTCTATTTACCAACTAAATCAACTTAATGGTATAATAGTATTTTCAAGCCAATTGCATGCTTTATAACACAAGTACTTTTAATCAAGTCACTTCACGTTTATGTCTCATAAAAACATAAACTTGTTATAATCCCACTATACGTTATTAATCATTGATCAACTCAATGACTTCTTGTATATGTCTTAATTAAAAGATCATGTCTTACTTTATTATAAGTCTTGTAATACTTAAAAGACTTCATGTTTATAACTATACAATAAAGTATAAACATGTATAATTAAAGTAATTATGAACACCATCATTTGGTTTCAATAATATTTTCAAGTTAACACACTACTTCATTTATTTATGTCATTCTAAGAATACATAATTATTGAAGTAGTATTATATTACTTCATGCATTTATGTCATTCCAATAATACATAAATATTGAAGTTGAAGTAGTATTGTTATTGACACATGTTCTAATAGATGTCTAATTTAGAAACAGTAAATTATCCATGTTAGTCTCACGCACACATGGAAATTCACCTTGTTGTTAATATTTAGCCTGCGTCTCACGTTTACTAAATTTCAACACCAAGTGTTTCTTAGATTAGATGTATGTTAATCATATTAGAACTAGAGTCTCTTACTTTGCAGTTAAGAGAATCTGTTAAATCATATTCTTATGTGTTGTACCTTGCACACAATGTAGATTTCTCCCACTTGTGCATGGAACAACATCATGTACCACATAAACAACACGCACGTGTTTGTTAATGTGAGCAATATGATTTGTGTCATTAGCATAACTAGTAGATATAGAGTTACTCAATCACTCAAGGAAACGCACATGACTATCCTTGAAAATATTAGTGTCTATATTTGGAAAGTAATTATCTTGAGACATTCAAAAGACAATCTGAGTTACAATTAAGACAATAGGTCTTATAACTCCCACTGAATTAGAGAACATTACAATAATCCCTTATTCAGCCATAAGAACACAATACTCCCACTGAATTTGACAACATTGTAAATGTTTCATTAATCAGTGAAAGGAAATAGTGTACTATTTACTTTCCTACATCTTTTAAGAAAACCCATTCCAACAATTATATATAGGTTCTAAAAGAATGTATTCTACTATGTAAATGTGATTCATCACATTCCAAACTATTAACTTGAAAAAAAAAAAAAACTGGGCATGCAATTTCTTCCTGTATAGATTTACCATTCCAACAATTGTATGTAGTATCTTTAAATGGTCAAAGCAAAACAACTAGATAAAATAATCTAATTTGTCTTTTACCATTTGCAGTAACAAGTTTTGATTCTAATTAAATAACTCATAAGGTGCAAATCATCTTACTATTAAAGTTTGCTATGAGTTATATATTTAGAATTTAGACAATTCTAATCATCCTATTTTACCTTTCTCATTCATGAAAAGGAACAGGATTAAGTCTCACACTTCACTTATGGAAAGAAGACTAGGCTCATTCTTTTAGTAAAATTGACTCTAACCAAAAACCCATATGGGTGTAGATCAATTTACTTGATAAAAGAATAACTTACGTTTACGGTTTTAATGTTGCATTAATACATTTAAAAGAATTTACAAAATTCAATTTTAGTATTTTCGATAATTTATATTTTCAAGAAAATATAATACCCAAAGATATATTCATATAACCAACAAATTTTCTTGAAAATCTAGGATCCAACTTTACATTGATTCCACCACATCAGTTGATCTGCTAGTGGTGAAAGTATAAAAGATGGTAATCTGTCGAACAATAATTGGTAAACAATTTTCCAATTCCTAGATCATTATGGGATTTACATCAAATTGATTCATCAATTTGTCATGTAAGCATGTTTCATCCCATCTCATGCCTTAAGCTCTAGGTCTCACGCATCAACTTAATTAAGTCGTCTAACTTAGAAACTGCAAATTCACCATGTGTGGTCTCACGCACACTCGGAAATTTGCCTTGTCATTAAAATTTAGCCTGCGTCTCACGTTTACTAAATAATAACTTCAAGTGTTTCTTATAGTTAGATGGCATGTAACTTAAATTTTAGGGTATTCAATTTTGATGTATCAATCAAAATATGTATAAAGATGCATGCACTCATCTTTATAGCATAAATTTTCAAAACCTTTTTATAACCAATTCGTGAGATTAAAACACAAAGTTTTACTTGAGGTTTAAAAAAAACCCTAAGATGACTTTCAACAAGAATGATTTTAAAAGAAATTCGTTTTAAGACGTATTCAAGATTGTGATAACAAAGACAGACTCTAAGGCTCTTTTCTAAGCCTTCAAATCACGATTATGAATCTTGTCTTAAAAGAGTTACTTTTAAAAGCATGTTTGTACAAAACATCAATCAAGCAAAATTTTATGGATTCAATCTCAAAACATGTAATAAAGTATGAATCTCGCTAGTCTCGCCTTGGAGCGAATTACCGTGCGAAGCGAACCGTTGTTGGCACATAAGACTCCGCAAGATTCAATCTTTATCACTTTAAAGTTTCACCATTATTAGTCCAATTTATTTTCTTTATGAAAAATTACCCTTTTTTATTGCTTACACCATGTCAAACAAATAAACAATAAAACAAGTAATTCAAGACAAATCAATCAACTAATAAATCATAACAACTATAACGGTGAAACATATAGCCACATGCAATCCTTATTAAGAAAAGATCTTAACAAAATCAATTCTAGGTGTAATAATGCATGTAATCAACTAAGGCCTTCTTTTCTTAATGGAAGTGGAGCCACATACATTGACGAATCAATTGCGTAGGCCAAAGCTAATATACACACCACATAGCACGTAAATTGATTTTAATAATTATTATTGAGGTCTTCCCCAATATTAGATCTATCTTATTATGTGACAAAACAATAAAACAATCAATGATCCATGACTAACATGCATATTTCGTCACGGATCTAAGCATAACAATTATCCACATAGGTCACAAGTACGTTCAATTAAACCGGTTAAAGACCTAGGGTTTCTAATTAATTACAAGTTAATTAATATAAACCACAAACCCTAATTAGGGTTTCATGGAAAAATCGACTTCCCCCCCCCCCAAAATTAGGGTTAGGGTTTCAAAAAAAAATAAAAAAACAAACCCTAGATCCAAAACATGTATCTAAAACAATTAAAGATCCGATTTTTATTACGTTTTAGTAATCAATTACATGTTATACATGGCTCGTGATGCCACTGTTAGAATTATTATACCATGACAATCAAATATAATAACAATATCAAAGAAACACATATGCGGAAGCAAGGATCTTGTATAACACATAAAAGTAACTAAAACATAAAGAAAACGTACCGTGGTGAGTCTAGCCCGAACAAGAATCAAAAGCAAATATCTTGAACAATATGAATGAACCCTAATTAGGGTTTATTAGATCTATGAATAACCCCTTACCTCTTTTGTTATTCGATCTCTTGATAACAACAATAGTGTGTTGTTATCTCGTTCTTGTACACACGAATTAAACCGTATTAAGGTGATGCTAGTAACAACACAAGAAACAATTTTGTTTATAAAACAAAAGTCGAATCACCCTTAAAGGGGTGTTCGGCCGATTTACATACAAAGAAAGAAAACACAAATTAGGGTTTAATATTGTGTACAAAAGTTACAAAAACTACAAACCCTTGATTTGTATTTATAGTGTTAATAACTTGGAGTTCAAGTTGGTGTGGGATTGGGTTTCCCCAAGCCCAACCGATCGGCCATATGATCCCAAAGGGAATCCGGAAGCTTCTTGACTTACCAATTATTATCACATAATTCTTTCCTTATATTCATCTAACGGTCGTTAGTCATTAACGGTAAATACCAACAATCGTTACATACTTGTGTATAATAATAAATATATAAATATATTAATTATTATTTCTTAATACTCATTCGTAACGTGTGCAATCTCGAGGTCTCGGGTTCGATACTAGACATTTACATATTAATATTTATCCATATTCTAACAACATCATATCCCACTGTCAAGCCACCATACGTACACCACCACCTTTATCTACTTTCATTGTTTCATTTTGTTTTTCAGATCTAAACGGGTGTGTGTAATGGTGGTGATGAAGCTACGATATTGGTATTGATGTAGCCTCACATGGTTTTCATCACAGATTTGTGACTATCTGGTTTTAAAAAATGTATGATTTGTATTTTGTTAGATGGTGGTTAGTGTTGAGTGGTGGCTGCCATTGCCAGAAGTAGCTACTAGCCTGGCGGTTGATTACAAACACAGCTTACAAGTCAAAGTCAAAGGACAACTAGGCAAGTCCTACTCAGCAATTTGGTAGAAGCATCGACAGACAACGCCTACTCTTTTACCAACTAGTACTTGGGTTTGTTCAATTTACTTCTGATGATCAAACTTGAAAATCCACATTAATAAAATCGATAACAATTCAAATACATTACATTCACAAAAGCATAACCAAACAAGACATCGTGAAACAAACTCCCTAATATCAACAAGCTCTTTGCCTAAATCATCCATCCATTGCACTTTCTTTCCATCAACTATCGATTTCTGCGAATCGCCTTTATTCTTCAAACAACTCCTAAATACAACACTCTCAACCACTGATTCCTTCTCCCCATCCTCTAAAACATCTTTCTCCTTAACTTCAACTATCTCTTCAACAACATCATGATTTGATCTAATGGATCATTTGCTACTAATGGACTAGGGGCTTGTGTGCAATTTTCCAATTTCAAAGGACCTGAATTGTATAAATGTGAAGCAGTTGATGGTTTGCAAAAACATATGAATGAAGGACAGTGGATCTTGCAGAACAAAACCCTCATGAAAATATTCTTCATTAACTATCCCATTAATTAATCACCAAATATAACAATACACTAAAAGCTTAAATCTTTTATATAAAGATTCGATCTTTTAACAAAATAAAGATGACCCACAACTTAAATTTATGCTAGAAATCAAGATTCATAAAAAGATCAACTTTTTTAGGAAAATAAAGATGACCCATAAGTTAAATTTGCACTAAAAGTACTTAAAAATAAAGAGATCAAGTCTCAAGACTCATATAAAGATTATATATTTGAAGAAAATAAAGATGACCCAGATGGATTTAAGGCAAATAAAGATGACCCAGAAGTTAAATTTGTACTAAAAAGTATTTTGACACCAACTTTTTGCAATGAAAGCGAGAAAAAAAAATGGTATTTTTGATAATCAAGATTTATAAAAAGTTGGATTTTTGAGGAAAAAGAAGATGACCCAGTTGAATTTAAGGCAAATAATGATGACCCAAGAAGTTGGATTTGTTGGTTGCTAAAAGTGGTGAAAGTAATAACAGGCAAATAATGATGACCCAAGAAGTTGGATTTGTTGGTTACTAAAAGTGGTGAAAGTAATAAACTGAAAGGCTATAGATGCTTTGCAAGTGAAACAAGTAAGTTTGTTTTGATGCAAAGAAGAATACTTTGTTCTCAGGACATGAATTTGTTATCCACATATTTATGTTTCTTGAGTTACTTTTACTTTTAATTTTTTAATGTAAAGGGTGTAAGACAAATTTGTAAATTTTTTAACTTCTTTGAAGTAAAGAAAGTGAAAGATGACATGAGGAAAGAAACATTCTTGAATTTTGATTGACCCATTTGCCCTCATCATTGTACTTAGGCTAAAAGGAGATGTGGTTATCGGGTTACCATCACATCATCATCACCTCACTCGTTTTGGTCACATTCCCTCCATCTTTCATTAAAATATTTACTTTATACAAATATATCATACTAAATATCACACATACACTCATAAAACAAATAAAAAATACTTACTTTTTTGAAAATAGGCTCCACTTTTTTTGCACTTCACTTTAGTGAGCCGGTCACCATTAGATTACAATTTGGCCGTGACATGCAACATATATTTTGGTTGGTGGCGCGTGAAACATGATGAGTGGTGAGTGGGTCACTCCTACTCCGGATAGTCTTATATAAATGCATCTAGAAGTCTGATTAATCTCATGAATTGGTAACACTGTGTTCCCAATTATCACTTAAAAGAACAAAGTAAAAAAATGAATTGAAACAAAAATGATTGTATTCTCGAGTATCATTTAAAGAGGAAAACAAAAGAAAAAGAACCAATTTGAATAATTTTAAAGATGTTTCATCTTAAAAGTAGACCAAAAATATTTAGTTTTTATTTCTTTAATTTTTCTTATTAAAATAACTTAAGAACTAAGCATAAGTGTAACTTGTTAGCTTTATGTTAAGCAATATATCATCGTTCAGATGGATAAAATTAGACTTCAATCACTAATCATGAGTTTGAATATGATAAAAGTCCAATATTAAAGAATAAGGAACCGCTTGGTTTGTAAAATGATTTGGAATCAGATTTAGATTCGCGTTAGAATGAAAAAAAATGAGGTAAGAGAAAAAAAAATATTTTTTTAAAAACTTTATTTTAATAATTGATAAATAATTTATTAGAAAAAGAGTGTGGTAGTTTTATTTTTTAATAATTAATTTATGTATAGATTGTAAGTGAGATATAAATGTGGGGTCCATTATTTAACAAAAGACACCACATACCCTATGAATCAATCTATCATTATCGGGCCCACTTCGATTCCCAAAAATAGGGCTGTAAACAAACCGGACGAACACGAACGAAACCTTGTTCATATTCGTTCATTTAATTTTAAACAGACAAATAAACGGACACGAACGCATAAACGGACGAATTTAATGGTTCATGTTAGTTTATTAAGAAAAATGAGTTGTTCATGTTCGTTCATTAAGATATTAAACGAACGCTAAACGAACATAAATGAACATAGACACACAAACATAAACTTTATTAAATTATGCACGATATATTATTTTATAAGTGTTGCTTATTTAAATAAATCAATTTTAAAATTATACAATTAAAAAATATGATATACGAAAATAAATAAATAAACGTACATAAACGAACGAATAATCGAACGTTCACGAACATAAATGAACGAACGCGACTTTTGTTCATGTTCATTCAATTAACTAAACGGACGTAAAATATTATTCATGTTCATTCATTTAATAAATAAATGAACATAAACAAACTTTTACCGAGTAGTTCATGAAATGTTCACTAAACGTTCAGTTCGTTTACAGCCTTACCCAAAAACTTGAACCAAACATTTAATTTTTGAAATGAAACCATTCCTTGAATCCAAAAACTATAAACCAAACGGGCCGTAAGTTCTTGATTCAAATTCAATGAAATAGTTTTGAGTTGTTACCTGCACAAATATAATTACATATCATATCAATCTACTATAATAAAGTGATTAGTTTAAGTTATACATATTCACACTAACATCTTTATCGGCATTTTTTTTTCTAAGAAGAGCAGCAATTTTGTTGTGTAACTTTTTTTTTTCTTTCTCTTACGACGCAAAAATGATCAAATTTCAACATTGATACTCATGCAAACCAAATATGATGATGCGATCACATGAGACGAAAGTTCAGTGAGTTGCATAACAAAACATTATTAGCTTAATAATCCTAGATAGGCAAAGACTAACATTTTACACAAAGTGAAGTTGTTATGACAAAAACCAAACCATAAATCTCTATAATCAATTAAAAATATGGATAAATCATAAATCCACGAATTAATGTGATTAAAATTAAATGAACAACAAATTAAAAAAGAAACATGATTGGGAGTGAGCTGTCGAACAAACAAGATTAAAATAGTCAAAAGCTAGGAAAAGGGTACCTACAAAAGCCACCAATTTGCTATTTTGATAGGCAAAATATACTTTATAGCACATTCTTTAATCTTTGTAACTATTTTTTAACTAGCAAAAATATAGTGTCGTTACTCATAGAGTAACTATCATGACTCATGTTTTTCTACTCTTTTTCTTGGATTTTATATTCCTTTCTTGGCCTTTTAAAGAAACTTTTCTTATTAAAAGATACTTTTGATAACACCCAATGGTGTGTTTTTATATGGTGTGTTTTATTAGTTCTAAAAGAATTACTCCTTCCTTCTCAAAATTATAATTCTTATTTTCATTGTAACATGTTTAAAAATAATAGTTGTCAAGCAATCAAAAATATATAAATAACTAAATAAAATTATGTGGTAAGATAATATCTAATTGGTTAAAGAGTATATATAGTGGTTTCACTTTTAGTAAACTGTATGCTTTTGAATAGTAATTTTAAGACGAAAAAATTACCTTTTTTCATGCCCACAAAATATGTAAACTCTTTCAGAAGATCATATATTTAATTTTGTTTGTATCAAACATAGATATTTTTTATTTTGACTTGTCAACTTTTTTTTGGGTAAAAGGGATTTTTCACCCTGGTAAAATGAAAAAAGAAAACACTTGTCACGTTGATCTAAATTGATCTTTAAAAGGATGATCGATCGTCTTTGTTTAAATGTAAACAAATTCGTTTTTACACGAAATGTTAAACTATGACTAACTTCAAGAGCATGATTATAAACACAATAATTGTGTGATTTATAACGGGTAATATGTGTGTATTTATCTTATTTTTCTTTGAATTTTGAAGGTACAACTACTTAATATTTGATAAGTCATTAGCCTAAAAGCTTGTTAGCTAAGGGTGTGTTTGGCAAAAAAATATCAGTAGTAGGGAGTAATAGTAGCGAGTAGTGGTTTGTGAGCAATACCAGTTTTTTTTTTTTTTTTTTTTTTTTTTTCGTTATTATTATTATTATTATTATTATTATTATTATTATTAAAAACATTTGATAACATAGTTGTATATATAATTATAATGTATAAAACAACTCTTAAATGCTTAACGCTCCTAAATGTTATTTCATAGAGCGTTAAAAGATTAGCATTTCAAGAAAATAGATAAAGTTACTTGGTGCTTGCCAAACAAATATTAAAGATCACAATGCTTAACGCTCACCGCTCCTAAATGCTATTAAATGCTCCGCGCCAACTACAGGCTAAACCTTATAATCATCTGCCAAGCAATTAAAGTCTCACATTGTTATAATTTTATGTTGCAATAATTAGCTCATACCTCAACTAACACAAACATATATAAACATTATATTTTCACAACATTTGGTTTTACAACTTGATAATGAGTTTAAATATGTCATGAATCAACTATTTAGATATAATATACAGGTCTCTACACCTAGACTATATAAATATGCTATTTTAAATAAATAAATAAATAAAATTCCATATTATATCCTCTTTGATATAGAAAAATGCGATGCACGTTTCGAGGATCTGATTTCGACCCATCACCCACATATTTAATTATAAAATTTTGTATGCATCTTTTGTTATTTGTTGCCTGAAAACTTTTGTTAGGATTAACCATCTTCAAAGAAGGGGTTTGGGAATGAGTTACTTAATCAAAACATATCAACTCCTTATAAACTTTGTGTCACATATGTTCATTGACTTGGGCTAAAGGGTTATTAACTAAATTACGAGTAAATGATCTAGATATAAAGGTTTTAATTAGCCTCTTATAGGAAAGAGAGAAGCTTTAATAAGTTTCTCTAAACAACCTCTAAGTCAATCCGGAACGTAAGTCATGTATCTTGGATGCGAAGCAATTTGCACACTTTGTTTTTTTATTTGCACACTAAAAGTGTACAAATAGTTAAAGCAAATTATAACTAAAGTACAATTGTTAACTGTATAAATTTGTGTGCACGGATCAAAAGTAAAAGTGTGTAAATTAATTCCCATATAAAAAACATGATCAAATACTTACATATGAAACACCTCAATGTAAACGTATAATTAACACAAAATTAAAGAACATAAAGAATATACGTGGTTTTACTAGATAAATGTGACACCGTGGACATTTTTAACAATGTTATCCAAGAAAAATATTTAATTTGCATGCTTGTTTTTTTATGATTTATGTGACATAGTTTATAAGGATAAAATGCATCGTTTATGATGTAAACGGGGTCATGCTCTTTTTCACCATGTGTTAGAGACAGCCCTAGTGCATATGATTGTGTGTAGATGCCACCAATTATTTTCAATCTAAATTGGACATGCATGTGTGCCAATCATATCATAGCATTCATGTTTCATATTCACTTATCTACTATTCACATTTTCTTTCATCCAACAATACATACACCTCTCATATATCAAAGACAATTTAACCAAATGTTTAAGCAATTCACAATACTTGTTTGTAACATAATACTTTATTTTTTAAGTTTCGGAAGGACTTTTTTTTATTTAATTTTATCAAAATATGACCGAGATCTACAATGTATGATTACCTAATTAACCTAATGTATGATCATTGTTTAAAATAAATTTACGAAACGTTAAGATGACACTTTTTTATGTCAAAAATGATGGTTTATTAAATATTGTAGACATTGGGCCTAAACTAACTTATCAAGAGTCCAAGAGGGCCTTTTTGGTTTACATTTTTATGTAAAGATGAACAAAGAGCGTTGCATATAATATGTACATATTATATTAGTATGTGTGTGTACTGATTTTGTTTGACAAGTTTGTTAGCTGAGGCCTGTTAATTAGTTTTAGTTAAAGGCAAACTAATATAATATGTATAATCTCATATACAAAACCCCACTTTTGTTTTGACATTTATTTATTTATTTATTTTTTGAAAGAAGTTTTGACATGACTTGAACCACAATTTATTGGTAACAAACATAATCACATCACATAATATAGATGATGCTAATCTTGGCCAAAGCCATACATAAATTGTTAATCACATCACATAATCACATCTCATTTTCTAGTTAAATAAAATAAGCCCAATCTTATACATTTGTAAAGAAGTTAAAAGGGCCCAATGATTTACTTTTTGCTTTTGATCATATATATTTTTTCTATCTTAGGATATGAAGCATCATGTAACAACTCTTTATTTAGACTAGTATTTAGCAATTCTATCATTTATTTCTTTTATCAGATAGGAAAATAAACACAAATATGTGGCATCTCCAACTTTGTTTATTTCAGTAACTACAAATATAGAGGAGAAACATAATATTTACTTCAAATTTTACATGTAATAGAAGCTAATAGTTGTTATTCTCATCATGAATCATACGGATTTTATTTTGCATGCCACAAATAATAATATCACAATTAAAACTATCGAAAAGCTAGAAACAAAGTACAAACAACAATAGAAGTCTTAACTGAACAGGAGTTCTTACCAAATTTTGAAAAGTCGTATAAAATTTAAAAGGTAGCTCATTATCAAGATTGTTGAGAAGAATCCAATAGGAAAACCGATCCATGTTCCTTCCCAAAAAATCCGTGATAGATCCTCCTTCCTCCTGTTCCTCGATTCTTCCTTCTGATGATGGAACTCCAGACATTTGATATTAATCGGTATACCGCATAATCCACTATTGTTTTGAAAACCCAACTCATCCATAGTGTCCATTTGTCGACCACGAGGAATTTTACCTGTCAGCCTGTTGTTGCTCACATCTAGAACTGTGAGGTTGCCAAGCTGATCTAGTGATTTAGGAATCGAACCCAAGAGTTCATTATGTGAAACATCCAAGCTCTCTATGCCCACTAGATTGCCAAGTGACGATGGAATGCTCCCAGAAATCTTGTTGTGTGATATGTTGAGCTGTTTTAGAGCTTTGAGATTGCCTAATGATGCTGGTATTTCACCAGAAATACTGTTGCCCGACAAGTCCAACAAAACAAAGATACGCGAGTTGCCTAGGCGTTGAGAAGATTTCTTCCAATTCACTATTAAGTCATCACCGGAATGGTAAATAGTATTTGATGATGCTGACATATTCATTATTGGAAGGTTTGCCATCTGTTGTGGAATGCTTCCAGTTAGGTTGTTCCCAGAGAGATCAAGAATTCGAAGAGAAGTGCACTTAGAAATATTGGCCGGGATAAATCCGTTGAGGGAAGTGTTTCTTAGGACAAGTACTTCAAGAGAAGTAGGGAATTGAGGGAGAATATCTTGTAAATTTCCTGTAATAATGCTGTTACGAAGATCCAGATCAGTAAGGTTGACTAATTTGGTCAAACTAACAGGCAGACTGCCAGAAAACTTATTCCCGCCTAAATAAAGAATTTTGGTTCCTTTTGGAAAATTCGTCGGGATCTTACCAGAGAATTCATTGTCGGACAAATCCAGGGAAAAATCATCTTCAGCTCTGAATATAGGTAAACTGTCACCAGAGAATCTATTTCGGGACAAATCGAGTACTGATAATCCCTTTAAATTGGAGATGGATTTTGGGATTAGTCCTGAAAAATGATTTTTTGAAACTGCAAGATAATCGATACTTGTAGCGTTACCTATGCTTTCTGGCAACTTCCCTGAAAAATTGTTCCGGGACAAATCAAGACTCTGTAACCAACTAGACTCTGTAAATAGGCGAGGCGGGATTGATCCGCTGAGGTTGTTATCTGAAAGAATTATCGAACTGATGCTGTTCATCTCCGCCAGCCAATGTGGGAATCTTCCCTCCAATTTATTCCCGCTCAAATCAAGTTCTTCCAACTCTTTCTGTGATGAAATCCATTCAGGAATTTGGCCTGAAATTCCACAAGAAGGCATAGAGATCCATATCAGACTACATCTTGGATCAACCTTAGTTGTGTTATTCCAAATCAAGTTGCTTCCCTGTCCACCAATGGATAATCCCATTAGACTTCTGATTTTGAATAACGAAGTTGGGATCTCCCCAGCGAGCATGTTGTCATCGAGTTGAAGGTTCTCTAACTTGCTCAAGTTTTGCATCGATGATGGTATCGGGCCTGTAAACTGGTTACTATCAAGCTCCAGAGAAGTCAAGTTGGTTAGTCTTCCTATTAAGGTTGGAATTTCGAATGATAAAGAATTAGCGGCTAAATCCAGTGATTCTAAATTCGTGAGATTTGCAATTGATGATGGGATTCCACCGGAGAAATGATTAGCTCGTAATGAAAAATCCTGCAATTTTGTTAAATTTCCAATCTCTTCAGGGATTTTTCCCGGAAGAAAATTAGTACTATCCAATGACAGTGATTCAAGATTTCGAAGCTTACCAATTTCAGGGCTTAAAACTACCCTGAGATCATTGCCACCAACATCAAGATCTCGAAGAGATTCGAGTTCAAAAAGTTGAGCAGGAATCGGACCCTGAAAGCGATTCCAACCTAACCTCAATGTAGTTAGTTTTCGAAAAGAACCCAGTTCAGGTCCTAGTTTTCCCTCGAGAAGATTAGATCTCATGTCCAAGTAACATAAATTTGCTAACTGGAAAAGTTGGCTGGGGATGGAACCATTGAATTTGTTCCATGACATGTCAAGATGAAGCAGTTTGGTGAGATTACCAAACCCATCTCCTGGAATTTCGCCTTCCAAATAATTCTCCCGGATAGTAAGTACTTCAAGTGACCGGATATGAAAAAGAGGAGTCATGATGTCAGAAGATATCGAAACTCGATCAAAATCTGGAGGAGGGTTGGCTACCTTAAATAGATGAAGTTCCGTAACACTTCCAGTTCCGGAGCAATTAACACGCCACCAAGAATTACAACAATCAGAAGTCGGATCCCATGAGTCTAGTTCTACAAACTTAACGGGATATTTGGAATTGTAGATGGCGGTGAGGGAGGATTTGAAGTGAAGTAGTGCATGCTTTTGATGAATGGGACAAGAGAATAATGGGATTATAATGGAAGTGAGTATTAACAAGATGGATAACATTAACTTTAACATTGGTGTGCTTGCCATGGTGGATTTTGGTTGTTTTATATTTTTGATGCGTTGGTCTATGTTCTGGTAGCCATTATATAGGCCTTAGGGAATGAAAATGTAGATATTTTTTTCTTTCTTTCTTTCATTTCTTTTATTTATTTATATAAATTCATAGAAAATAATGTACTGCTTTATTATACCATTGTACAAGTTATAAACCACGAGTGTCGCAGTAGAAAAATGATCTGTGTATGTGTACACCAATCATATAATGATATGATTTTTTTGCTTTTACATGTAAAAGTAGCTACTAGCTACTAAAGGCTTTTGTTAACCATATTTTTAAGGTTATTATGGTTGAATTTAAATACCAACATATTAGTGATTCAATTCGTAAGTAGTTTGATGTGATTTTTTAGCATTCGAGCTGCCAAATACTAAAAAGTTGTAGGCTAACGTCGATCAAGTCGATCAAGTGATGGACAATGGGGGATACAAACTTCAGGTTCAAAGTAACATATACCTTCCCACAGGCGATGTTACACGGTTGACAAAACTCTCCTTAGATGTGGTGGTTAACCAATGTATTCTTTGAAGATACAGTAACGTAGTTACGTTTGATTGCTTTTAAAAGACAAAACGTGACACCGTTTGTTATAACATCAATTCAAATAGCTTACTTGGTGGACATAATGTTATTTTAAGTCTTGTTTATTCTTACCAAAACAAGAAATCGAGAGTATATTGGTGTGGAATACATTGGGCTATACGAAAATAGATCATATCTATAGTGTAATATGTACTTAACAATAACGTATCTTATTTGAAATGTTTATTACAACATTTAAATCTAACTTTTACAAAGCTATGTCTTCATTTTAATACATCAGGGCCCGTCAAAAAACAAAGCTAAGAATGATACCTAATATCCTTTTGATATATTTCTTAAATGTGAGGCCTAAATAAATCGAACTTAAATGACATCATAATTATTAAAACCTTCTATATCTAGAGTGGTCCAGGTTAGCTGGACTTCGATAGGAACACTTGTTTGCTTGACTTGGTGGATAATAAGGTCATTTTTAAGTATTTGATCTGATCAACCAACATGAGAGTAAATTAGACGTTCGTCTTTTTGGATATGAGGCATAGAATAAAAATGGAGTTATCATACATTAATAAACATGTCGTAAGAAAAGGGAAACAATTGACACCAAGACTTATTTTGTACATGAAAACACTACAATCTTTGAACTAATCAAGAATATCGGACTTTTTAGTTCAGTGATACTAATCAAGCATGTAACAGTTAGCTAGGCTTTTTGTCAATTTAATTTGGACTTCGTTTGAACGTTTCATATTTTAGTGCAAGTCTTTATATTACAGCAGGAGTGTATATTTGCAATTTTTAATTTCCAGTGTAAATTTATATGTATATTTGCAATTTTTAATTTCCAGTAAATTTATATGTACTGTCTTAGCACATAACACTAACTTTAGCATAGGTATTTGGTTTTTCATGTTGCCAGTGGAGGTTTTATATATCGTATATCTGATGTTCATATGGTCAAGTTCATGGTGCGATTGTAACTGACAGATGACCAACTAAAATTGTCATTAGTTACATCACTTATATATATAGCAACACATATATGGAATACTATCATACGCATATCAGTACCAAATGTTGATGTGGAATGCTGAAATTATAAATATAACTGGGCTATGTATAGTAGAGGATGTGTAAATATAGCAGCTCGTATAAACATGTACGGATTATATTTTAAACAGAAATAATTATATATTGAAATTAAATCTCGAAACAGACTATAACTTAGGAGCTAATACACTAGGGGCACAATAACCTACAACATACAAGATCGATTAACAATTATTATATGATATTTTCTTAATTTTATTTAGAGCTGGCAATTTCTGACACGGACCTGTTAACACGACACGACACGACCTGTTCTTAACAGGTTTCGTGTCAGGTCTTAACAGGTTTCCTGTTAAGACACGAATGAAATTAACAAGTTTCGTGTCTTAACAGGTTTCATTATTTGAGCAGTTGTTTGAACATAGTTGAGATGCCTAGAAGATCATTACACATAATTTCATTTAATTTAAACTTTTGGCTGACGTTTGTGTTTAGTGAATGGGCCAGCTGGTCCATTAACCAAAGTAAAATAGGAGCCGACATATTAAAGAATAAATAAACGACCTACCAACTTAAAACTCAAAAGCGATTAGTATATTTTGTGAGGAGCTAGAACAATACAAGTAGGGCTGAGCAAATCACCCGAAAGGACCAGATCGACCAACAGACTGACCGGGACCGGACCGGACCAGACCGACCACATTTGGTCAGGGTCATCGGTCTCGGCTTTTGGGCTAATTCGGTCTCGGTCTTGGTCGGTCCGGTCCGGACCACAAACCAACTATTTTGCCTTGTTGTACCGGATCAACCACATTCGGTCCGGTCCTCGGTCTCGGCTTTTGAGCTAATTCGATCTCGGTTTTTGTCAATCCGGTCCCGTCCGGAACCGATGCTCAGCCCTAAATACAAGTATTAACAAGAATGATAATATTAAGATTAACACTGTTGTGATTGCCATGGTGGATTTTGGTTGTGTATTTTTTATTCATTTGTACTACTAACTGGTGGTTGTTATACATGGTGAAAATGAGGGGCTGAATTTTTTTCTTTCTTTCTTTCTAATATATAAACCAATGTACCATTATTTTTTGAATGATGTACATTTACGTTAAAAAAAATTATTGTGGTAGTTGAAAACGGATTTCTGCAACCAGGGCCGGTCCTGAGATTTCGAATGACCTGTGATGCCCTGGGCGAAATGTTAAAATAATGCCCGTAAATAAAGGTTTGGCATATAAATAAACTCAGCGTATTATCATAAATTTTCATAAGACAACTATTAAGTTTAATCTACTTTGTAGGTTGCTTCAAAGTGCTCTATAACATAAAAAGATAACTAAGAGAACTAGAACACGTTCGCGTCATATTTGAAACTTATATATGATCGAAAGTGAAGAACATGTTACGACTGATATTAATATGCATATATATATTTTTGTTTAGCGAAATAGCTTATTTTATTTGTTATGAAACTAAGAAAATCAATCAAATATTTTATATATATTGCTATTGTACTAAAAGAAAACATTATACTCCGTATATTTTGTGGTGCAATTTTTATAAAATAAAAGTAGCATGAAAGACACTTCGTAATATACCTAATCTCTAATAAGGAAATATAATATCAAATAAAAGATAATAAGAGGTCTTAAATGAAGTTTAGTTGAAAGTTGAAGGTATATTTTTGAAAGAAATTCATTAATAGGCACGTGGACTAGAAAAACATACTATACTAGTACAACAGTCGACATTTCCTTCTTCCTCCCAATCTGACACTTCCTTCTTCCTCCCAAAGTCCGGCATTTATGTCCGGCGACATCTTGAGTTCTATCTTTTTACATTTTCTTAACTAAACTAGAGGCACAAAGAAACAAAGCTAGTAATAATTTCAATTTTTTTTTTTAATTTTTTTTTTTCACATAAACCGATCCACAGGGCCAATAACTTGATGCCCCCTCTCTTTTTGATGCCCTGGGCCGTCGCCCACGCTGCCCATAGCCAGGGCCGGCCCTGTCTGCAACCCTACTTTTATCCGTTGCGATTATGATTTTATATTTAGGCCCAGTAATCCATAAATCATAATTAATTTTTAAGATAACATTTTTTATAGTATGTAGTCCTACGTTTAGTTAATAATATATGACTGTTAGTACAGCTTGTGGGTGGTTCAGGTTTACTTTGACTTCAATATTGTCTTGCGAAAATAATCGAACAAGACTTATATACGAAAGTGAGAGTAATTACGAGTCTTCATGAAACAATCCAATAAGAAATGGATTTGAGTACTTTGTATTTGTTAAAATTTTCCTGTTTCAATAATATCTAGGTGGTCCAGGTTTACATCAACTTTGATACACATGTTGTGGAAGAATTGGAAAGATATACAACAAAAAGACTTGTGACTTTGTGGAAAATAAGTTCGTTGAGTATTCGTCTACCAATATGTAAGTAAATGAAACGTTAGTCATTTCGGATGTTAGTCATAGACCAGAAAAAAGTTTATCATACATTACTTTTAGAGTTAATTGTTAATCTTGTCCTTTGGTTTACATCTTTTTTCAACTTTCGTCCTTTAACTTTAATAATAACACCGCCCGTCCCTATGATTGTCCATTTTCAACAAACTAGTCCTTTGACCAAACGGCCATTAGTGTCTCTTCGTTAAATCTTTGCATATAAGTGCACTTTCGTTAGTTCCTACCTTGTCATCTTCAACCTCCACTTTTTCAAACTTTTCACTTTTCTTTTTATAATTTCAAAAACACAATTAAATGTATACATCTTCAACCTCAATTATTTTTAAAAAACTTTCATATTTCTTTATATAAACATCAAACACATCCACTATAATGAAACACAAATACATTATTTATAGAATTAGTACAAACACAATATTTCTATCTGTATGCCCAAATAAAGGCTAACTTTTTACAAACATTGGTAAATAGACATGTTTTGATTCATTCTCTCAAATGAAGGTTACTAGTATATGTGGCCTCTAATTAAATTTAGTTTTAGGGCCCATTTGGTTTGTAGACGGGTTTCGAATTTGGATTTAGATTTGGATTTTGTATTGAAGTAAATGAGAAGAGAGAAAAATAATAATTATTTTATAAATTATTTAAAATAAGATACCTTATTTTTAAATAAACAATTTAATTTAAATAATATAAAGAATAATACTCTATTTGTGTAGATGAGAGAGGAAAATACAAATAAAGAGAGAGAAAACCTTAGCAAAGCATCGGGGCTGAGATTCTGGCATCACACCTACACTTGAGACCAATATGAAGATGCCAAACAATAGAATTTTAGTATCTCTCATCCTAAACCCATCAAAACCCACGTAACAAACGCACCCTTAATGAGGTCTTCACTATTTAATGATTTACTAGTGAAATTTGTTAATGCTTCCTCGTATGGTCTTTTCACAGATTCATATATGTTCTCTATATTGTGACCTCAATCAAGCGTGACTTAAGGATATAAACACATAAGATTTTTCTTTCTAAATTAACATGGTCCACATTATCAAATTGCAAAAAATAAACACCCCAAAGTGTTATCCACACCCATCTATACAAAATAAAAAAATGAAATAACCATTTACTCATTGCCGGATCTGACTGCCACTAATCTACGGGAAACAAGCTACCCGAAAACAGGGGCGGAACTTCATGAAGGCTAGGAGGGGTTGTGGCACCTTCAAAATTTTGAGTCATTAATTGTCTATATGTATACTCACTTGGAAAATTTAGGAAAAAACAAAATATGTATCAGCAAAACAAAGTGCAGTACCATTATGAGTTGCAGAACACCAAGGAAAGAAATAAAAGTACAATTATATATGTATTGGATCTTATACAACTTAACATTTTCACCCCTTTTAACACTTTAGTTTAAGTGTTTAAGGGTGACAGTTCTAAAAATTTCAGAACAATATAATTCTACTGTTATTTTTTAACATTCATTTTGGAGGTATAAAATATTGAATCAAAGCGAATGCTTTAGGAAGAATTAGGAAATGCTTCAACTAACTAGTTTCAAGTTATGAACGAGGAGCGGAACTTCATAAGGGCTAGGAGGGTTTGAGACCCCCCAAAATTTTGAGTCATTAGTTTTCTATACGTATATCACTTGGGAAATTTAGGATAAAAACAAAATATGTATCAGCAAAACAAAGTGCAGTAGCTTTGTGAGTTGCGAGAACACCAAGGAAAGAAACAAAAGTACAATTATATGTGTATTGGGTCTTATACAACTTAACAATTTATACCCTTTTAACACTTTAGTTTAAGTGTTTAAGGGTGAGAGTTCCAAAATTGCACAACAATATAACAATATTTTTTCTACTGTTATTTTTTTAACATTCATTTTGGAGGTATAAAATATTGAATCAAAGCGAATGATGCAGGAAGAATTAGGAAATGCTTTAAGAAACTAGTTTCAAGTTATGAACTAGGGGCGGAACTTCATGAGGGCTAGGAGGGGTTGTACCCCCGCCCCCCCCCCCCCCCCCCCCCCCCCCCCCCCCCCCCCGCAACCCAATTTTTTTTGAGTCATTAATTGTCTATACGCAAATCACTTGGAAAATTTAGGAAAAAAAACAAAATATGTATCAGGAAAACAAAGTGCAGTAGCTTTGTGAGTTCCAAAACACCAAGGAAAGAAACAAAAGTAAAATTATATGTGTATTGGACCTTATACAACCTAGCATTTTTACCCTTTTAACACTTTAGCTTAAGTGTTTAAGGGTGACAGTTCTAAATTTTCAGAACAATATAATTCTACTGTTATTTTTTAACATTCATTTTGGAGGTAAAATATTAATTCAATATTTTATACCTCCAAAATGAGTGTTAAAAAATAATAGTAGAAAAAATATTGTTATGTTGTTTTGAAAATTTGGAACTGTCACCCTTAAACATTTTTGTTAGGGTGGGGGGGGGGGGGGGGGGGGGGGAAGTTTATTACAACGTAAAAGTAACTTTTCTTTCATAACTTAAACTAGTTGCTTGAAGCATTTCCTAATTCTTCCTAAAGCATTCGCTTTGATTCAATATTTTATACCTCCAAAATGAGTGTTAAAAAATAACAGTAGAAAAAATATTGTTATATTGTTCTGAAATTTTGGAACTGTCACCCTTAAACACATAAACTAAAGTGTTAACACTGGTACA